>WUAM01000297.1:76961-104381 GCA_024336885.1 Actenoides hombroni
CAGGCAGCGCCGGATTTCGCAGCGCCTGCCGGATGGTTCCAGGCACAGCTCTGCCTTCGCTGCCGCCCCTGCGCCTACCCGGAGCATCGCTGAGGCTGTGCGTGAGCGGGCGCAGAGCCTCACCAGTGCGCAGGGGGGCAGGTCCCGGGGGCACGCCGCTCGCCCCCCTGCCCTGCCACGAGCCTGGCCTCGACCTGAGCCCCCTGGATCGCTCTGCAGGACGCCTGAGCCTGATGCTGGCAGTGCTGAGATTTGCAGGCAAGTGCTGCCATGGTGCGTGGGTAGGAAAGGACTTCGGACACAGCCTGGGCATGGGGTGACTTTTGGGGCCATTTGGCCCTTTGAACCCTGTGTCGGAGCATCCCAATCCACCTCATGGTGTGGGGTTTTTTGGGGGGATGAGGTTGTCCCTGACATCTTTCCCTGAGGTGGGTACAGCCCTGCATGTCCCCATCCCTCACAGGTGGGCAGGGGAGTTGACATGGATGCCCCTGGGCTGGTGTTGGCAGGGCGGTGGGGACCGGGGAGGAGCGACTGAAGATGAAACACCCCTGGGAAGTGGAGGAGCAGCCTCAAAGGCTCAGTCGGAACGAAGAACGGGGCTGGGCTGGTTCCCGTGGGGTGGGTGAGTGTTCCCTGCCCGTGCGTGGTGGCCCTGGCCCTGCCAACCCAGAAGCACCCAAGCCCAGCACTGGAGCAGTGGAGGACATGAGCTGCCAGGGGGGCCAGCCCCAGCCCCGCCGTGTGGACTCGGAGGAGCTGCTGTGGGATGTGGCAGGCAGGGACCAATCCCTGCCTGGCATCCTGGCCCGTTCAGCCCCCCTCAGCCCCACCACTGAGGTGATGGGTGAGCTGATGGTGGCGGAGGAGCAGCAGGCCTGGCGAGAGCGTTTCCAGCAGGACTGGTGCCTGGAGGCTCTAGTGCAGGAAAGGTAGGGCTGGTGCAGGAGTGGGCACCATGCTGAGTCCCGGCTGCCCCCAGCTGCCCCCGGTGCTGAGCCCCTGTCCCCACAGGCAGGGCTTCGAGCCCATCTCACCGCCCCCCACAAGCATGGCCAGCTCCACTTCGTACTCGGTGTATTACGGTGTGGCAGCGGGCAAAGCTGCCACACTTGGCATGGTGAAGGAGGTGCCAGAGGTAATGGAGGGGAGCTTGGAGGATGAGGAGGAGGAAGTGGACCGTGAACTGGTGGAAAAGAAGGTAAAACGGGCACTACTAGGCATGATGCCCTTGGGGTTCCTCACTGCCATTGCCAGGTGTTTGCAGGGACCAGGGGCATTGCTGGATGCTTGCAGGGTCTGGGGCATCATGGGAGCTAGGGGGATCGCCAGATGCTCATGGGGACCAGGGATATCACTGGGTGCTTGAAGGGACCAGAGGCAATTCTGGATGCTCGCAGAAGCTGCTGGGACGTTGCCAGATGCCTGTGAGGATCAAGGGCATTGTCAGGTGCTTGCAGGACCTGGGAGTGTTACTGAATGCTTACAGGGACCAAGGGCATCACCAGGTGCTCATGGGAACCAGGGGCATTGCTTGGTGCTTGCAGGAACTGGGACATTCTCTGGTGCTTGCAGAGACTGGGGACATCACTGGCTGCTCATGGGAACTGGGGGCATTGCTGTATGCTCGTGGGGTCCAAGACATTGCCAGATGCTCTCAGGGACTGGGGACATTGCTGATAGCTCATGGGAGCCAGGAGCATCACCTGATGCTTCTGCTCTGTGGGACTCTGTGTAGCGTGGCACCCTTGCGCTTGTGTGCCAGTCTCCTGGTCCCAACAGGGAGTAGTCCCACTTGCCCCTGACTCCTTCCCTCTATCAGCTGCAGCTTATAGAGAGCCTGAGCCGTAAGCTGGCGGTGCTGCGGGAGGCACAGCGGGGACTGCAGGAGGACATCAGCGCCAATGGGGCACTGGGTGAGGACGTGGCCGCCCGCCTGCAAGCCCTCTGCACTCCAGGGGAGTTTGACAAGTACCGCCTCTTCGTGGGCGACCTGGACAAGGTGGTCAACCTCCTGCTGTCCCTCTCGGGGCGCCTGGCCCGGGTGGAGAGCGCCCTGGGCAGCCTGGGGCCGCATGCCTCTGCTGAGGACAAGGTAGGCATGAGGCAGGGGGCCACCCGCAGGGCATCGGGGTGTGGGGTCCCCTGCCAACGCTCCTCATCTTGCCCACAGGTGGCCCTGCGGGAGAAGCAGCGGCTGCTGGTGGCACAGCTGGAGGATGCCAAGGAGCTGAAGGAGCACGTGGGGCGGCGGGAGGAGGCGGTGGGCGCCATGGTGGCGCGGTACCTGCCCATTGAGCACCTCCAGGACTACCAGCACTTTGTCAAGATGAAGTCAGCCCTCATTGCCGAGCAGCGGGAGCTGGAGGAGAAGATCAAGCTAGGCCAAGAGCAGCTCCGGTGCCTGCGCGAGAGCCTCGGCCAGGCCCCCAAGGGCTGCTAGCCCCCTCCCCAGCCTCCCCACAGGACCCTGGCCATGGCCTCAGCTTGCTGCCAAAGCAGATGCGGTCCCCTGGGGGCTCTCTGTGTCTGTCCACCTGTCCAGCCCCTGCTTTTTTATTTATTTTTCCAGTTTACCAAGCAGGGGAGGGCATGCCAGTTCAGGTGCTGGAAGGGGAGGTCATGCCACAGAGCTGCCCTGGACTCTGTGGCCACCCAGCACCCTGTGGCCCAGCAGGATCAGATGGACAGATCCTGCCACACCCCCCCATTCTTTATGTGCCCATGGGCCTCCCTCCATCTTGTCCTGGACACCAGCGCCTGTCCCACAGCTGATGCTGCACTGTGTGCCTTAAAACAACTCCCCTGGCTGCCCTGTAGCATCCCCTTGTAGTGCCTGGAAGGGTTAAACCGCCCTCGCGCTCCATCACCTCTGTTTGTCCAGCTCTGTCCATCTGTCCGGTGGGAGCTGGAGGAATTTCAGCCCCCGGCATCCTCTTCCTCTCCATTGTGTCCAAAACAATGGCCCTGGCCAGTGGGTCCTTAACCCGCTCCCTGCCGTCCTGAGGCACTGCAGGGGGGGCCAAGGTGGGTGCTGGTGGATGCTGTGCACCTCTCTGCTGGGGGACACTGTTGTGGGTGCCTCTCGGATGGTGCCCTGCCAGGTTATTGGGTGCTGGGAGCAGAAGACCAAGGGATGTGGGTGCCCCCTGCCACCAATGCTGTGGTCACGGGAGCCACTTGGTCTCATCCAGCCCCTGCGTTCAGCCTCTGCTCCAACAGTGGGAGGGATTCATAGAGGAAAAAACACCCTAAGGACAAAGCGGGGTACTCGTCCTGCAGCAGCCCTAAGTAGCACTTAGGCCTCACCCTGGGTCACCCTCGCAGCGCTGCTGTCCATCTGTCCCCACAGGATGTCCAGGTGCCTTGATGCTGTTTTTGCACAGGGTTTTCATGCAACTGGCAGCAGCTTGGGGTGGGGGAAAGCCTTTTGGGGTGACAGGCTGGGCCCCAGCCCCTTTGAGGGTGGCCAGAGCCATGAAGCCCAGCCATGAAGCCCAACCCCAGGGTGTGGGCAGCACCCAGGCCTGCCTGCTCTGCACCACAGTAACCCCTCTGCGTGGCTGCTCCCCACGTGGGCCCCCTCCAGCCTGTTGAACACTATACCCCACACTTTCCTGTCCCTACCCTCGGACAGTGCCTGGCAGGAGTGGGGTCCCTACATCTTAGCCACCCGAGGTTCCTGTCCAAGGACACTCCAGGACCAAAGACTACGCTCACTGTGGGCTGGGGGTCTTGCTGCTCTCAGAGGGTCTGACAGCCCTCAGCAGGCCACCGTGCCAGGGAGTGTGCCCGTGCCTGTGCCTTGCCATGTGCTTTTGTGTCGCTCACACTAAAGGAGCAGCAGCAGCTGTCCAGCTGTCCAGTGTGTATCGTGTGGTTTGTCCCCAGCCAGCGGCACCAGGGCTGGTGGGTGCCCGCCACGGGGGCGATGGTCTAGGTGGGGCGAGACAAGCCCTGGCAAGCTCTTGGGACTGAAATGCACCGTGGCACTGCAGGCACCTGGGGTGCATCCGTGGGCAGGGGGGAGCCTCTGCACCCAATGCCCCTAGGCAGGGTCAGGGCAGAGGGCAGTGCCTGGACCCCTCACCTGGGGGCGCAGCGCTTGGGTTGTCGTTGTCCCTGTCACAGCCAGATCATCGCTGCCGGAACTCTTGGGGTGGCACCGGAGAGGGGGTGGCCCACGGGTGGTGGCAGTGCCCAGGGGGCTGGCGCAGTGCTGCTGCTATACTGTCTCTGGGTGCCCTGGTTCACCCCAGCACAGCAGGGTGGCGCCGGCAGGCGCGACCACCGTCCGCTTGCCTTCCCAAGGGCCTCTGCGTGCCCGCCGGGCGCGGCGGAGAGGGGCTTGGGCCCCTCCCTGACACTTCGGGCCCGAGCCCGCGCCCGGCAACCCCCACCCTGCGACGGGCGGTGCAGGGCCAGCGCTGGCCGCTGGGTGGCGCCAGCGCACGAGTGAGCACACGCGCGCGGGGAGGGGACGGGAGCGCGCGGTCACGCAGGCGGGTGCGCGAGCCCAGGTGTGGGTGTGAGCGCGTGCACACGCGTGCGGGTGCGCCCGGGCACGCGCAGGTGGGTGCGTGCACATGCGTTGGATCGTGCACACACATGTCGGAGCGCGTGCACGTGTGTTGGAGAGTGTGCACATGTATGGTGTCACAGAAACGTGGAAGGATGCTTGTGTGCGAGCCCAGGCACCTGTTGATGTGCATGTGTGCACAGGCATGTTTGTGAATGTGTGTGAGCACACGCCAGCATAAATGCCTGCACACCCACGGGACCATGTAGGTGTGTGGCTGTGTCAGGGAATACAGGTGCATGCACGTCGGTGCGTGTAGGTGAACCTGTGCACACACAGCTGAATGCATGCACACACATGTGAGCACACACAGAGGAACCTGCACTCACACAGGTGAACACATGCACACACACAGGTGAGAATGCATGTGTACACATGTGAACACACATGCGCACACAGGTGAGTATACGCTGTACGTGTGAGCGTGTGTGTACAGGGAGGAGCACAGCCCCGTGCTGGGAAGTACAAGCACCAGTGTTGAGTGAATGCACATGCAGGTGAACACACACATGGGTGAATGTGTCCATGTATGTGTGATGCTCTCACTGCTGCAGGGGAGGACCGTGGACCCGGGGCACAGAGGCATGGCCAGGTGCTAGGTAGCGAGGCCCTCAGTGCCTGCACTGGTTGTGGCCAGGGGGTGAGGGGTCCTGGGGATCCCTGCATGGCACCCCAGGCCAGTGGGCACATGGTAGCATGCAGGTCTCCTGGTAGGTAGGTAGGACCCAGACAAGATGGGGGAGCCCCTGTCTCTGTCATCTGTCTCCCCATCGCTATAGTGTCTCCATTTTACAGGTCCCTCGTCCATCCCCATGTATCCCACACCCCTGGTCCTGTGGGACGAGGAGCTGAGGGAGGATCAGGATGTGGGAAGTAGTTGATGCTTCAGTGAGAGACAGCTTCTCTGGGCAACCTGTTCCTGTGTCTCATCACCCTCATCAAAAAGGATTTCCTCTTTATGTCTAGCCTAAATCTACCCTTGTTCAATTTAAAGCTGTTGCTCCTTGTCCTGTTGCCACACGGCCTGGTACAAAGTCTCTCTCCATCTTTCTTTACATATATTGAAAGGCCATCAGAAGGTCTCCCTGTAGCCTTCTCTTGTGCAGATTGAGCAACTCCAGCTCTCTCAGCCTGGCCTTGCAGCAGAGGGGATCTAGCCCTTGCATCGTTGCTGTGGCTCCTCTGGATGAGCTCCAACTGGTCCATGTTCTCTGAGCTGGAGGCCTCAGAACTGGACTCAGTGCTCCAGAGGGGTCTCACCAAAGCTGAGCAAAGGGGCAGAACCCCCTCCATCCACCTGCTGGGACGTACCCAGGACACGGTTGCCTTTCTGGGCTGCGAGCACACGTTGCTTGCTCATACAGTTTTCATGTGTGGAGGCGGCAGTGCGTGTGCTCACCCATGCCCCTGCATGCCCGTGCATGTGTGGCCGTACGCACACATAATTACATGGAGGTGGTGCATGTGCTGGCCCACACCCAGGGTGTGCACGCCTGCACACTCGTGGGCACGTGCACACGTATGTGCACAGCAGCAGTGCATGTGCTCTCCCGTGCCCGTGCCTGCCCATGCCCGCGGGGGCGGTACACACGTATGTGCACGGCGGCGGTGCGGGTGCCCGCCGTGCCCGCGTGCTCGGGGCCGTGCGTGGGCCGCCCGTGCCGCGGTGCGCAGCAGCCCCGCCGCGCCGAGCAGGCCGGGGCTTGCGGCGCAGGGGCAGGGCCGGGGCTCCTGCAGAGGCACATCCCGGCGGGGCCGCGCCGAGGGCCAGGGGGGCTGCGGGGCGAGGGCCGCAGGAAGAGCGACCTTACACAAGCGGCGGCGGCGGCGGCTCGGGGTGTGCAAGGTGTGTGCGCGAGGGGGGCCGCTCCACCTCCCGGCTCCGGGCGTGCTGCGGGATGCTCGGCGGAGACCCGGCACCCGGCAGCTGGGGGGGCTGCGGTGTGGTGTGTGTGCGAGGCCCGCAGCGAGGGGGGGGCTGCGGCCAGGAGGAGGGGACGGTAGCACTGCGGTGTCCTCGCTTCTCCCCCCTTCCCCCCTGCCCCCCCCGAAACGCTTGTTGCTGCGCGGAGAGAAGGCACCACGTTTGCCGGCGGCCGCGGGGGAGGCGACGGGGTCGGCCGGTGGGACCGCGTGGGTCCGGGGCCGGTGCCGTGGGGTGTCCCCTGGCACCCCTGGCCCGGCAGCCCTGCAGCTGGACAGGCTCGTTCACCCAGGTAGGTACCCCCGTAGCCCGCCAGCTGCCCCCGGGGCGGGCAGAGATGCGTGAAGAGATGGCTTCCCCCGCATGCGGGGAGTCCCCCCCGGCCCCTCCCATCCCTCCCCTCCACACCCGCAGCCACCTGCTTGGGTCTAGCGACCCCCGTTGCGGGGCCGCCGGATGCTCCCATCCCTTCCCGGCCGCCTGAGCAAGGTGGGTGGCAGGAGGCAGCTGCTGCTTTTCGTGGACATCTCCCCCCAGCCACCAAGGGCAGCCCAGCACCCTGGGTATGGGCACTGGAGAGGGGAGCTGGCGCAGGCTGTGTCAAAGGAGGTGCACCCCAATGCCAGTGCACAGGGTGGCCGCAGTCTCCCATGATGAAGCAAGAAGTGGTGTTGGGATACCAGACCCAGTGAGGAAGAGTTGGGAAACAGAAAAAAGGCAAGGAAGGAAAACTGCCTGCAAGGAAGCTACCCTGCGTGGCGTTCCTGGGCGAGGAAGCGCCGTCTCCTCTGGTTTCCAGGATTGCACCTCCCAGCTGGCCGAACCATAGAGGGTGAGGGGCCATGCATCTCCTTTCAGGGCTCTTCCTCCACTCCTGTGTGTCCTTGTCCTCCCAGGGCTGTCACAGGAGGCAGTGGAGCCCTGAGCCAAGACAGGTGGAAAGATGGCTGAGAAGCTGGTGCCTGGGGACCTGTTCCTGAGGAAGACCCGGGAATCAGTGTCATCCCTGGACTCGGACAAGCTGGCACCCATCTCACCTGAAGCGGGTGGTGAGGAGTCATCCGACAGCGAGGGCGAGCAAGAGGACAGTTCTCACAAGCTCATCCGGAAGGTGTCCACCTCGGGGCAGATGAGGAGCAAGGTCAGGGATGTGGGGGCCTAGGGCAAGGGGCTGGCTGGTGCTTGTGGTCCTTGCTGAGAATGGGGTGGGGGCTGTTCACCCACTCTGGGCTGTAAATCGGTGCCAGGTACTTGCTGCTTGCAGTCTCAACCCAGCCAGTGCCTGGGGCAGTGCCAGGAGGGGTCTGGCCCCCTGTGCCCTGCAGAAGAGCACATGGTAAAGGTGCATATCCACAGTGGCAGGGTCAGCATTGGTCCCATGTGGCTATGGAGTATGGATTTTTCCTCAACAGTTGGGGTCAGGTTCTTTCTCATACCTGGACCACCCTCCCCAGTTGCATTCATCCCATGTTTGTATTCCATGGTTTCCACCTACCCACCCTTGGGGAGAGGGGACTCTTTCAGGAAAGCTCTGCCCCATGGCCGCTCTGGGGTGAGATTTATGGTCATCACAGTGCTGTAGGCTCCTGGGATCCCACACCCCACTGCAGGAACTGCACGTGCAGAGCCTGGTGGGTGGCAAAATAGAGTTGGCATCGTTCCTGGTGCCCCAGATTAATTTGTCTGTCCCGGTTTCCCCACACACCCTGTGTCTGCAGCCTTCCCTAGATCCAGTTCCTGTGGTGGTTTGCTGGGTGGATGAGGACACATTTGAGGTCAGACATCACACTCTTTTGCCTCCCGGCCTTTGGCCTGAGAGCAGCTTGTGTGTGTGTGTGCAGCTTGCTCAGAGGAAGCTATTTTGGTAGGACCCACAAAAATGCAGGGTGTGATGCTTTTTTGCCAAACAGGAGCAGGTGAACGTAGGGATCCTCAGTGGGGACAGTGAAATGTCCAGGCACCTTCTGTCTGAAACACAGGGAGAAATAACCTGGGCTGAATGGCTAGGTGGGAATCAGGGAGAGAAGGTGGCTTGGGGGGCATTTTGGGGAGGGGGATGTGAGCATGACACAGAGAGAATGCTCTGGGTAATGTGCTGGGTGAACGGTCCCTTTGCATCCACCTCTCGGCAGTGGGAAAGGGGTGGTGGGGTGGTGTGAGTCAAGGCAGCGCCTGCAGTGCTGCTGGGCACGCAGGAGCTGCTGTGCTGTGGGGGGGACCCTTGCCCTGGGGCCATGCCAGAAATCCCCTTGCAGCCGGCTTCCAGCCCCAGCCCCCGCTCAGTGGAGATTTGGTGGCTGTGCTGCCCCAGGGAGGAGGGACAGCTGAGAAAACACTGTGTGGGGTCTGCAATTGCAGAGCAAGGGCTGCCCTGAGCTCTGATGTTGGGTGCTGCAGGCACAGAGGGAGGCAGCAGGGATGGGGCGGTGTGCTGGCTCTGGTGATAGCTTGAGGCTGCTCAGGGCTGTGACAAGCTCCCCTCCCACTGGCCCAGGCCTGACTACTGTGCCAAGCCTGGTGCACTGGCATGAGGGGGCCAAAGACCGTTTGTCATGGGGTGTGGAAGTTGTACACTCCAAACCCAGCAAGGTGGGGTTTTCCCACTTGACAGGAGACAGTTCTGGGACAGGCAGAACTGGGGGGGCTCTTGCAAGTCCCTCTGACTGCTCAAGGACTGTGCCTCAATTTCCACTTCTCTGGAGCAGGCTGGTACCTCCTCTGCCCGCTCTGGCCTGGCTGCCAGGTGGGTGCCATGGACTGTGCCAGGATGCAGGGTGCTGCGTGGGGGGCATGGTGGGAAGCCAGGATGATGGGTAGGGTCCTGGTGATGCTTGTTGCTGTGTGAGTGAGTCCTCAGCACCCTCCTGGAGGGGCGGCAGCAGCCGCTGGATTTTGCCATGTGGCATTTGCTGTGCTGGAGGAGTTTGCTGTTCTGTGGAGCACAGGGGATGTTACAGTGAGTCGTCAATGCCAGGAAACCTGAGAGAAAAGGGTGCCCATGTCCTGAAGCAGCGGCACAGGGACACCAACACACCCTGAGCCCCCAGCCCAGGTGTCAGAACCCGTCTGTGCCATCACCTGGTCCGGCCTTGCTGGCTGACAGGCTGCACGTGAGGAAGGCTGAGCTGCCGGCTCCCGGACTGCTGTGGCTGCTGGCCGCATCCTACCCAGCATTGGCAATTAGCCATGCAGGAGGTGATGCCGCCCAGTGTGTCGGGGAGGCGGGCAGCGTGATGGATGGGCAGGCAGAAAGGATGTGGCCCCTGGAGCTGGGAGACAGGAGAGATGGTGAGAGCTGGGCAGGGCTGGTGCTGGAGGGGACCGTGCATGTATCCCTCCCCCAAACCTAAGTGTTTTCAGTATCAGGGTTCAGTGTTTTCCCTGAGAATTCCTTTGCCTTGGTCCAGATGGGCAGGGCCATGCTTGTCAGCCTGACTCTGCCGGATGGTATTCTTCCTTCCCTATGAAATTGAGAACTTTGGGATGCGATTGCTGCTGCCACCCAGGTCAGGCTGTCCCTGGCTCATAGCTGTGCCATGGCACACGTGCCACAGCCATGGCAGGCACCTTTCCAAGTTGCCTCAATGCCCATGTGCACCCATGTGGGGTTGGGATGGGGGGAAACTGCCTGCACCCCAGAGACTGGGGCAGGTGCCTAATTAGCACACAGTTAATGAGGGGCAGTCTTGTGCCAGGGCTGCAGCTCCCATGAGATAACCAGGTTAGCAGCAGGAGGGGCAGACTGGCCTGGTTTTTGGCCATTGGTGGTGCGTGGGGTACTGGAGGGGGTCTGTAGGATCCTGTCATGTTGGGGGCTGGCGAGGGTTGGGACGCCCACCCCACTGTTCACTCACGCTGACTGAGGTGACCCTGGTCCCTGGCAATGGGGGTGAGCAGCTTCCCCCATGCCAGGGTGTTGTCTGGCCCCATGGGAACAGGAGCAGGTGAGGATCATTTTGAGATCTGCTGAATCCTTCCTAATGGCTGCTCCCCATTCCCAGTGCCCTCCCCCAGATGGCCATTCCCCCATCCCCTCCTCAAGCCTCCCCATCAATCATGTCTCCCCACTCCACACCCCCAGATTGGCTTTCTCTGGGCTGTAATTGCGGGGCACCCTGCGGGGTGCTTTGTGCAGCTTCAGCACAGAGGCGGCGAGGCCATTGTGCTTGGTGACAATGACAGCTGCCAGGCACAGGTGCCCCCGCCAGGCTGAATGGTCCCAGGATGGATGGGGTCTTGCTGCCGCCCCCTCTTCCTCCTCCTCACCACGGCCAGGGGCTGCTTGTTGCCTGCGCCAGGTTTTGGGAGCACAAGGGCAGAGTGGGAGGGGAATGCTGTGCTCTGGCATTGGTCCCCTTGGGGCTGGGCGTGGAGGGGAGATGGGGAAGGAGGGAGCACCGGCTCTGGGGTACACCAAGACATTTGAGGTGTTGGCAGACAGGAGTGGCGGGGAGTGCATCCTGTCCGCGTGGGCTGGGCGCTCGGATCCCAGCACTGCCTCAGCACAGGCTCTCCCAGCAGCTGAGCGGAGATGGGGAGCAATCCAGCATCTCCGCTTGCTTCAGCTCCGACTGCAAGGAGCTCCAGGGAGTGACTGGTCCTGGGACACTTGCACTGAAGTCAGGGGGCTCAGGCACCAAGGGGGACACGGGGGAGTGTGCATTCCAGGGGTAAGAGCATTTTCCATGGGGTGGGTACAATGGGCACAGCCATGGCGGGCAGGGGCATGGCTTGTCTGCCAGTTAGAAAGGAGGATCATGTTCCCAAATTCCTGATGCTGTGGTACATCACAGTTGCTTGGTGGGGCTAGGGGCCTCACCAGCATTCTCCTGAGGGGCTTGGGAGCTCAGTGGAATTATTGATATCCTGAGGAAGGGGTGCTCCTGGTTCTTGATGGAAGCATTGGGCACCCTGCAGGCTCTAGGTTCCCTAGGGATGGCATGAGTAGTGCCTGTGGGTGTAGGGGTGTTGGGGCAGCTGCTGGGTACATGATAAAGCAGTGCTGCAGAGCCAGGCAGTGGGGAGGGCTGCCCACCAAGGGCCAGGTCCTGACCAAAAGCTAAGAAAAGCAAGGTAGGGCCCCTGGGGCTAGGCCTGGAAACCTCCTTCCTGCAGCAGAAGGGTGGCACGTGTCTCCCTGGCAGTGCATCCTCCTGTCTTGACACTGGTGAGGGACTGGAGTGTCTTGTACAGGAAGAGGCTGAGGGAGCTGAGACCATTCAGCCTGGAGGGGATGCTGGGCCCAGGGGGCTCCTCAGCGATGTGAATAAGTATTTGAAGGGGAGGGTGAAGCAAAGAGGGAACTGGGCTCTTTTGATTGATGTCTGCTGTTGGGACAATAGGCATAGGTGAAAAAAATTGAAAACTGCATTGTAACATGAGAAAACACTTTTTGCACTGTGAGCTTGGTCAAATGCTGCCACAGACTCAGAACTCACGGGTTGAGTATGTCCGTGGTCCTGGGCAGCTCCAGGTGATCCCCCGTGGGCTCCATGCCCAGAGCTCCCCACCAGCCCCATCCATGCCATGGCTAGCCAGCACTAAAGCCCATCTCCCCTCTCCCTGGGCCCCCGCATTGCTCCCAGCCTGGTGGCACCTGACCTGACAGGGGCTGGCGAGGAGACTGGCTGGTCACTGAGTCACCCCCCGTGGTGGGACCATACTGCAGGTTACAGTGATGCTGCTTGGCACTGTCCCTGCTGAGGAGGCTGCAGCAGGGCAGGGGAGACTGGGCTTGCTCTCATTCATCAGGGCTTGCTGAGCTGCTGCCTGGAGTGTAAAGATAGCCCCAGTGTCTCCAGCCGGATGTTTGTGAGGTTTCTAAGATGTGTTGCCCTCTCCCCGCTCACATTTTCCATTATGCAAGCAGCAGTCTCACCCATCAACAGCTGGGCAGGGTGGGAGAACTGCAGTGGTGCCCGCTGGTGCCTGGGCATGAAGGGCTGGGGGGGACTGGCACAGGGCCGGCTGGTGTGGGGTGCCTGCTGGCGGGATGCCTGGGGACTGATGTGGCTCTAGATAGGGAAGCACGAGCTCATTTCTAAAGTGCAGCTGGAGGTCGTGACTGCAGGAGGATGAGGTGTATGGGGGATTGTCCTTCTTCTGGGGGCTTCTTCCTTCATTCCTCTTCCCATTAATCCTCCATCCCCTCAATGGTCTGAGCGGTGCTTTGTGGTACTGTGTAATGACATGTCAGGAATGGTGCTTGAATCTGCTTTCAGGGATCCCCCCAGCCGTTGCAAAGGGGGATCTGGGGTCTTGCAATGGCAGCAGGTTACATCCTCAGGGAGTGTGGATGCAGCTGAGGCTGCAGGGCTGTGGCAGCCCCAAGCACTGAGCCCCCCAGCTGCCAGCTCCCGGAAGAGCTCTGCCATATCGCAAAGCCTGATAAGGGTTCCAACTGACTGCAGCCCACGGGGTGTCCAGCAGATGCTGGCAGTCCTGCAGCCGGACTGTGTGCAAGGCTGTTGCCTCTCCCCTGCTGTCCTGGCACCCGGCAGCTCGGGAGGGGATGAGCTCAGACCCATCCGGACCCTGGCATGTGCCTGGCAGGCTGCTGCGTTTGGAGGAGGGCGGCTGCCTGGGATGTTGCTGGTGCAATGCAGGTCGGTGTGCTGGCGGGTGTTGGGTCCCCTCTCCTCCTCCCCAGGCATCGTGTCACCACAGGGCCAAGCAGATTCCATTAGGAGCAGTGTAGGGCTGCAAGCCAGGTGGGCAGCCAGTGTGGTGCCCAACAGCCATATGTGCCAGCATTCCTGAGTAACAGCCTTCCTGGCTCTTCTCCAGCAGCTCCTTTTCTGTCCAAGCTGGTCCCAGCGGGAAAACTGTCCCGCTGCATCTGTGGCCAAACCCAGCTGTGCTACAGGCTCTTCCCCAGAACGGCAATGGCAGAGCTGGGAGAAGCAGGGTGGGGGTTCAAAGCAGCATCCTGGGGCTCTGCTTTAGTGCTGACAGAAGACCTGGCATTTTGGAGTGCACCTTAGCCTGGAAGAAGCCCTGCTGGGGTGCAGTCCCAGAGGGAGGTGAGCTCCCCTGGGCTGTGCTGCAAGCCCCCTTGCCTGTGCTAAGCACACAGCCAGCCTGCAGCATGATGGCCCCTGGGGACCAGCCCAGTCCTGGTGGGGAGCATTGCCAGTGGCCGGCCATCCTTGCAGGACTACTTTTAGCTGCATCCCCTCTGAGGCCCCCAGTGCCATGTGCCCTCCACCAGCTGTGGCTGAGCCAGAGGTGGCAGTTTCTCCTCAGACCCTGGGTGGGTTTGTTCTTGCCTTCACCTCCTCACCCCATGTCTCCGAGACCCCTGATGCCTGGCACATCCCAGGTGGTGCTGAGCCTCTTGGATGGGAGAGAGCAGGGAGGGTCCCCGAGATGGGGCAGGGGAGGGCTGTGGCAGATCCCCACAGAGGGGAGCCAGCCTTGGACTGGTGGCTGGGTAGGTTGTACATCGCTCTGGGCATTGTCATGCTGTGACATGGTGGGGACAGAGCTGGCGCTGGCTTTGCTGTGGCTCCGTGCGGCGCTGGCTGGGGCTGACCAGCCAGAAAATCTGTGGTGGGGGTGAGTGGAGGGGGCTGGGTTCAAGATGTGGGTGGAACGCCACACGCGTGGCGGTGCAGCGTCCAGCACAGAGCTTCTACCCCAGTGTCAGTGTCTCAGTGTCCCCGAAGGCTCTCTGGAGGGAAGAGGCAGCCCCTACTCTGTGCTGCAGGAGCATGGGTCCTGCTCCTAGGAGCTATAGGGTACCTAATAGCCACTTGCTACAGAGGATTGTCTTATTATGGTGGCCCTGGAGCCCTGGTTGGGACTGCAGGGAGCCAGCATGGCAGGGGTGATGCCACCCTGGCATGTCCTGCCCCCTGCTCACCCCGAGTGCTGACCTTCATCTTCAACACCCCTTTCCTGTTTGTGAAGGGGAAATGACGGGCTTGCTCAATGCTGCCCGCTGCAGCACAGCTTCCCACCCTGTCGCCTGGTCTACTCGTGGCTTTGGACATCAGGTACATCCCAGGTCTCCTAGTGTACCTAGTGCCAAAAGCAGGGGTCCAAAACTGCTGAGCCACTGGGGAGCTGCTCCTGCACGGGGCAGCACTGGGTGCTTCTGTCTAAGACCCATGGACAAAAAATCAGGTATGTGTGGGTGTCTCACTCCAGTGAGACCCCTAAACAGCCCTCTGGCACCCCAGGCAGAGTGCTGGCAGCTGTGTCGCCATCCCCAGAATGGCTGGGACTCTGACATCCTGGTTCCAGGTGATGCTCTGTTGCTGCTGGCTGACAGAAGTTCCTGCAGCAGCTGCTGTAGCGCACCTGGGGGTGTTTCATTTCCAGGCTCCCCCCAGGAGGGGATGCCGTCCCCTCGGGCAGCCTTCCTGGCCGTATGCTGCCACCCGCCTGGAGCCAGGCAGAGCTGAGTGCCCATGCCATGCTGCAGTACTGGCCCCAGCCCCTGCTGTGATTCCCTTCAGCCACTGTCACAGACCTGCCTTTTCTCCCTTCTCATCATCACATTCTGCTCTTCACAATCACGAGCTCCCTCCTGCCGCTCCTCACCATCACATGCTGCCTGTCCTTTGCAGCGAAGCAATGATTGCAGCAAGCTCAGAGCCTGTTCCTGTGTCCTCCCCATGCAAACAGGTGTGGTCGAAGTGGCCTTTGTGGCTGGATCCCACCTGGCTGTGGTAGGACCCTGCCCTGTCCCCCTCTGACGTAGGGCTGGGACTGCTAGGGTGCATGGTTTGTATGTGGATTTGGGGGTCGCAGCTGGACCCCCCTGAAAGGCTGCTCTCCCCTTGCTGGCTGTGTTCCAGCCTGGGCTCAGGGCAGCTCTGGGCCCACCCTCTCCTCTGTGTGCTCTCTCAGCTGAGAAGCTGGGGAGGGGATGCAATGGGTCCTGGCACTGGGGAAGCCAGAGCTGTTTGAACCTGCACCAGCACTCACAGGCAGCATGGGGACAACTGCAGCTAAATCCTGTGTCGGTCCTGGGGGTAAAGCATTGGTAGGGAGCGATAAAGGCTTAAAAGGTCCCTCTCCAAAGTTGGGGCTGCAAGGTGAAAGAGAGTCAGGGACATCCTGGCGCATGCCCTGGGGGGCTCAGGCACGGGTCAGGTATCTGGGGGGGTTGAGTCTCAGGAAGCACCTCAGGTGAGATTTTGGCTTCTTTGTGACCTTGGGGGCTCCTGCTACTCCTGGTGCTCTGGCTGTGTCGTTCAGAGCTGTAGGGCAGTGGGTTAATGCTGAGGACAGGGGCTGGTGTGTTTGCAGGCTGGCGGGCGCCTGGGTGCCACCTCTTGCAGCACACAGGCTGGGCACAGGGGTGTGGGGCTCTGGGGTCGTGGCTCTCGCATGGTGCCCTCAGTGCCCAGTGCTAATGCGCCGTTAAATGTGCCTTGTCGTTGTGCACTGGGATCTGATAGAATCGCTGTTGCGGCTAATTGCAGAGGAGCAGCTGAATGGGGCTGCCGGCGGTGTTTAAAGAAGATACAATCAAAGATTAGGCAGTGCCAGAGCATCTCTGCCACCCTGCTCAGCACAGGCTCATAGCTGCGTTGCAAACACTAATTAATTGAGCCTTGTAAACACTGCTGTGAGGAGGGTAAATATTGGCAGGTGCTGTGGATTGGAGAGGGTAGAGGACGAGCGGCCAGGCTGCAGAAATATTCTGTGCTGCAAGGGGATGCTCTGCCTGCTGCGGGCTGCCCTCAGCCCCAGGTTGTCCCCACTGGGAGCTGTGGGGGCCAGGGATGCCTGTTTGCATCCTGGCCATTTGCTCCCCAACCCAGCAAAGAGGCTGGGGCTGCAGGTTGGGGCTCTCCCAGGTGCTGCTTGGGGGATGAGGAAATGACTGGCAGTGGTGGCTCTGCACTGCTGGAGACCCTCAGCCACCAGCACTACGGTGCCCAGCAGCATCTTCCCAACTCACATAAGGTTCCCAATGCCCATGGTGCGGTGGGTGAGGGTTGTATGTTTACTCTGCAACATACAACGCAGCGCAAACCCCAGAATGTTCCGTTTCTGCTCTGGGCACCACTTAGCTCCTGGAGACCCAGGGACTGGTGTCTCTGGAGGGGGACAGGGTGGCTTGGGGAGTCCTGGGGGCTGCAGATCTCATGACCCTGTGGTCTGTGCAGAAGAGCGTGAAGGAGGGGCTGTTGCTGAAGCAGACAAGCTCCTTCCAGAGGTGGAAGAGACGGTACTTCAAGCTGCGGGGCAGGACACTCTATTACGCCAAGGATGCCAAGGTAGGCCTGGGGAGGGCCCTTCCAGAATGCTTAGTAGGGGGCACTTGAGACTGCAAGCCTGGGGAGGAGCCTGAAGTTCCTGCCTGGTGGACTGGGGCTCCTGTTTCTCCCTACAGTCCCTGATCTTTGATGAGGTGGACCTGTCCGATGCCAGTGTGGCTGAGACCAGCACCAAAAACATCAACAACAGTTTCACAGTGAGTGAGGTGCAGGGATACCCGCTGTGCCCCTCCACCTCAGCACCTTGCAGGGAGGCACTGCAGTCCCTGTCCTCCCACTAGAGCTGTGGCCTCTCGCTGCTGGAGGTGGCGGTGTGCCAGGGTTTGCTGGAGACTGGCTGGCCACATTGTGGCCTTGCAAGGGGACATGGGGACGGTGGCTGTTGCAGGTGATCACACCATTCCGGAAACTCATCCTATGTGCGGAGAACCGGAAGGAGATGGAGGACTGGATCAGTGCCCTGAAATCTGTCCAGAAGTGGGAGATCCATGAGGTGATGTGGGCGCGGGGCTGCACGGGTGCTCATTTGCCAGTGGGTGCTCATCTGCGAGTGGGTGCTCATCTGCAAGTGGGTACCCCTCAGAAGCCAGGGGAGCCTTTGGCTGCTGGAGCCACCCTTGGGTGCAGCCCTGCTGGGAGGATGGGAGCTGGGAGTGGGGCTGGGGTGATTCAGGGGGGCTAGGAGGGAGGGACTGCTAGCTGCGGGTCCCAGGGGACTGACAGGTCAGGGCTGTGCCCCTCGGCAGGCCACACAATTCAACATGGAGCACTTCTCGGGCATGCATAACTGGTACGCTTGCTCCCATGCCCGCCCCACCTTCTGCAACGTGTGCCGCGAAGCCCTCCCAGGGGTCACCTCCCATGGCCTCTCTTGTGAAGGTCAGTGCTGGGGGACTGGGACTGGGGCTGGGACTGGGGCAGGGAACTCCCTCCAAGGCTGGCCTGGGGCAGGAGGGTGCAGGGTGAAGCCCACTGGCTGCTGTCACCAGCTGTGGAGGGGTTGGGGACCAGGGCTTCACATCCCATTGGGACTGTCCCTGCTTCTCACTGGCTCCCCCCTGCACAGTCTGCAAGTTCAAGGCACACAAGCGCTGTGCTGTCAGAGCCACCAACAACTGCAAGTGGACAACTCTGGCTTCCATTGGCACTGAAATCATTGAGGATGAGGATGGGGTAAGCTGGGGAGTCCCCACGGGGGACCCTGGTGGGACAGAGCCACTGCAGAGCTGGCCATGCTGTGCCCAAGTCAGGATCAGGGGGGAGCCTGGCACCTAGCTCCCCTGCCCTGCGTGGCCTCTGGGCTTGGCTCTGCGGGGACATGGCCTGGGGACAACTCCTCCATCACCTGCCATCAGGATCCCTTATTGCTCTGCCAAGTGGGGCCACCTCAAAGTGTTTGGTGG
This sequence comes from Actenoides hombroni, assembly GCA_024336885.1. Classification (NCBI taxonomy): domain Eukaryota; kingdom Metazoa; phylum Chordata; class Aves; order Coraciiformes; family Alcedinidae; genus Actenoides; species Actenoides hombroni. The sequence goes on from WUAM01000297.1 coordinate 95,103, forward strand.
GGACACCCCTGCCCTGACCCACCCCACATGCTGGTGGCTGCAAGGGGCCAGAAGGCAGAGCCAAGAGGGCATGGGAAGGGTGCTGGGGCTGCCTTGCCCTACAGTGGGGCATCAAGCCTTGATGACCTCTTCTGTGGTGCCTGGGGAAGGGGGTGGCCTCTGTCGCTGTCCCTCAGGCACGTGTGCTGTTAGCAACTGCCCCTCTCCGCAGGTGGCCATGCCCCACCAGTGGCTGGAGGGGAACCTGCCTGTCAGTGCACGCTGTGCCGTCTGCGACCGGACCTGTGGCAGCGTCCGGAGGCTGCAGGACTGGCGGTGTCTCTGGTGCAAAGCCATTGTAAGGATCTGTCCATCCCTGTCCCCCTCACTGCCACCCAGACAGCACTGCCCCTCCTGGGTGCATTCTGGGGAAGCTGAGGCGGGGGCTTTTGGTGCTGCATCCTTTAGCTTTGCTTATGCGCATGTTCCCCTGTCTCCAGGTTCACAGTGCCTGCAAGGAACTCTTTGGCAAGAGGTGCCCCCTGGGCCAGTACAAAGTGTCCATCATCCCGCCTACTGCCTTGAACAGCATTGATTCTGATGGTGAGTCCTGGAAGGGACATGGGGGTGGGCTGGGGGTGAGGGGTACAGGCTGTTTGGCACAGGTTCTTCTGCAGGCTTTGACTTGTGGCACTGTTCCCACTTTCCTGTGAGGCACCGGTAAGACTACCATCAGTAGGTTCCAGAGTCAACACCCACCCTGCTGCAACCTCAGCTGAAGGCTGCTTGTTGCCTTGTGTGCTGCCTCAGGGCTGTGGCCATGCCACGCTCTGGGGTGACACTTCTTCCTGGCCTGTGGCTTCAGTTGTTCCTGCCAGGCTGCCTCTCCTGGTGGCCCTGGTCACAGCCTCTCGATCTGGCATCAGCCCTGAGCTCCTGACATGGGGTGCCCCCTGCTGCACCCCAGTGGTTCAGCACCTCACAGGGCAGGATGAGGGCCTTACTTCAGTTATTTCTCAGTGTCTGAACCTCTGCTGTTTTTTTGGTAGCGCAGAGCACAGCTTCCCCCCAGCATGGGTGGCAGCAGGGTGCTGGAGGGAGAAGCATTGCGCAGCTTGGGTGCCCCCCTGTGCTGCCGTCTCCTGCACACTCTCCGGGGGGGGCCCAGCTGTCCTCTGCCGGGCAAAATCTGTTCTTCTCCTCCGGATATTTCTTTCCTCGTTCTTTAATGATTTTTGTCGCTCAGCTCAGCTGGTGGCTCATCTGCTTCTCGTTACTCATTGAGATGCTGTCAGGGTAACCATCACGCGGCTTCTCCTCCGGCTTCAGAGACGTGGCTGCTTGCGGCCAGGCCTCCGGTAGCCTCTCTGCCCCATGCCTCTCACAGTGACCTGGTCAACCGAGGCTGGCATGGCTGTGGGGCTGGCAGCTGTGGCTGCTGCAAAGCCCATCTGGGCTCTGCTTCCTCAGGGAGCAGTCCGGCGAGGCCTCAGCCCTCTCCTCTCACTGCACGTTCCCCACCGGCGCAGGGTGCCACTGGCAGTGGGCTCAGTTCCTCGGCAGCAGCCCACGCTCTGACTCAGCGGCCTCCACCTGGTGTTTTGCTTTGCGGATCTGCTCCGCTCACTGGGGTGGGAGCAGAGGTTGAGCAGTGATGAGGCTGTGGGGACACTGCTCCCAGTGTGGTCAAGGCACTGGGGCTCCTGATCGCAACCCCTGGGGCTCTGGGTGTGGTGGCTGTGGGGCCAGCAAGGGCTGGTGCTTTCCCTGCCGCAGCATTGCCAAGTCTGCCAAGGGAAGGAGCCAGTGGACACTGAAGGAGCCATGGCCAGGGTGACCGGGGTGGCCAAGATGTGGCTGAAGCAGGAGTGGGCTTCGGGCCAGCGATCGATCCTCCTCTGCTTCAGGCACATTTCCTTCCCTATCTCATTTCTTTAAAAGCGTGGTGCTGGCTGCCAAGACTCCTGAGGCTTCTGTGTCATTTACACCCACCTCACCAGAGCCCTGGTAGGAGCAGACAGCAGAGCTGGGGGTGACAGCTGGGGTGGTCATGCTGGCTTCCAGTGCCACACCTGGGAGCACCTCCAGGTGGGAGTGTGCCCTGTTCCCACGTGGTTTTGCTGGGTCAGTCCCAGGTGGGCTGTTGGCACAGCAAAGGAACCTACCCTCCTGTGTGCCCACCACCACTGCCCTTTCTGGAGTGGCAGGCCAGGGACATGAGTCAGCTGATGATACTTTGTGCCTGTGGGGACAGTGATGGAGCAGGAACCTAACCTGGCTCTGCCCCTGTGCCAGCCATGCCCATTCCTATTCCCATCCCACCCCATCCCCACTGCCAGATCTTACTCTTTCTTTCACCCCTCACCATCCTCTGGGCACCTCGATCGCTGTCCCTCCTTCCTGTCCCCAGCACCTTGCAGGGCGGGCACGAGACAGTCGGTGTCCATGCAGCCTCTGCTCTTCTAAGATGTCTCCATCAGTGTCCTCAGGGTTGGGAGCTGAGGATGAGGGCTTATGTGCTTGTGCTTGGGCTTGCCACAGGTTTCTGGAAGGCCACCTGCCCTTCGACCTGCTCCAGCCCTCTCCTGGCCTTTGTCAACTCCAAGAGTGGGGACAATCAGGGTGTCAAGTTTCTGCGCAAGTTCAAGCAGTTCCTCAACCCGGCCCAAGTCTTTGACCTCATGAATGGGGGCCCACACCTGGGGTAAGTGCTGGCCATGTGCAGTAAGTGCAGGGCCCAAGGTGGCCCTGGTGGGGTCCTGGCACAGCCCCCAGCCCCTCTCTCCTGTCCCCACCCCAGACTGCGCCTCTTCCAGAAGTTCTCCACCTTCCGGATCCTGGTGTGTGGGGGGGACGGCAGCGTGGGCTGGGTGCTCTCTGAGATCGACGCCCTTGGGCTCCACAAGCAAGTGAGCACGAGTGCCTAGCATCTCTGTCATGGTCTGGCACTGTCCCCAGTGCCAGCACCCTCTGCAGCTGGGAGCCCCCCTGCATACCCTGGGGTGCTGAAAGTGATAAGCACAGCAGGGTTGAGGGTGTCATGAGTGCCCTTGGGGGCTGCTCTGAGCCCCCTGCCCCATCCCTCCCCCACAGTGCCAGCTGGGTGTCCTGCCTCTGGGGACCGGCAATGACCTGGCACGGGTGCTGGGCTGGGGCAGCCTTTGCGATGATGACACCCAGCTGCTGCAGATCCTGGAGAAGCTGGAAAGGGCCACCACCAAGATGCTGGACCGGTGAGTGGGGCATGAGGCATATGCCTCTCTGCTCCCCCAGTCTCGGCACATCTCTGGCAGCTGATCCTTGTCCCTTGGCCACGTGTCCCTGTGCCGGGGTCGCAGGAGATGGCAGGTGGCTGTGATCTCTGCTTGGCAGGTGGAGCGTACTGACCTATGAGGCCCCCAAGCAGTCCCCCCAAGCCCTGAAGGAGGAGAATGGGGACTCCAACATCCAGGTGGGCAGCACTGGGGACTGAGGACTTGAGATGGGGGAGGGCAGTCTGGGTGGGCAGGTTCCCATTCATCCCATCAGCTGATTTAGGGGCGCACAGGATGGGATTGCACAGGGAGTGGTCATGCTGGGGGTCCTTGGGAACTGGGGCTGTGAGGGTCCAGCAGCCGACTGTGCAATGCAATGAGTCTGGCAGGTCTCAGCCTGGCACGTGCACTTGGGATCAGGCAGCAGGGTGAGGTGATGATGACTGTATTGGACTCTTCTGTGTGCGCTCCTCAACACCTTCCCTTGGTTTTCTTCCAGCTGTGGCAGAGCATCCTCTCTGCCCAGCAGTAAGGGCATGGCCAACCGTGGGGTGGGGGGAACAGGCTGAGGAGAGCTGTCCATCCCTGCTCCAGAGCTGGCTGGGAAAGACTCCATCCTGGAGCAGGGCACCTGGCAGGGTGTTATGGCTCCATCTGTCCTCCCCTGTCCCCATCCAGGCCCAGATCTCCCATTATGCCGACTCTGTTGCCTTCCACCTGGCCAAGATCCTGGAGTCAGACAAGCACTCAGTGGTGATCTCCTCTGCGAAGTAAGGAGGGGGCTGGTGATGGGGGTGCTGGCACCCCACCGCCACCTGGGCACATGTTCCCAGGGGTGCTGAGCCACCCAGGCCAGGCTGTCCCCTGTCTGGGCACCAGTAACTGCTGGCTGTGCTGGTACCTAGCAGCTAAACCTGGCACTACCCTTGGGTGCAGGGGGTGTTATCCCAGCAGCCCCCTGGGCTGGCAGCTGTGCCCAGCTGTCCACGCTATGCCCCCTTCACCTGCTTGCTGCTTCCCTTGGCAGGTTCCTCTGTGGCACTGTCAATGACTTTGTGGCTGAAGTCGGCCAGGCTTACAAGAGGGCAACAGAGAACAAGCAAGAGGCTGAGCTGATGGCACGGAAGGTGGGTTGCAGGGGAGCTGGAGGTCTGGGGCTTGCTGGTTGGCACAGCCCTGGGCAGTGGAGTACCTGGCAGGGTCTGCTCTGATGTACTCAGCCCTTGCTGTACATACAGCAGGGTGTGCAGTACTTGAGGTGCCCAGGCAGTCAGGATGTCCTGATAAGCATGGCAAAGAGGAGGTGCCCTTGTACTTGGGATGCCCAGACAAGGGCAGGGTGCCCTGGCAAGCACCCAGCACTTGTGGGGGACAGCAGCTTGCGCCAGGGTGCAGAGTGTGGGGGTGTCCTGCAGTGCGCCATGCTGAATGAAAAACTGGACTCACTGGTGCGGGAGCTGAATGAGGAAGCTCAGGCCATCGTGGTCCCTGAGGGAATGGCACAGGCCACCGCTGGTGACACCAAGGACCAGGAGAAGGGTGGCAGCTTCAACCCTAGCCCCGTGCCTCGCATCTTCAAATCCAAGGAGCAGCTCATGCTGCGGGCAAACAGCCTGAAGAAAGCCCTGCGGCAAATCATTGAGCAGGCGGAGAAAGGTGAGGGGGGGGTGGGGGCTGGCAGCTTGTGTGACGCTGCTGCAGCCTGGCATGGGTTGGTGCTGGACCTGTGCCTTGGTTTCCCCATCTGAATTCTTAGGATGGCAGCAGTGATGGGTAATCCAAGGGCATCAGTCCTTCTCTGCTTCTTGGCCTGGCTGAGGGAGGTCCCCAACACAGGGCAGAGGTGCCACCCTGGGCCCTGTTTGGCACAAACTGACAAGGCTGACACACGGAGGGGGCAAAGGCCATGGGGCTACCCAGACTCATCATCATGCCTCTCTTTGTATCCAGCTGTAGATGAGCAGAACAAGCAGACCCAAGCCTACCAGATCAGTGTGGGCCCCAGCAGGAAGGACAGCTCAGAGGAGCTCAACAAGGAGGAAGAGAAGCTCAGTAAGAAGCCACTGGGGCACTTGGCTTTTTGGGGGTTGGGCATGGTATGAGCTGTGGGATGGGCTCAGGGTAAGAGCCAGTTCAGCAGGTGCCTTGTCTCTCCCTGGGCAGGCTGCCGGCAGGAGACAGTGACCTCGGCGTCTTCTTCCATCATCCTGCACCGGCCAGACATCTTTGGCAGCTTGCAGTTCCCTGAAGATCCCAGCACCCTGTGAGTCTGGGGTTCTTCCTGCCCCAGGGACCAGGGCCCACCCTTGCTGCCCATCACAGAGTGGGAGCAGAACTGGGACCACATTGCCTCTTGGAGATGGCTGCTGGTGCATCCTCTGCCCAACAGTGTGGCATCCCTGGTGCCCAGAACTCCCTGGCCTGGCAGTACCCACATGTGCCTGGTGCAGGATCTCTTGCTGCCAGCCCCCTGTCCAGCACAGCCAGGTCCTGGATGTGCCACGGGTGTCCCCACCGTGCGGGCCAAGAGGGCTCCAGCCATCCCTGCTGGCTTGGGTCAGGCTTCCCAGTGCCAGCCCTTCCAGGAGCTCACAACACAGCTCCAGTGGGTTTTATACCCCATCCCTTGGTGCCAGCCCAGTTGTTGCCCATGTGCAGCTGCCTTCCAACCTGCCTGCCCTGTCTGCTGCTTTCAGCCGCTTCTCAGAGAAGTGCGTCATGAATAACTACTTTGGCATCGGCCTGGATGCAAAGATCTCCCTGGAGTTCAACAACAAACGGGATGAGCACCCCAAGAAGTGCAGGTTGGCTGAAACACCCCAGATTATCCTGAGAAAAACATGTACCCCCCTTGTCTTGCCACTGCCCTCACCAGGAGGGTCTGTCTGGAGGGAGCCATGGGGTTGGCTCGGGGCTGTCATGCCTGGCTTGGGACCCCTTTCTGTGGCAGGTTTTTCACCTGCACCCAGTGCTGCAGTGCTGGGATGAGCACCCCCGGGTGGGCAGGAGATTACAAACACCCCTGGGAAGGACGATGCTGCCCCTCTCACCTGTCTCACTTTGCCCTGCAGCAGCCGCACCAAGAACATGATGTGGTACGGGGTGCTGGGCACGAAGGAGCTCCTGCAGCGCACCTACAAGAACCTGGAGCAGCGGGTGCAGCTGGAGGTATGGGGCTGGGGGGAACAGGGACAGGGCAGGGGGGCAGTGACACAGTGGCCCCCCAGGCTCAGCCCTCTCTTTCAGTGCGACGGTGTGCCCATCTCACTGCCCAGCCTGCAGGGCATCGCTGTCCTCAACATCCCCAGCTATGCTGGGGGCATCAACTTTTGGGGAGGCACCAAGGAGGACAGTGTGAGTGCTGGCACTGAAGGGAAGGGGGCACCTCATCCTTCCTCCAGTCCCAGGGAAACTGGGAGCCCTTGGGCAGGGGCCTGGAGTGTCCCAACTGTGGGAAGACATGGGGGAAGAAAGCTGGGTCCCAAAACAAACCTGGTTTGGGGGTTGTGCTTGTGCTGCTCCTTTGCAGAACTTTGGGGCTCCATCTTTTGATGACAAGAAGCTGGAGGTGGTGGCTGTCTTCGGCAGCATCCAGATGGCTGTGTCACGGGTCATCAACCTCCAGCACCATCGCATTGCACAGGTAGGGGAAAGGGACCCTGTGCCAGAAAGCTGTTGGGGTACCTGCAGGTTTGGGGCAGCTCCACTGAGCTCCTGGGCACTGGCGTCCAGCAGAGTGGCTGAAGGCAGTGGCACAGTGCCAGCTGCGATGCCAACCCTGCTCTGTCTGCCACACAGTGCCGTGTGGTGAAAATCACCATCCGGGGGGATGAGGGCGTCCCCGTTCAGGTAGATGGAGAAGCCTGGATCCAGCCACCTGGCATCATCAAGATCCAGCACAAGAACCGAGCCCAGATGCTGACACGGGATCGGGTGAGCTTGAGGTTTCACAGCCCTTGCCGTGGGGTCGTGCTGGGGTACCGGGAGGTGTGACAGGCCGGGGCCGGGGGGGGGGCAATCTCTGTCCCCCACAGGCATTTGAAAGCACCCTCAAGTCCTGGGAGGACAAGCAGAAGGGGGAGAGCTACCGAGCAGCTGCCCGGCCACGGCTCAGCTCCCAGCAGTCCATGGAGTACCTGACGGAGGAGGAGAGCAGCCTCTTGCAGCACATCTCGCAGGTCGCTGAGACTCTCATCGCCAGGTCAGGCTGCGGGATGCGGGGCGGGGGTGGGAGTGCTGGGCATGGGAGCTTCGCTGTGGCCTCCCAGAGCTACAGGGTTCTCCCTGCACCGTGGTGCCCATCCAGCCCAGGCGAGCCCCAGCAGCTCCAGCTCCTCTCACCCCCAGGATCCACGAGGCGGCCAAGGCTCATAAAGCCATGGAGCAGGAGCTGGCACACGCTGTCAACACCAGCTCCCTGGCGCTGAGTGAAGCCCTCTCCAACAAAACTGCTGGCACCTCAGAGGTGAGCTAGGGCTAGGGGTGCAAGTCAACCTTCACTCAGCCACCCCCAGGCCCTGCCACTTCAGGGCTCACCTCTCCACACCCCACAGTTTCTCAGCAGGAATGCGGCTGTGGAGGTGGTGCTGAGCATCAAGGAGCTGTATGCTGAGACAAGGACATTCCTGGAAGGGAAGGCGGTGAGTGGGGGGGCTGGAGAGCACCCCGAGCTCCCCGGTAGAAGGGCCGATGCCCTCAGCTGGCACCTCTGGGGGTGGCAGCAGGGCTGGGGATGGTCCCTGTCCCCTGCAGCTGGACTCACCCCAGGAAGAGGAGGCACTGCATGGCCCCCTTAGCGTGCTCGGACAGGAGCTGCAGAGGTTGCTGGACATCCACTGGCTGGGGCCCATTGCTCACCCTCCTGAGGAGGTAGGTGCACAGGGACTGGGAGGGGGGCATAGCCCATGGGGTGGCCCCAGGTGGGCTGTAGCACCCCACTCAGCCTAACTTCTCACAGGAAAGCACCAGCAGCGCAAACAAGGGCAGCTTCAAGCTTCGCCTCAACATCCCCAAGCCCAGGAAGGACAAGGACAAGGTGCAGAAGCAGAGGACCAACAGCACGCTCCCAGGTAAAGCGGATGGTGTGCCAAGGAGGGAGGCAGGTGCAGACCACACTAGAAAGACCCCCACGTGTTGACCTATCCCTTGGCCTTCTATCCTGGGCATGCTGTGGAAGGACTCAGGGACAGGGCATGTCCTGTCTGTGTGGGGATGTCACCATCAACAGCCCCTTAGAGCTTAATTTTTCTGCTAAGGGGCATGCAGTGCCCCCCAGCCCTATAACCACTGCAAGGAGGAGAAGGGGGCTACGGTACAGCTCAGGCCCTCAGGTAAGTCCCTCGCCCGGAGCTGGGGGGGCCTTGCAAAGCAGGAGAAGCTCAGATGCTCCATCAGTATGCTAAGGAAAGCAGAAACCTCTTCAGCCTGAGCCTGCTGTGGCATCTGGCCCTGCCAGAGCTGGGGGTGGGCAAGATGCTGGCTGCTGCCACCACCACCACTGCCCAGGGCTGCCTGCTGCTGAATCCAGTGACCTCTGCAGAGGCCCAGTCCACCTCTGTGGTTTTCCTCCCTGATAGCAGACAAGTGGGGCTCTGAGGAGGTGGCAGCTTGGCTGGAAGCACTCGGTTTAGGGGAGTACAGAGAGATTTTTGTCCGGCATGACATCCAGGGCTCTGAGTTGATCCTGCTGGAGAGGAGAGACCTGAAGGTACATCCCCCCTTGTGCCCCCTGAGGGACCACCAGCCCTGGGGAACATGATTTCCTCCCTCCCTCCTGGGGGGGCAAAGGCAGGTGCTGTCTCTGCACCCGGTCCCAGCACCGCAGGGCTGAGCTTGGGCCACTTGCTTTACTTGCACAGGGCGGGTGGAAGGAGGGGGAGGGAACAGACTGGCCCTGTCCTGTGGTTGCAAGGTCCTCGCTCCCTGCCCAAAGCCCCAGCCCAGTTATCGGGTTCTGACGCAGCTGCAGCCAAAGCACAGCAACTATAATTGTCGAAAGAAAAAGCCACTACAAGTACCAGGGGAAGAGGAAAATCTCCGAAGTCCC
>WUAM01000297.1:104481-115395 GCA_024336885.1 Actenoides hombroni
GCAAGGACCCCGCTCGATCAAGGGGAGGCAGGCTCTGCAGCCTCAGCCTGTGGCTTCCCTGCCAGCAAGAGCAGAGGGCTGGCCCCAGGCGAGCACATCTGCTCCCTTTTCTTCCTGCAGGACCTGGGGATCACCAAAGTGGGCCACATGAAGAGAATCCTTCAGGCCATTAAGGAGCTCAGCAACCCACCCTAGGCCAGCAGGGGGGCAGCCCCCAGCTCACATGCTGGGTACTGCCCCTCAGGACCAGGGGCCAGGCAGGAGTCCAGGTCCCCACCGTGCCCCATCTGTGTGGAGCCCTCCTGCTTGCCTTGCTTTGTCTGTTTGTCCCCTGGTGTCCCTGGAACTGCTGCTTCTCCCCGAGCCTGTGGGGCTGGAAACACTAACAGGGTGGTCTAGCCCCTTAGGCAAGATGGTGTGACCCCCAATCCAGCCCAGGGTGGGGTCACTACAGGAGCCTGGGCTGCCCTCTGTGTGCCCCTGTTGGGGCCAAAGCTAAGATTGCCCCTTCCCCACCTGGGTATTTAAGCTGTGTAAATACTTGGAGGAAAGATACTTGCTGCTGCTTGCTTAGTGTCATACTTTGGGGAGTGGTGAGGGACATGGGGAGGGTGATGGGGAACCTGACCCATTCCAGCCTTCATCCCTCAGCTTCCTGCCCTCACCCCTTCCTGCTCCCCCTCACACCCCTAGCTCTGCTTTCCCCCTCTGCCCCAACACAGCACAGGGAACCACGGCTCAGGGGCTCAGCTTTATCTCCATCACCATTCCCTCCCTGTCCCAACAGCCACCACCAGCATGTAAGACAAACAGCATTTTATTAACAGCTCTACATGAGTTTTTTTACCCCTCCCCACCCCCCTTCAGTTAAAATTGCTATATTTTTTATGTACATGGTGCTCCCCTGCCAGAGAGGGCCTCGCTATTTACAGGCTATTTACAGAGACAGGGCTAACAGCTCTTCAGCTTCTCCTCCAGCTTGAGCATGTCCATGGGGGCAATTTTGGCAACCTCAAAGAAGGCCCTGGAAAGAACCATGCTGGCTTAGAGCTCAGCCACAGCCCTGACACCCACCCAAGGGTGGGTACTGGCAGCACTGCCCTCTGTGGAGGGGACAGGGCCAAAGCAGAGCCCAGAGACGCTCACCTCTGTGAGTACTTGGTGCGCACAGCCTTCAGCTTGTCCCGGGGCTGGTATGTGAGCAGGAAGTTAAGCCTCTTCACCAGGGGATGCAGGTCCTGGGAGCAATACCCACTGTAGTACTCCAGTGTGGGGGTCTGCACAGGGACAGCAGGGTTAAGCCGAGTCCTCTCAGTGACAGTAGAGCCATCATCTTCCCCTCCACCCCACCAAATCTGAGCACGGTCCCAGAGCACACCAGTCCATCCATTCCTGCACTCCCACCATGGTGCCTCTCAGGGTACCTCAGGAAGGGGCCAGGGGTATACAGCAAGTTGAGCAGGTGCCTACCCAGCCACTGAGGTTCTTCATGGTGAGTGCAAGCAGCAGGCAGCTGGCAGCCAGCTTTGAGGGGCTCTCCCGGGCGTAGTCGTACTCCTGCAGGGTCATCTCGCAGAGGAAGCGCGCCAGCGTCAGCGTCTCCATGCTGGCTCGGGCACACTGCAGCCAGGCACGCACAGAAATGCTCAGCCTTTTGAGCAACGCCGCTTCACCCTCAACTTTTGGGTTCTGGAGTGCTGCCCCTGCGGGCACATACCCCACGCTCCCAGCCCACCACAGACCAGCATCCCTGTAGTAGGGATCCAGTCAAACCCTCCCTGCTGCCAGTTGAGAGCCCAGGACCCTGGGGATGCACATCACCACCCCAGGGAGCCCACAACAGGGGTGCCTGGAGGCACCTCAACACCAGCCCACCCTCCTGCTGTGCCCACCTTGGCAAAGCGTCGCAGGAACCGGTATGGGATGGGAATGTTGATGTCAAACTTGAGGGTGTTGAGAATGCTCATCTCCATCGCGATGAGCTCTTCCCGCTTGTAGGCATCATCGCAAATGTAGATGAAGTCATCCACACATGGTGTGCTCCGCTCCTGCTGGGGCACAGCTGCTCAGCACCTTAATAGGGGCTCATCCTGGCAACACTCAGGAAATCCTACTGGTCTGCAGGCCTTGTAAGGGCTTGTGCCCTCCCAGATCTGGAAGGACTGTTAACAGCATCCAGAAGGGCTTGTGTGCTGTCTCTGCTACCCCAGCCCGAACTCCAAGCTGAGCTCTAAGTCCAAGCCTGCTTACATGAGCTGAACTTGGGTGTCCTGGTGGTCTCTGCAGAGCAGAGAGGAGCCAGGTCTCCAGCGACAACAGAAGACAGGATCCAGCCCACGGGGACTGCATTTGCAGCTCTCAGGATAGGAAGGGCTAACCTGAGGACAGACATACCACCCCAGCAGCTCTCAGGGCAGTAGCCTGGCACTGCAGGAACCTAGCCTTCTCCAATAATCCATAGTGACCAGAGAGGCACAGCCACCTTTGCCCCAATTCCCCAAGACAAAGCAAAAGGAGTCACCTCAAATTTGGAGGCAATGAGGATGGCAGTGGAGCCGATGAGCTGCAGCTTGTCCCTCACGCTTACCACCTCCACCAGGTAGTGGTCCACCAGCTTCACAGCCAGGTAAAGTGTCTCGTGGTTCAGCTCAAAGTTCTCCTGCAGAGATGGGGGGGGAGGGCAGGAGGGAGTGAGGCAGAAGCTGACTCTTCTGGCACCCTCAGGCTCCCTCACAGGGGTCACAGGTGCTCCCAGGGCCAGGTTCAGAGCGAAGGGTGCAGGCTAAACACCAGCCTAGCAAGGGGGAAGATCAGCTCTGCACTGGGGACACTCACAGGAGTCTACTGAGGTCCCACACACCGAAGGCAGGGTGGGGGCTGCTCTGCAGAAGGCCATGCCCCTTCCCCATGCCCACATACCTGCACCTCCACCATCCAGTCAACCAGGATGGCACGCATGTCCTCGCTGATGTCTGTCTGCTTCTTCATGTAGTCAGGGAGCAAGAATTTCTCCTGCCAAGGTACCAGGTATCAGGGACTTGCTGGACAACACTGCCTTCAAACAATCTCCCTCCCGCTCTATGCAGGCCCCTGCCAAGCATCCAGAGCCTCTGGGCAGCAGGTGGCCCTGCCCGCAGGGTCACCCCTTCCCCAGACATGGCTGCAACCCCCTGGCCTGGTGTCACCCACCTCCCTTTCCCGCATGTATTCAAAGATCTCCTTGGCATACTCCGCATTGGCATAGGGGTCACCCAGGTACTCCTTGTCTATGTCCTCCACAGCTGGTACCTGGTGGGATGAAAGACAGTGATAAAAGGGAGGTGCTGGTTACCCCTTCAGAGCCAGGTTGTTGCGCCTCTGCACCCCCTTCCCATCTGCCCCCATCACCCTGCAGCCCCTGCCCAATCCTTTCCCATGGGAGACCTGTTGAAGAAAGAAGGTGGGGGAGTTCACCCCCCTTCCCAGCTTCCCATTATGCTGGCCTGAGTATCCCTGAGGTCCAGTATGGCTGCCAGTAGCAGCCATAGATCAGCATGACCTGGACAAAACTGGGGACCAGGCTGCAGCTCAGGCTCCCTGCCCTCTCCTCAGGGCACTTTGGTACCTGCACAGGCACCAGCTCCTTGGGCACAGGGTCCTCCTTGGGCTCTGCAGGAGTCTCTGTCAGGGGAGTTTTCTTCATTGACCTGGACAGGACAAGAATGTAAATCAATCAGCCAGGAGATGTGGCCTCCTGCCAGAAAAGGGGTTCTCCAGAGCCCCTTGCTGCTTCAAAAAAGGGCTAAACCACCCCTAAAAATCCCCACAGGGACTCTTAAAGCCTTTTAAATTGGAAAATACCTTTAAGATGATCAAGTACAACCATTAACCCAGCACTGCCAAGTGCTCCACTAAACCATGTCCACAAGTGCCACATCTATGTGACTTAAATATCTCCAGGGATGGTGACTCCACCACATCCCTAGGCAGCCTGTTCCAGGTCTTGACAATTCTTTTAGTGAAGAATTTTTTCCTAATATCCAACATAAACCTCCCCTGGCACAACCTGAGGCTGTTTTATCTACTGTCTGCTCTCCCCTTCTGGCTCATGGTCTCCATCACCCAAAGGAAGCCCCCACCACTGCTTGTTCTTTCCCACAGTATGTTTGCAAGTGCTGGCCCTGCAGCATTCCCCCTGCCCCAGTCCCTGTCCCCATCTCCCCTGGCAACTCACTTTTTTAGGTTGATCTCATTGTTCTTGGCCACCTCCAGTGCAGCATGGGCTCTCTGTGTCTTGTGTGGTGCCACTTTCACAGCCTCCTTCTTCCCTGCCACCACCTGGTTCTTGTGAGCCTGTTTGAGTCGGAATGGGGGTATAGAGAGGTATGCACAGACCTCTCCTCCTGCTGACAGGGCAGAAGACACCCCCCACTCCCCATGCTGAAAGGGATATCCAGTTCTACCGTCATGGGGGGCTCACAGAGAGCAATGAAGACCCCCACCCCTGCAAATGCACTCACGTTGGTGATGTCCCCAAATGCTGACCTCTTCTTGGGCCCACCCTGGGGTGAGGATGGAGACCTCTTGGCCTGACAGCTCTCCTCCTGCAACAGAGGCTGTTAGAAGGTGGGACATCAGCTGCCCCACAGGAGCCCCTCGCACCCCTTGCCCAGTTCAGCACTCACTTTTTCAGGGTTGCCATTCTCTGCAGCAGGGCCCACCTTGCCCACTCGGGGCTGCTTGGTGCTCAGCATCTTGGCATTGCGTGGCAACGGCATCCTGTCCCTTGGCCGCTATGAGCAAGCTGGGAGGAGAGAGGGCTTGATACAGGCAGCTGCCCGCGCCAGAGACACCCTCAAGGGCTGGGGGCAGAGCCACGGGGCACTCACCCCTCCTGAGGGGTGTAGCACCACAGGGACAAAGCCCAACCCCCTCCCTGAGCGCAGCAGGTGGAGGGTGCTGATCTGGCCAGGGATGCAGGGAAGAGCTGGTGCGCTCCACAGAGCCCCACCACTCCGACCAAAAGCACCCTGCTGGGAGCAGGAGGTGGGCGACTTCCCAGCTCCTCACACCCTGGAGAAGGATGTAAGAGCTCCCACTGCCTTATCTCCCCCGCAGCCCCCCGCCCCCCAAGAACAAGGGTACCTCCGTACTCCAGGGGAGCAGGAGCACCCGGGACAGGAGTCTACACCCGTACCCTACCCTGGGACACTGCGGAACGGGGCTGTAAGGGGGAACGCGAACCCTGGGGGACAGGCAGCCTCAAGGGTGTAGGGGCTAACCCTTCAGGGGCCGCACTCAGCAGCCATCACCCCGCACCTCCCAGCCCCGGGGCTGCTCGGGGGTCCCAGGGCTCCACTGCCCGCCCCCCGGGGCAGCCGGGGGCCCGCGCCCCACTCACCTGCAGACGCTCCGCCGCTGGCCGCGCCGCTTTTGAAAGTTGCAGCTCAGTAGCGACCGGCCAGCACTGGCCGAGCGTCGCCCAATCAGAGTGCGGGGCGGAGACAGGCGTCGGCCAATCGGCGGGCGGTCCGGGATGCGGTTGCTATGGGGCAGGGCTGCAGGTTTAAAATTCAGCCCCGGCGACCAATAGCAGGGCGGGCTTGACGGCGTGGGCGGGGCCGGCCGGCCGGCCGAGGAGGCCGCTGATTGGTGGGGCGTGCTGTCGTTTAACTCGGTCCCGCGGGGGCCGGTGGGGAGTTATGGCGGCCGACGGAACGGGCCTGGTGCTGTGGCGCGCGCGGCCACCGCCACCTCCTGCTGGGCGCCGGAGCCCCGGGGGAGCAGCCGCGGTTCCTCCGACCCCGTGCGGGGACCTGGAGCGACCTCCACAGGCCTCTGGGTCCGGGGCCGAGCCCCTGGCCTGCTGCCTGCCCCCTCCGCCCGCAGCCGGCCCTGGGGGTCACCCTGTTTGTCCCCCCGGGCACCGTGGCTGCCGCTTCAGTAACGCCCGTGCCAGAGCTGGCCGTGGCAAGGGCCTGGGCGAGGAGGGGCAGCGGCAGCTGCCGGAGGACAGCGGCAGCCCTGCCTGCAGCCTCGTGTTGCAGTCAGGCCCACCCCATGCCCATCGCTTGAGCTCAGCCTGGGGCTGCCGAGCTGGACTGGGGGGAGCAAAAGGTGTCTCCGAGGGCAGGAGCTGCCCTGTGTGTGCAGGGTGATGGTTGCTGGGCAGCCCCTGACCTGTTCAAGTGCTGTGGTCCTGGAGGCTTTGGGGATGAAGGGAACCGGTCCCTGTTCCCTTGGGGGCCAGCACAGTGTGCCACCCATTGAGCAGAAGTTCCTTCCCTGCTCCAGCACTGTGCCAAGATTCAGTCTCAAAGGGACTTCTCCAGTTGAGTAGCTTAGCAGAGCTTGGTGATCCCTGCGCTTGCCTCTCCTTGCACATGTTGGGGCAGCAGGTACACAAGCCAAATACACGTGGATGTGTAGTCACCAGGCAGAGCTGGAACACATCTCACTGCCAATCTTAACACAGTGCAGTGGCCTGTAGGATGAGATCCTCCTCCAAAACGCCCCATCCCAGTCTGCCTGTGGCTCCGCAGGGGCTTGGGCGAACTGCCCACTTTGGGATGGTTCTGTGTTTGCCTGTGGCAGGGGGAAGCCAGCTTTTCCAGTCCCTGCAGCACTGCCATGCTGGTGCTCAGCAGGAAGGTGCTGATGCTTTTCTGCAGGCTCTCGGGAGGCCCAGCCCTTCTGCAGAGGCTGAGCCTTGCACCACGCCTGCCAAAATGTCTCTTGCTGCACCAGGCCACATGCTTCATATGTGGTGGTGGATGGAAAAACAGACCCTGCTGTGAGCAGCTCAAGAACTTTGGGACTTGGAGTGTCCCAACAGTGAGAAGATCTGGGTCACTGCTTCCATCCAGTCCCTTCCCACAGCACTACGGAGCCTGTGCTGCCTTTGGGTGCTGGAGCAGATCCCAGACCCAGCCTGGCTCCCTGGCACCACAGCCCCTCTGCATGGCATCTGGGGATATTTGCCCCAGAGCTGCCTACCAGACAGAGAGCCTCAGGCTCAAGAGTAGGAGCAAGGGCAGGGAAACATTGTTCATGGGATCCACCTGGATTGCTTTCACCCCCTTTCCCTTCTCCATGCTAAAACCTTGTCCTTTCATGTGCTAAAACAGGCTCAACTTGCTGCTCCCCATGGCCCAGCGCCAGAAACACTGGTGGGAGGCAAGGAGCTGATGCGCGCAGGGAGGGCTGAGCTTTGATGCTTCCTTTTTCCTCCCTTCTTGCTATTAATGACAGAGGTCAGGGAGAGACATTGTGCCTACGAGCTGTTGCATTTATTCACTGGAAAAAGCCCCACAAAGTTAACCCCTGGGCTCTTCTGACAGTGGGGGAAGCAGGATGGGAAGCACAGAGCAGCGCAGGGTGTCAAAGCTCCTGCGTGCCCACAGGGAGGTGGCAGCCAGTGCCATGCCAAGATGCCAGCGGCCCCAGAGGGACAGCTCCCTTGGGGGGGACCAGGGCTGTGCCAGGTGATGCTCGTGGCACTCTGCTGCCTCCTCCCCACATCCTGCCTGTTTCTGCATGTCCACTGCCCACACATGTCCCAAGTGCTGGGGGGAGTTTGCAGCACCCAAGAAGAAATGGGAGCAAACAGCCTGGAAAGACTGAGGGTGCGCTCAGCGTGGTTGAGCAGGGTTAAGTACTAGAGCCATCTGATGTTAGATTAGGATTAGTGGTATGTTTGTGGCAAAGGGTCCAACAGCTCCACAAGCCATCCTGCGGATCCTCATCACACCCAGGGACTGCATCTTACCCCCAGGTTAGAGGTTTCCAGGATGGTGGAGCAGTAGGTTGATGGCCACTCTGGGGCTGTTGTGGGTGGCCCTGCTGCCACTTGGGATGTCCACTCACCCCAAGAAGCCCAAACTCTTTGTGTCTCTCTGATGCTGGATCCCACTTATCCTCAGTGCCTGCTGCTCTCCAGACATTTTCTTCCAGTTCTTATTTGGTGGCCGATTTGATCTTGTGGATGGCGTACGGGCTGGAATCCTTGGGCATCCAGATCTCCTCCCCGCTGTGGCCCTGGTGTTCCACTGCTCCCTCCATGGCTGCTGTCAGCTCAGGGCCAAAGATGCTGTCGGTGGCCCGGTATGTGCGGGTGAGGCGGCGGAAGGAGGAGTCTGAGGAGCTGTCATCGGGAAGGTCTTCGTCGTGCTCATCCTGCAGCTTGGTCCTGCTCAGCTCTGAGCTGCTCCCCAGCTCTGGGTCTTTGAGAGCCTCCCCCACTTCCTGGAGAAAAGTCGTTTTGGGGCTGATGATGCACAGCAGGAGCATGAGGCCTCCTGAGACCCCACAAAGAAAGTACAGGCCAACTTTCTCTGGGACACCTGAGGGGTGAAGAGCAAAGAGAGACACCAGGGTACAAACTGCCTCTGCAGCCTGTAGGGTACCAGTGCCTGGAAACCCCCCTCTGCCAGGCATGTGGGAGGAAGAGAAGGGGAGCAAGGATGTCCTCAGCACCTGGGCTGCAGTAGCAGGACAGACCCTGCCCCAGTGGTCATGGGAGCATCACCCAGAGCCTCACCAGCACCCATCAGTGTCCCAAAACACCCTTTTGCCCATAGGAAACCCCTACTGGGATGCAAGGTAGGCAGTGCAAGGGGAGGAATCATCTTGCCTCAGATTTAAATGAGTGATTTCCCCTGGTAAGGGAAATTTTTGCCTGCAGAGAGGTGCTCTCCGTCAGTGCCTGTGCAGACAGGGCAGGAAGAAAGGAGACCCAGTGGGTAATTCAGGCAGTCAGAGAAGGAAGGTCTGTGGGCAGGATTGCAGCAGCATCACAACTGCTGATGCTGTGGGACCTCAGGGTTGTTCAATCTTCAAGCTCCCACCCTATGTGCCCACCCCTCCAACCCAGCATGGGCACTTGGTGCCCTCCTCCCTCATGTGCCTGTCAACCCTGCCGGAGGGGTCTGGCTGCCTCTGAGCCAGGCCCTGGGCTGTGTGAGGGCCGTCATGGGACCTGAGCCACACTCCCAAGCCTGTCCTTCTCCCCCAGGTGCTGCTTGAGAGGCAGGGAGGGCACATACCCCAAAGGTGGGCAAAAGCTGCCAGAGAGCTAGTAAAAATCATCCGGTCTTCCCGGAGCCTGGAGAACCTGGGCCCTTTGTACCAGCCACCTGCAGCAAACAAGGGGATGCGGGCTGAGACACGAGGTGCTGCCCGTGTCCTGCTGCCCGGCTGCCTGCCCCTGCCAGCCTCCTTCCCCACGCCCCATTCCTTTCTTCCTACAGAACCTTCCCTGCCCACAGGGATGTTCCCCTGCGGGTCCTCCTTTGCCTTGCTCCCAGCAGACCACATCTCTCCAGCCCCTCAGACATTGGTACCGACCAATGGGTGGCTTCAGTCACAGGAGAGCCGTGCTGGGATGGAGCTGCAGGGCATGTGCCAGCGATGGGTACCATGGCTGCAGGTAGGCCATGGAAGGGGTGGTTTACCCAGGCACAGATACAATGCAGCACCACTTTTGCTGTAGTATCACCCCACATTACCATGCATGTAGTCCGATAGCAGGAACGGGTCTGAGGTGTCAGGGCCCACCTCTTCTAGCAGCTGCTTGGGCACTGAAAGGAGAGCACACACTGAGCGTCACCACCCTGCTTGTACCCAGCAGCCTCCTGCCTCCCCAGGGAGCCCTGTGGCCCTGCCTGCATGGCACAAGGTGGCACAGCAGGGGATCAATCAGTGGCCCCCATGCCCCCAGTCCCCAGGTGGCTCTCACCACAGGTGTAGGAGACTCGCAGCTGTTTCCTCATGCCAGGGAGGCATGGGTCCCCGAAGGTGGCCTGGTCAGCAGTCACGGTGCAGTTCCCTTTGCGGTGGCACTTCTTGGAGACCCTCCGCAGGGCATCTGGAGCCAAGCACTCTATAAAGACATGGGGCATGGACTTGTGGGCAGACCTGCCTGCCAGGTGCCAACCAACTGAGGCCAAGGGGCACAGGTACAGCCTGATGGCAAACTTGTGCCATACACTCTGTGTGGATGACAGCCCCACTTCTGGCTCAAATTGTTCTGTTGTACCTATATGGGGTCCCCCAGTGTTCGGGGCATCGCATTCTGGTTTGCCCCGCAGGAATCGTCCATAATTTGCAGAATAAATGGCCAGGATGGATTTTGGTCGACACTGCAGCTTCAGCTTGTTGTTCTCACACACGGTCTTGACCCGATGGTTCCCTGGGGAATGACACCGCAAAGCATCCCACTGCATCCCAGATCACCTGCGGCCCCCTCCTCCCATAGCCCTGCCAAGAGTCTGAGAGCTGCCAGGTACAGGGCTGGAGGGGAGCCATGAGGTCTGGGAGCAGCTCGGCTCCCCTCTCTGCCCCTTCCTGAGCCGCCAAGGCCAGAGAAGAGCTCACGCAGGGTTGCCCAGACCCCGCTCCACCTCACCTGGCCGGCACTTGTAGGAGGCAATGAGGTACTTGTGTGTCCCAGGGCACGGGTCTGGCCCGAAGACTCGGCTGTGCACGGAGAACTGGCACCACTGCTGGTCCTGGCACTCGGCCAGCAGCTTCTGGAGAGCAAAGCAGGACAGACGGGGAGATGGGGGGGGGTCCCGAGGCTGCTCTCGCTTCCTCTCCCTCAGTGCCCTCGCCAGGCACGGGGACGCGGCCTCTCGCCTCGGGCAATCCCCGAATCTCTTCGTCCCCTGCACCGACGCGGAGCTGGGTGACAGCGCAGCTCTGCCGGAACCTGCGCGTGCGCGCGCGCCAACACCGCACGGCACGACGCGCGTGCAACACCCGCCGGACGCGCGCACCGGCACGGTCCCGTGGCCCGGCGCCCGCGCGGCTCCGTGCAGTGCGCACGAGCCGCCACGCGATGGGGACACGGGCTCGCGCGGCCGGCTGCTCGGGCCGCGGCCCCGCCGGGACGGGACGGGACGGGACGGGACGGGACGGGACGGGACGGGACGGGAC
>WUAM01000297.1:122188-140433 GCA_024336885.1 Actenoides hombroni
AATTTTCTGAACACTTCCCCTGAAAAGTTTTAATGCTCGCGCTCAAAATATCTGCAGGGTAGAAAGAGAGAAGCCAAAGCTGGTGGCTGGTAACTGAGTGTGCCAGCAGCGATACCCACAGAGCCCTGGGGCATGCTGTCAAGTGACAGCGGCCGGGGGAGTGATGCCTCCCAGTGCCACCACATTGGGGTTTTAAGGGTGGTTTCCTCACAGCCACTCAGCCCTGTGGGCTTCATTCCTCTCCTCCCAGGGCAGCTTGGTTCCCTGAGGGAATGCAGCGCCTGCCTGGAGGCACTGGCTTCCCTGGCACAAGCACCTGGCAGTGCTGGACACTGTGTGGTGCCGTTCTCAGGTCATACCTGGAAATACGTGTTGGAAAGGATTAGCTGAGCTTTTGCAGGAGGGATCTTCTCCATCCCTTTGTCAAAGTTGGTCACAATGGCATTGACAGGCTCCAAGCTTGGCTGAGTGGAATCAAGATAAGTGTATTTTCTTGGTGAAAATAATTTGGATCTTAAATTCCCTTCTTAGCACCATTTTTTCTCTAGGACAGGTGGGGAGAAGAGGAAAATGATACACTAGGTGACTGCAATGGTGACAGCACATTCAAGGGGGGGTTCACGGGGAAGGGAAACAGAAAGCAAATCAGTAGCATTGTCAGGACTTCCCCTATGCCTTTATTTAGCATGAAAAAAACCCTTCTGGTTTGTCTGTTAACAGACAGATTGCTACTGTTGCCACCTCCTCCTCCCATTCAGGACCCAGCTTTACCAAAGTCACAGCAGGTCCTGGCTGCAGATGGGCACCTTCCCATGCCTTTGACGACTTGCATCTCTCCTGGGTCGAGGTCTGCCCTGGGATGGGGCTGCTGGTGTAAACTGTGATAGCCGTAAATCACTGGTGAGCTGCTGCTCCCTCAAGTGCCTGTGCTGCCAGCCCTGCCCAGCTTCCACTTTGGCAAACGCTGAGGTTAACTTGATGAGGTTGGGAAGAGCGTGAAGCAGTTCCTGCATCACGTTCGGCTTGGGGCAGGTGGTCTCCTAAGGGCTGGCAATGTCTCAACCAGCCATGGTCTTGGACTCCGAGAGCTTCATCCCAGCAGCTGGGGGCTCTCCCTGCCTGGGAGGCGGCTCTGTCCTCAGCCCCATCCAGCTGCTCCCAGGGCTGCCTCCCGGCTTTCGTGGTGGCTGCAGGGACCATGGGCAGGTCCCAGTGGGTGTTGATCACTTAGCAGTGTGCCAAGTATGCAAAGCTGCTCACCTCCCACCATGTTTCATGCTGTTTCACCCAGCAGGAAACCACAGGAACTGATGAGTAACTGTGGGGATTTAATGCTTCAGGCAGCCTTGTGAGGCCTCAGAGAGTTGGGGCTAAAAACCTGCAGCTCCCTGGAGATGTTGTGCTAGCTCACGCTGAGTTTATCCAGCATCCAGAGGGGAAAATAGTGAGCAAAGTCACTCTGGGGAGGCTGCAGGCTCTGCACCCCCCTGGTCCCTTCTGCAGCCCAGGGAGAGCAGGGGAAGAGGCTCCTTCCGGAGAAGGAAGTGAAGAGCGATGACTTCCCCACTGTGCTGTGTGGTTTTGCTGGGGTGGGAGGGTATGTGGCTACAAACCTGCCTCAACTCCTTTGCCCTGAGCTGCCCTGGCTCATGGAGGGCTCTCCCCATGGCCACACCACATCCCAGTTCCACCCTGGCAGCACCCAAGCACTGGTGGAGCTGCCCTCCACTTCCTCTAGATAAAAGATTTGGCTCTGAGCATCCTCAGATGGGCCTGACTCCCCCGCTTCGCCCCCCCCATCAGAGGCTATCCTGATTTTCCTTTCACTCTAGTCCAAAATTCCACACCTCTATTTTGAAAAAAAACAAAGGGGAAAACCAGCCAGAGCTGCTCAGAGGCTGCAGCTGCAAGACAAGCTCAGAGAAACCTGAAGCAGGTGAGCACAGTCCGAGCTCAGAGCAGCCCCAACAAGGGATATCCCATCCCACCCAGCCCACTATCCCCTCCAGCACCAGTGCTGCCCCTCGTGTGACTCCACCTGAGCCACTCCTTGTCTTGGCTCCACACAACAGCTCCCGTGGGGCCAATAAGATAAATTGTGATTAAACCCCTTCACTCCCAGCCTTGTGCTGAGTGAGGAAAGCAAAGGGCAGTACAAGTGGCTAGCTGCCCACTCCTCTGTCACCAGGAAGGGCCATCTCAGCAGAGCAGGGAGAAAAGCATCAGTCCTTGTGCTGGGCAGCCACAAAAGCATCTTGTGAGCAGCTGGTGTGGGAGAGGCTCCAAAAGATGTCATTAGTGTTGACTTATAGGTGCCTGTGATGATGACGAGGGGGTGGGGAGCAGAGGTACCCTGCTCTTGTGCCAGCAAGGAGCCCTCACGGCTGTTTTCTGACTCTACCCTCCAGCTTCTTCAGAGGTGATCCAATACACAATTTTATCCCTTGCTAAAGAAGCCTTGTCTGGTATGAGCTGACACAAGGACACTCCTGAGCCAGGAAAAAGCCTCATGTGAGAATTTGGCTTCACTTCTGGGTATATCCCAGAGAATCAATACAGTTCCCATTTCCTTCCTCAGAAGCATCATTTCATGACATCTGAGCATAGTAAATACTGGATAAAAGTAATTTGCATTCCTCAGGAAGGACTTAAAGGTGTTAGTGGAAAAGCAGACCATCACCTCCAGCTGACCACTCAGAGGGTCAGGGGTTTGCTTTGATCCGTTTACTGTCTCACTTTGGGTGAGTTGGAAGCTGGTGTATTGCTCTTGGAGAAATGGAGGGCTCCAGAGTCCACAGTTTTCTGGGCACCTGTAGATACAAAGAGGTGACTCGAGCACTTGTCTCCAGTCCAGGAGAGCCACACACAGGTCTCTGCAACTTCTGAAGCATCCTCAGCCACCCTGTCTTTGGGGGCCCAGTGAGATGTGAACTCTGGAGCCACCTCCAGCTGCCCATACTGGGTGTTATTGCTGCTACTTGACTTCTGTACCATCACATCCACCCTCAGTCTCATCACCCTCCTGTTCAGCCTCCAAAATTCAGCCCACCAGCCAATACTGAGGCTTAGTGTAGAGCTGTGTGGCACTGGGGCTCCCATGCTGTGGGAGCAGCACCCCCCGTGGAGGGGCTGGTGTGAGCCAAGCTGCTCCTTCCTGCAGTGGCGGTGCTGCCACACACACCAAGGACCGTGGTTCACGCACAGCAGAGGAACCAGTTAATGCTCTTAAACAAGTGGCGCTTCCTGTGAGCCATTTTATCTCTCACAGCAACTTCCCCCTCTGAGCAGTGTCTGTGCCAGTTTTCATGCTCTGGTGGGAACCTGCCCCTTTCCACTTGACTAAACTACTCATCAGGAGTTTCAGTCCTTTTTGCAAAGGGTATTTATTTGCAGCTGCTACACAGAAGGGAAGTGGTCTCCACTCCTCCTGCTACTGCTTTCCCTTGGAATTGCTAATGGGTGTCATCTGGGTGAGACCCTGGTGAGGGAGCCCTGGTGGGATTCTGACAGGTTGTCCAAGCTCCTTGCTTTCCCATGTCCCCACTGCTGTTTGACCCCATCCTGGCCACAAGGCAGCCCCCTGAGTGCTGAGACACTGCAGCTGTGTCTGTGCAGAGGACAAAAAGACTTGAAAGAGACTGGCTGACACTGCAGGCATTGACATGTGGCCTCATTCCCTGATGATGCTGGGTGGGATGCCAGCGCGAATCCACCTCTGCAGAGTCCCGCCACCCCCAGCCCATTCTCCTCCCTGAGGAGGCTGCTTGGGTGGTTTCTGGCCATCATGAGCCGGCGGAAGTCATGCCTGGGTTCATTAAATGTACACAAAACTGGAGGCAGACACTAACAGCACATGAAAACAAACTGCTCTTTTCCTGGCAAACATGAGCACATTTCCCTTCCCGACGCCCTCTCCTGCCTGGCCTCCCAGCCAAGTGGACCCTCCCTTCCTCCCCATCCATCACCCTCCACCTCCTTCCCATGCCTCCTTCTCCTCTTCCTCCTGGCTTTATCTACATTTCTGGGAAGGGCCCGACCCCAGGCACCCTGAGGATGCTCTCCGATGCGTTCCAGTGGCAGCAGGGCCACAGCTCAGTGAGGGGATCCTCCAGCTGAGCCCCTGGTGTTGGGAGAGGCTCCCTGCAGCAGGCAGTGCCGGGGTGCTGGGCCAAGCCCTCCATGCACCTTCCTCCTGAGACCGGCTCTGGTGGCTCTCCACTTCTAGGCATCTCATCTGGGCTGGGTGAGCTTGGCCGATGGGTTAAATCCTCATTTCTCTTCTTTCCTGGCAGGCTGGTCTGGATGGAGAAAACATCGGAAACTGCCCCTTCTGCCAGCGCCTCTTCATGGTGCTGTGGCTCAAGGGGGTCAAGTTCAATGTCACCACGGTGGACATGACCAGGTGAGGCAGCACCACAGCCCAGCCCTGTTCCATCAGTTGGGGCAAGACACCTTGGCTCAGCTCCCCTCATCAGCACTTTCCTCCCTCCCACCTGCCCCGCAGCCATCGTGCCACCGTGAGAGGGCCAGGGGTGACAGTCCCTGCCTTCACGCTGCCTGTCACCCTGTGGGGTGCAGGGGGTGGCCAGCACAGAATTCCAGCTGTGTGCCAACATGTGCATGGCACAAGCACCCCCTGACCTGCTGGATGTGGGTACAAGTCTGAAGCATCACAGGGCAGACCAAGAGGCTGGGGGGCACTTTTTGCCCACCCCCCCCACCCCGACCCAGCTGAGCATGCAAGTGGGGATGCTTCCAGTTCTGTGCCCCATACCACAGACACACATCAGCCTTATCCACTTACCCCAAGGAGGCTGGTGGGTGCACACAGGCTGCAGCTTCTAAGCCCACTTCTTTTCTCCACTCCAGGAAACCCGAAGAGCTGAAAGATTTAGCGCCGGGCACCAACCCACCCTTCTTGCTCTTCAACAAGGAGCTGAAAACAGACTTCATTAAGATCGAGGAGTTCCTGGAGCAGACCCTGGGCCCACCCATGTAATTGCAAACTTGCTCCTTCCCCTTTTCTGGGCATGCCGCAGCATTGCATAGTGCTTGGCAGATTGGGAAACTGAGGCAAGATGCTCAGAGGTGTCTGAGAGCAGCTTGAGGAGGGGTCTGGCTCCTCACCCAGCACCCTGAGCCATGTGTTGCAGGGACAGGGGTTGCGACGTCGAGGGGCCGTGTCCCCAAGGAGGGTGGTGGGTCAGGCTGTGAGGGGCCGGGCCAGGCTAGGATGGAAAACAATGGGAGGAAATACAACAGTCTCTCAGTGCAGGCAGGGCTGGGGGTAGAGGGGGAGTGTGGGGAGGTCCCTGCAGGTGCAGGGACCCCTGGTAGCTGGTGGTTTGCAGCTGGCTGTGGCAGTCCGTGTCGAGGCAGAAGGGGAATGTGAGACCCCCTCTGCCCACTTGCATCTGGTACACTCAGTTGGGTAAAAGCAAATGCCTGTGCTTGACTGCAGAGGGTAGCTGGCCCAAAGGGCTGTTGCGGGGGTCTGATCTCCCCAGGCCCGTGCACAGCACTGCCTGCAGCCCCCCATGCCAGCCTGTCCCATGTTCTGTGTGGCCACAAGCCCTCCCACCGTGTGCAGAAGAGAAAGCTTCAAATGCGTTAGTCAGCTGCCTCCTTGGACGTGTCTGCCCTTGCAGCGCGCCCTGGGATGCATCAGCAAACTCGAGACTGCTCCTGGGGTAGTCAGGGGAGCTTCTGGCCCCCCCGGACCCCTCCTGTGCCAACGTGCACTCTCAGGGCTGGATCAGAGCTGCCTGTGGGCAGAGCTCTGCTCTGGGGCTCTGCTGCCACCAGTGTCCCCAAACCATGGAGTTTGTGCCCACAGTAGACTGCCAAGATAATACATCTCCCAGGCTGGCAGCTGCAGTAATTTAAAACACCACCATTCTCTCACAACCAGCTGAACATTACCTGCATCCTCCAGTACCTGCCCCAGGCACCATGGCCCAGGAAATAATGCAGCTGAGGACCACGCAGCAGAATCTCTGCCTTGGTCCTTGCCTGCACTGACTCGAGTATCTCTTTAAAGGTACCCGCACCTGAGCCCCAAGTACAAGGAGTCCTTCGATGTGGGCAGTGACATCTTTGCCAAGTTCTCAGCATACATCAAGAACCCACGCAAGGAAGCAAATATCAGTAAGAAATGCGGGTGGGGGACACAATCTGCCACACTGGGCCAGGGGGAGAGATGCTTCTGTCTGTGGGCAAATCCTGCCACATGGCCAGTGCTCCTGCTGCCTTCCCCACCAAAGCCTTCTTGGCCAGTGGAGGAGCAGGCAGGAGGGGGTGAAGGTATTTCTTGGGCTACCAGCCCTGGGTGCTGGGGGGGGGAGCATGGGGCAATGTTGGTGGGACCTCCTGGGAGTAGAGGCACTGGCCAGGGTCCAGCTGTGCAGCGGTAGCGTGGCCCTGAGGGCTCTGTCCCTGGGAGAAGCTCAGCCACACTGGCACAGGCTCACTGCACTCGTTTCCCTGCCCACCCAGATTTTGAGAAGGCCCTGCTGCGGGAGTTTCAGCGGCTGGATGTCTACCTGAACACTCCTCTCCCAGAGGAGATTGACCAGGACAGTGTGGAGGACATCACCGTCTCCAACAGGAAATTCCTGGATGGAGACCACCTGACATTGGCTGACTGCAACCTCCTGCCCAAACTGCATATCATCAAGGTAACGGCACCAGCTCTCAGGGCCAAGGTGGGAGCACGTGACAGGGT
This sequence comes from Actenoides hombroni, assembly GCA_024336885.1. Lineage (NCBI taxonomy): Eukaryota > Metazoa > Chordata > Aves > Coraciiformes > Alcedinidae > Actenoides > Actenoides hombroni. The sequence continues at coordinate 128,913 of WUAM01000297.1, forward strand.
GGGGTGATGCAAACACGAGGCTGGGGGTCCTGTATTTGTCCTCTGCCCACGCCAGAGAGTGAATCTCCCCCAGGGCTGGGAAGTCTCTCCTCCTCTCCTCTCCAGATCGCAGCCAAAAAGTACCGTGACTTTGAGATCCCAGCGGACATGACGGGTGTCTGGCGGTACCTCAACAACGCCTATGCCTGTGATGAGTTCAGCCACACGTGTCCTGCGGACGAGGAGATAGAGCACACCTACGCCAGTGTCGCCAGGAAGATGACCTAACTGCGGTGTGCCAGTGGCACTGCTTCTGGCCAAGCCCTCCACCTCCACAGCCCTGACACAACCAAATCCTGGCCGAGGGAGGGACTGGAGGGGGTTTACGCCATCGCTGCCCCTCGCCTTTCAGAAATAACGCCTTGCTTCACAGCCTCCTGCCGCTTCCTCCTCCTCTGCCGGCTGGCTGCAGCCCTGTGTGCCATCAGTGCTGATCATGTGTACGGACTGGTCCCTGCATGTCTGCAGTGGCAACTGCACCCCTGCTCTCTGAGAATGGGTCTCCTGGCCCATGGCCACATGTCAAGGGAAAAGCCTTCTGCAGCAGCACTTTGGTGGAAGAGATGAGACCCTGCAGATGGCTGTCCCAGCCTTGCCTCCCCATCCAGGCCTGGAGCTGCTCTGCTCTGCCAGACCTGCATGGTCCCAGCCATTCCATAGGCTTGGGAAGAGGTGTCCTGGAGTCCCAGCACATCCCAGGTTGCCCAAACAGCAACCTAGCCCAGAGCCGTTTGAATTCAGCCAGTCGCCCTTCTGCCTAGCACCCCACGTCCTGCATTTGGGCCATCCCTCTTCCACTGAGGCACCCAGGCTCCATCTGAAGACGCCAAAAGGCTCTGCCCCCAGTAGTTTGTTGCAGTGGCAAATTATTCTCATGGCTAGAGAGCCATAACCTGCACCTAACTCCCCATTAGGACGTGGGGGCAGGAAAATGCTGGGGATGATGCAGTGGGAGGGAAAGAGGGGTACAGACACTTTTGAAGGGCTGAGGATGTACAGCTGAGTATCAGAGCATCCCTCCCATCTGTGCCAACACCCAAGGCCACGTGTTGCTGGCTGCAAGGTCCTGCCTGGCTCCCGTGAGCTAAGGAACCCCTCCCTGCCTTGTAGGACACTGCAGGAGATGCATGTGCATCCAGCTCCGTGTGCAGCTCCAGCTCCACCCCCCCCTCCCTGGTCCCCACCAACACTTCAGGGGCCTGACTGAGAGACAGAAGCATCTGTCTGGTTTCCACATCCCAGTACTGGACAGCCTAAGAGAGTGGGCAAAAGCTGCTTTACAAAGCACTGTCTGTAGGAGACACGTGGGCAGGTTTGGTGCTCCCTGGCTCAGCATTGTGCCTTCCCATCCAGTGATGCTGATGTGAGAGGAGTCAAAGCCAATCTGCATACCCACAACATCCCATCCTCCCCCACCCGATACCTCCAGCTCCCCACAAGGCTCCTGCCATTGCCCGTGAATCCAGCCAGCCCTCCTCAGCCACTCCCGCAGGCAAAAAAATACTGTATAGTGAGTGTGGTGGGTCTGCAGGGTCGCAGCACTGCAGAGCCCCCTCCAGCCCTCACTGCCACATCCCTCTTTGCACTAAAAGGCGTGTCCTCGCAAGCCTGCCTCTGATAGCACGGGGTTTGGGGACTGGCTTTGTTATTAATGGGTTTTGGTTTCTTTGGGTTTTTTTAAACTAAGAACAACAATAAACTATATTTTAATATGCCTCTTGTGTCAGCATGCAGGCTGAGACCACTGGACACGGGGGCTGCTAGACGCTCCTCCTGAGCCACGAACCCAACTGCACCACCACCCAGGCTAAAAGGTGCCTGGTGCTGCTGAGAAACAAGCTGGCACAGGGCCTCCTCTTGTCCCTCGGGTGACTCACAGGGACTTCCAGAGCTTTAGTAGCTTGACCGTGTGTCTGAGGCAAAGGAAATGCAATCCCAAGGCCAAGTGCTTGGGATTGCTCAACTCCCAGAGCTTGGTGGGAGCTTTCTGGGGGCTGTGCACAAGCAGGCACTGGAGGGAGGGATGGGTCAAAGGAGGAGATACTGGAAAGCCCCAACATACCAGCTGGTTTCCAGTTAAACACAGTCATAGCTGCTTTAGTCATAGCCACGTGCCTAACGTTCTCGTGGTGCCGCACGACAGGGCACCGGCTGCAGCAACCCCTGGCACACAGTGCCTCGGCCGGCCTTCTGCCTCCTGGGGAGGCTTGTACTAGCCCCGTGACCAGGAGCAGAGCCTACCCCCTCCCAGATCACACCAGCGTGCACCGCTCGCTCCTCCCGTGAGCTGCAATTCCCTCATCTTCACGTAGGGTGTCAGAAGAACATCAAGGCCAGAGGGATGCTCTGTTTGTATGCCCCAGGCTGACTGATTCCCAGGGCAACGTTGTCTGTCATCCCAGAGTACCTAGACATGTCACTCAAACTCTGCTCCCTGCAGATAACAACAGCCAAACCAGCCCCTTGAGTACAGGAAGGTCTTCACTTGTCCAACCTGGTCGTACTAGGGATGGGTGTTTAATACTTCTGCACATACACTCCTCCTAACAAGACTAGAGAAAACCCTCCCCAGGCCAGAAGCTCTTTCTGCCCCTAGAGAAACAGGGGGAAACTGGGCTGCTGTACACATCTGCAGCAGCCAGGCCCCCATGAAACACCAGATAGGAGCCATGTGGTCTGAGTCCACATTCAGTGCTAGCCATGAAGTGGGGGGCAGGGACAAATCTTCCTCCCCAGGGTTATTACATGTCTTCTGCTTCTTTCACATCTCATTACATCACCTGCGATGATGAGCACCCAGCTCAGAGGGCAGCTCTGCCTGTGCCATGTATCACCGAGAGCATAAGCCAGCTTCATGGGAAGATCGATATACTTGGAGCAGTGTGAGGGGAGTGGGAAGGCATTGAGCTGAGCCACCTTGTCCATTCCTTGTCCAAAGACCAGAAGTCCCCTGACGTGGGCATCAGAAGGATGAGGAGCACAAGGACCGGCCATTCTCACAGATCCTGTCTGAGCTCGCTGCTGGGAGGAGCAGGAGCGTGCTGTCAAGCGCCTCCATCCAGCACAGGGGAGCTCATCCTGTGGAGCAAGGGGGCTTGGTGACAGAGCTGAGTGACACAAAGCTTCAGCAGGGCACCCATGGCACCTCCTGAATGCAAACACTGGCCACACATCCCCAGATGAGGGCATTTCCAGACCAACACATAAAGTGGGAACAGTTCTTCTCAGCAGCCTCCCAGCCCCAGAGCTTGGCCCTGGGGTGACTCGGGCATCCCCATGACACTCAGTGCTTGGGTCCCAACCCGCTGAGCTGCAGTAAAGCTCCTGCCTGGGGAGAAATCACACAGGTCTGAACCACCCAGTTCACAGCTCTAGAGCCTACCAGCCCTGCAGTGCTCTCCATGCACATGCTTCAAATATACTACGCTTAGCCTCCAGCTTTTGGGGTTTCCACTCACATCCTGGTGGGCTTCCCGGCCAAGCCAAGCAGCCAAGACCACCCACCTCCTGACCCACTGGCTCAGAACTGGAGGGAGAGGTGAATCAGAAGCCAGTGGCCTGGGTCACAACACAGCTCAAACCTGTCCAGCCATGATGGCTGAAGGATGGGGTCTGGCAGGACAGCTCTGACCCTGCTACCCCAGGCCACCCCAGGGCCCCACCTGAAGCTACAGAGACACCACAATGGCACCTTGCACAGCGGGGCTGGATAACAGCCTCATGCAGTGAGCCTGGGGCTCCACAGTCCCAGGTCCCTTGTAGGTACACAGGGACGTGCTGGACAGTGCTTGGGATGGCTTCAAGGATTTGGGGTGGCTTGGGGGCTGCCCCAGAGCAGCTGCAGTGACAGGCAGGATGGAGAGCAGGCAGGGCAGGGTGGGCAGAGGATCACAGCAGGTCAGGGGTGGGCTGCAGCCTGAGATGCAGCTCTCTACATCTCTGTCTCCCATGGCTCGCAAAGGCCATGTTCCGGCAGCCTGCAAATATATTCAATCTTAATCTCTCCCTGCCGCGTCAGGAACTGCCGTCTCCCTTGCACTTGGTAGGTGCTGTTTCCTATTTGGCAGCTGCAAAAGTCCCGTTAGCCCCCGCATAGCAATTTTCTACTCTCCAACACTTCTCTAGGCTGGCAGCTCAGTTCTCTGAGAATTAGTAATAAGAAATACCCTCTTGCATAGTCCTAAACCTGCTGTTTCTAATAAAGAGCTGTTTTCAGCTGCATTCCTCTCATTGCTTTGATCTGGAACCGGCAAAAGCTGAAAATACCACCAACAGCACAGAGCACAGCCAGGAACAAGCCTGTCGATCGTGGTGAGTCAGAGCTTTCACAAACCTCCATACCAAGTATCTCCAGGCACAATGCTGTGGCCATGGGCCTGAGGCTGACATGAGAAACAGCTTCTGCCCTTCAAGGTAATGCTTGGCTGGGTTGGATGGCTGAGGACCCACCGCTGGATCACCCATCTCCAGGTTGCGGAGGGGGCGTGGGATGCCCACGAGCACAGTGTGGGAGTCAGGTGTGTGCAGGTGCCCGAGTGCTGCAGCCACGATGGAGGGACCTGGCCAGGTGTTCTGCTGCATGGCCTTGGCTGGGGGCCTGTCCTTGGACCCAGCTCCATCCTCCACCACCAGCCTGTCCAGCTCAACCTGTAATGCCTGGCCAGGTAGACCAGACACGGGTGTAATCCAGAGACACTCCACCCAGACCCTGAGCTGTACATGGTGGTGGCAGGTCTCTGCTGGGGCATGGTAGGACCTCATCCCCACAGTGAGCATGGTGCCTTCTTGCTGTGGCTCTGCAGAGCCCTGCACACCGCTCACACCTCTGAGGTGAAGTGAAAAAAAAAACCCTCTCACATCCACTCGGAAACTTCGGCTGCTAAAATGCCATCTTGAAATGTCACGAGCCTTTTACCTTTTTCCACTATGCATGAACATCTCTGTTTCGTACAGAATGGGGACATCTCAACTGCTTCAGCCACTCCCTGAGCTGGGGTGAGTCCCCACTGCTAGTGAATAACTGGCCTGAATCACCTGTGGGGATCACAGCACTGTCACCCTGTCAAAAACCTCAGAAAAGAGCTGTTTTTCTTTCAATCTTTAATGACCTCGCAGGATGTTATAAAAGCACTGTCTGAGCACACCTTCCCCTCAGCCCTCCCTACTTCCTGAGCTTAACTTCACTCCTGATTTCTCCCCCTCCTCCCCTCCAGCGGCACAGGGGTCACAGCCTCCACATCCACCTGCTCCAGTGTGGGGTCCTCCAAGGGCTCCACCATGGCCCTCCCTGGGCTGCAGGGGCACAGTCTGCCTCACCAAGGTCTTCCAGCAGCTCCTCACAGTAGACCCCATTGCTACCAACACCTTGTCATGAAAATCCAAAACATCACCACTAAGAGAGGTTTGCTAATGAGGTGCATAAAGCATAGCTGCCTACTTTGAAACAGAGAAAGCTGTCCCAGCAGCATCGCTGCCTGGGGAGAGGGCACCTCGGACAGGGCTGCCCCACGGCCCTGTTCTGCTGCCGGAAAGCCACAGCTGGTGTGGCTGCAGGTCTCCATCTGAGTCAGCCAGGGCAGCAGGGGAAGAGGCCGAGGGCCTGGCTGCAGGAGGGCACAGCCACCCCGGGGAGGTTGCACAGCTGGCCTGTCAGGGTGACTCATGGCGTTGGAGAGTGTCCCCGTGCAGCCCCACTTTACTTAGAAGACTCCCCACTGCTGGCAGTGCCGTCCCTTCTGTCCCCCCCAGCAGATGCCTGGATGCTGGACACCAATTTCTCACCTGTTCCCAAATCCAGCTTAAATCTTGCAAGTCCAGGAGCCTGGGTTTGTCTCCCCAAGCTGGAATCCACTGATCCAGCCCACTGCAAGCACCGGGGAGAGGGTCTCCCCTCATTCCCATGGCTGCTGACACAGCTTCACAGAAACAACTGCAGGGTAGGGCTCCTCAGAAGTAAACTGCTGCAATTCTGGCCAAAGGAAGCAGAGCAGCTCTGGGTGCAGTTTTCTCCCAGGGAAGCCCCAGGTTTTCCTGTATGCTGTTCTGCAGGGCAGCACTGGTTCTATAACAGAAAGAACACGCACAGAAGACAGTTTTCCATATTAAATTAATATTAAAAAAACCACTCCAGTGCATAATCAGCATTACGAGATACATAATAAAACCCCACAACCCTCCTCCTTCATTAAAGTGGTTTATGAATGTATGAGTATATACATGAACTTGCATTAGTATATATACTGTACACACACAGAGATGGATAAATAGATAAAAGTTTGGGGGCTTTAACTTTGGTCTGTATTCCTTATGCTTTGGTTCAAAAGAGCCAAAACCAAGGAGCGCAGCTATGAGGATCTTGCACATCCATGGCAGCTGTGCCTGGTGCGTGCTGTGCCTGCCTACACAGGCACCTGCCCCTCTCCGGTCCCCAGCAGGGCACCAGCAGTGCCAAGCAGGGAGCCATCATGGCTGGGGCAGCTCTGGGCAGCCCCTCAAACTCTGCTTGATACAGCAATCCAGGTGCTGGGGGCTCCCGGCGTGTCCTCACCTGCCTGCTACATCTCGCTCTCAACTGGGGGACGCAGCTCATAGCCGGAGAAGGCAGATGCCCATAGGCTGTCGGGGGGCAATTGGGATGGCTGGCAGGGGCTGGGGAGGGGAACGCCTGGTGCTGCCGGCTCCAAGTTGTCCTGCCGAATGGTGCTGTCAGCTGGATGTGGCTCAGTCCTGCAGCCATGCTGGAGACCATAGACGAGCTGCCTTCCATCCTCCTCCTCACTGGCCAGTAGCTTCACAGAGCTGAGCAGTACACAGTGCCCTGCCATGCCAAGGCTTTCCCGCAGGTCCTCGTGGCTGAAGCTCCTGCCCAGTGTGGGCAGAGGAAGGCAGCTGCCTGCTCCCAGGGCTGGGCACTGGCATTTAGAATAAAGCTGGAGGTGCAGGGAGAGCCACATCTCAGCTGTCCGGCAGTCCCTGTCACCTGTACAGCTGTCTCTGGTCAGTCCCACCAGCACTGGCTGCTCCAGCCCATCATCCCCATCATGAGCCTCCCCATCGTCCTCCAGCCACAATGAGACCCGGGAGCCCGTGGCCTGCCCTAGCCGACTGAGAGTGCAGGACGGCTCCCTTCTCTCGTGGCAGCCTGGCCCAAACCCGTTGGCACAGTAGCCCCTCGTGTCCTGGGAAGGGCTTTCTCTGAGGAGCAGCTGGGCTGTGGGTGTTGTCTGCTCAGCTGTGGGTGGCCCGTGGGAGGGGAGCACAGTCGTCAGGAGGAGAGTAAGAGAGTCCTCCTCGAGCTGAAGGGTGGACACTCCGAAGGGCACACTCGGCTCCCTGTTCAGGACAGCCTGATGAGAAACAAGCAGTGACACATTCAGCCTCGGCTTGCAGAAACCTCCGCCAGCCTGGAAGCGATGAACCTCATGCCCTGCAGAGGTGAATGGTCCCAGACAGCCCCATTGGCTGGGATCACACCCGGGAGAAACACAGGCAGGGCTCTGCTCACTCCAGCATGGGGGCTCTAGTGCCAGGGGACAGCCACCGAAGCTGTCACACTGCGGCTCTTCAAACTATGCCCTGGCTGTCAGGGGCAAGTGGAAGAGCAGCCACTGTGTCAGAGATGCAAGGAAAACAAAGGGTGCTGATGCTGAGCTGGTCCAGGGCAAGCAGAGCCATCTGCCATCCCCTCTCCACACTGGCACAGGGGATGTTTTGAGCTTCACAAGTTGGTTTTGTCCCCAGAGCGACCAAAGGGCTGCTCAGCCCAGGCTGCTGCCACTCCCAGCACTGGGAAACTGGGATGCAGGGGGAAACTGGGATGTGGGGAAAAAGGCCCCTCCTGGTGACTGTTTCTGCAGGGCTCAGAGCTGTCTACCCAGAACAGGTTTTGGCCCAGCTTGGCAAAGCTGCAGCCCTGAGAGTCAATCTGAGTCTCAGGGCTGCCTTTATCCCAATGAGCAGATGAAGCCCTCTCACCCAGGACAGGCTGTCCCAGGACAGCAGCCCCACTCTTTGCTCCTCTTTCCCTCTTTCAAGCTGTTGTAGATGGACATACAGCCAAGTAAAGGCCAAACCTCTAAAGCAGGAGGCTCCTAACACCATGGGCCATGCTCATAGGCTACGTGCTGCCCGACACACCCTCCTCCAGTGTGACCCCTGGCTGATTGATGCTTGCCACCAGTATCTTCTCCCATGCAGCAAGGCCTGGGGGTACGGTGGGGCAGACAGTGGGGAGGGCAGCTGGGCATCAAGATGGGTTTGGTGTGCAAGAGGTGCTGGGAAGGAGGTGCTGAGCCCCCTGCAAATGCAGGAGACCCTGCCTTAGCCACAGTACGTGTAGGGCAGAGGCTGGAGAGGGACTGTTCACTCACAAGCACTTTCGGGAGGCGCATCTCTGAGGGGCTGGGGAAGACATGGAGCTGGATGAAGCAAAGCCCGGCCACGCTCAGCAGGAAGACACCAATCAGCACGGCGAGGACCACCCAGGGAAAGCCTGTGAGGAGGTCACAACGGAGTGAGTGGTGGGAGGACTCCAGCTGTCATCCCCCTCAATCTGTCCTATGCCAGCACTTGGCCAGAGCCCCTGCAGCAGGCTGGGCTGTTCAAGGAGGAGATGCATGGCAAGCCCAAGGTGAATGGTGAGAGAGCATCTCCCCAGGAAAGGTCCCCATAGGGCATTGCTGGGCCACCAACCCTGACCAGAATGGCAGGGGGTTGAGCAGCCCACACCTCCACACACGCCCGTGCCACAAGCAGGACCCAAGCTCCCACCTGCAGGGCCCACTGGAGTCACCATGCACTGCTCGGCCTCCCGGCTCTGTTCCCTGGCCACGTCCACGGCCACTGTCTGGACACAGTACTGTGTGCTGGGCTTCAGGAATTTGAAGGTGCACGGTGCTTCCTTCCTGCTCCGCTTGCAGGGCACCTGGAAGCAGAGGGGATGTGTGGCAGAGGCGGCTGGAGGTGGGGTCTCGTGCATGGCTCCTCTCCCCCGTGCAGCCTCGACACCCCACTTGCCCTATGGTGTGGGGTGAAGACCTTCTCTTCCTGATCCCAAGTGCCTTCAGTGCTTGTTTCTTCACCTCAGGAGGTATTCAGGGCCCAGAGCACCTCATTTAAACACCTACTGCCTTCTGTCACCTGAACAGAAATTGTTAGTGTTTTTTCTTATTCATGCAGTATAGGAAAGGAAAGGGATCTCCTGCCACCCCCAGGTTGTGAGCCCTGCACTGGGAGTGCAAAGAATTTCCATGCCTGCTTGCACTGCTGGGTGTGGGCAGGACTGGGGCAGCTCCACGGGCACTACCACACTAGCGCAGCTGGACATGAGCATCTTTGCTGCACCAGGAAAGCATCTGCACTCTGAGCCTTGCCCACCCTGCCACATACTTGCTGGATGAGGACGTCCCCTTCGTACAAATCCAGACGGTACCACAGCTTCCGCAGCACTTGGTTGACTGGTTTGTAAGAGCCGTTTTTCCTTTGGAAGGGAGTGAGCGGCATGGTGATGTTTATGCTGAGAATGTCACCCTGGAGCAGCCAGGATAACCTGGGGGGCCCCACAATTGCTGTAAGGGCGGGGGGGAGGGAACAAGAGAGAAGGAAAATTAAGCCCTTCAAACAAGAAAGCAGGTATCTCATTCCTCTAGAAATGATGTCTTTCTGTTGGACATCCCACTCCCAGCACACAGAACCTTCCTTGGGTGTAGCCTGATGGCACTTTGTGCTGTGAAACCAGCTCTAGAAATGTCAGTCAGCACATCTCTGTGACAGGCAGCTCTGCTTCTGCCTCCTCCAGTCACATCAACGCAGCCAGGACAGACCTGCTGGCACCTCCAGAGCCCTGCTGCTGAGCTCTCACCTCTGAGCCAGCAGAAGATGGTCTAGAGATTCACTGCTGAGTGCAGCAATTGCTCTTTTAGCCAAGCGCATCTATTTCTATGCCAGCTGAATGCCAGAAGGAATGAAAAAGGGAACTCCAACAGCCGATGTACATCCCATTTCAGCTGTTGGCACATTTGGTTCATTGCAAAAACTCCCTATGAGGTGGGTCAGGGGGAGGTCCTGAAGCTGTTCTTTCCTCCAAGAGACAGCTAGGCCTTTTGGGCAGGATAGCCAGTCTGTGCCTGTACCTCACAAGGTACAAGCCAGGGCAAAGGCAATGCTGGAGGGACTATTCCTGCCTTGTCCAGCCAGCACTAGCTTTATCTTGCTGGAATAAAAATGCCCTCACCCATTATCTCCCAGACCCATGGCAGGGACCAACGGGCAATGTTTTTAAAAGGCAAGCTTGGAGGGGTACCCTCTTTCCTACCCCACCTTGCTGTGTTCTCCAAAAACCCAAATTTCCACAGAACCTTGGTGGCCTGGGGCCTCCCATCTGTAGTCCTCACCTTACTGTGTCTCCTCCTCTATACCCTTGCTCATCATTCAGCCACCCTCCAGCAGCTCTGTTTCTGTCTCTGTTCCTGTCTCTTTCCTCCGATCGGGCCTCTTGGCCCTTTTCCCACCAGTATCCTCATATGATTTCCCACTGTATCCCAGCAGACCTCTCCAAGAACCTCTCTCACCATCAGCCCCCCAGAAAGAGCTGGAGCCCAGCTGAAGAAGCTCCCCAGTCCTTACTGTCTCTGTATGGCTGCAGCTCGCTGGAACTGGCCCACTTGGACAGCTTGCCTCCCGCCACCGCTCTCACCCTTGCCCAGTAGAAATCGTGGATCCGGTCAAAATAGAGCTCACATGCCCAGTTGGAGCTGGTGCTGTTCTCCCAGCAGGCATCTGCCTTGGTCCAGTGAGAGGTGTGATACCTGGAGAAAAAGCAGGGATTTCTCCTTTTTGGCACTTTCCCAGCAAAAAATACTGCCTGGCAATCACTGTCCTGTCCAAGTGGTGAGCGTGGGGGAGCACAGGTATCAGCCAGCAGCAACTGGGCTGCATTAGGAAGAGCGTTGCCACCAAGTCAGATTGATGGCAACGAGTGGGGACTGCTTAGCCTCAAAAGGTGACTTGGGGTGAGGGGCCTTATCAAGGTGATGGAGTAAAGATGGAGATTTCTTCTCAGTGGTGCCCAATGAAGTGACAACAGGCAGAAAGCACAGGTTGAAATACAGGAAATTCCATTTACGCATAAGGGAAAAAAAAACCCCAAACACAAACCCCAAACCCAAAAGCACCCCCTTTTTTTCATCACTGGGAGGATGACCAGGAAAGGCAATGAGTTGCCCAGGGAAGTTGTGGAGGCTCTATCCTTGAAGGTGGTCTAACCCCAACAGGACAGTCTTGAGCTGGCCCAGCCTGAGGAGGGGTTGGGTGAGCTGCAGTCTGGCGTTCTCTGCCAGCTCTGCTCTTCTGTTACTCTGCACTCTTTACTGTAAGATAACAATCTTCTGGCTGCCAGGGGTCCCCGAGAGCCCTCTGCCAGGGTGTGTGGGGGGGGGGATAAGCCACCTCCGCCCCCTCCTCCCCACCTACCGTTTCCCCCACC
>WUAM01000297.1:140533-150916 GCA_024336885.1 Actenoides hombroni
AGCCCTCTGCCAGGGTGTGGCAGGTATGAGCCACCTCTGCCCTCTTCTCTCCACCTACCATTTCCTCCACTCCACCTGATATGTGGCACCACTGGGTGTGCCAGGGTCCGGCTGCCACCGCAGAAAGACATGGAAGTTTTGTGCCTCCAGCCTCACGTCCTGTGGAGGCAGCAGCATCCCTGGGGTGGGTGGAAGCAAAGGCGTGTCAGGCGGCATCGCTCTGTTCCACAGGACCTTACTCCTTGGCTGATCACCACTTGGACGTGCTTTGCATGGGCATCATGGGGCCTCCCCCCACCTTCAGTCCCACGTAGGCAAATATAAAACTCCCTGCCAGGCTTGAGTGCTCAGCATCCACATCCCACGAATCTCTTGCACATCATGGAGCATCTTATCTGGGGTTCAGCAGAAGGCACCAGCCAGGGCCACCCCCAGTCTGCTGTGGCAGCTGCAGAGCCAGACTTACCCCAGAGCAGGGTGCAGCTGACCAGGGATAGAAGCAGGGTCAGGACTGGGCTCATCCTGCTGCACCCTGTCCATTTGCCCCCAGCTCTAGGCTGCCATGCTGGGAATGGTGGTGAGAGGACGGGTGTGCTGAAGCCACCCTCAAGCACAACAGGCAGCCGGAACCTGGGGGTAGAGAAAATATTTTCTTCCAGAAGCCGTGGCCAGTCGCACACACTGCAGGCATGTCTTGCATGCAGAGGTCACATGTCTAGCTGTGGCACAGGGGTGCCCACTGCAGAGTGGCAGGGGACCCCCGGCTGCCCCATGGGATGGGGTGAAGCAGCAGTGGGGAAGATGCCCTTGGGGCTGCAGTGGCAAGTGGGCCCACAGGGACAGTGGGCAGCTGCCACACTCTGCCATGGCACTGTACATGTGCCACAGGGATCACTGGCCACACTCACCTCTAGATGGTCCTCGGCAGCATTGGGTGCCTTCCCAAAGGCAGTGAGAAGTCACACTGCCTGTGTCACCAGGATGTGGGGCTGAGAAAGCTCCAGGGCTGATGCTCACACTGTGCTCATGGTGACTCAGCCCTGCTCCAGGCATGACTCACACCGGCACAACCGGTGACACCACTGCTGCCGCAACACCCACAGCCCTCCCACAGCCTCCCTGGAACTGGGAGAGTACCATGCATACTGGAACCAGGCCAGGTGACACAGGGCAATCCAAGGGGTGTTGTGCCCTGAGCAGAGACCTCAGGCCACGTGAGCCACAGCAGAGTCTGGTCTTGTCGGGCACCTGCATCAACGTATCTGCTGCATTTCTTCCTCCCTTCTCCGAAACCCTGCCAGTGGCTCCTTACCTTGGCCTTGCCCCACCACTCAGCTACTGAGGAATCTTTTTCCATGCTCTTGCCAAATACAGAGGGAAACTTACTCTTTCTCTAGAGAGATGTGCAAAGGCTTTGAGGACACCAACACTGACGACCTGGTCATGGTGTCCCTGGCAAAAGCCACCTCCAGAGGCAGATGGGTGAGAGCATCTCCCTGGCCAGACTGGACACCCACATACGGCTGGCTCATTCCCACCTCTTGCTCCTCCCATTTCATACAGACTCTGGATTAACGTTGTAAGTGTGACTGCCTTGGCAGCTGTGTATAAAATGCTTTCCCCACGTCCTCTGTCCCTTGCAAGCATTCAGAGCTGGAGACAAGGAGCAGCCAGCAAGCAGGGATGGGCAGCTGTAAACTGTGGTCAGGGGCTCTGAGCCCCAAGGCAAGATCTCTGAAGCACCAGAGCCAAAGCCAAGCAATGGGCTTAGGGCTTTCCCTGCCCTGACGCCAGCACAAACCTCCCAGCTTGGCAGCAGGCCCTGGCAAAAGCAACAGGCGTTTCTCCCCAGAGGGAGAAGGAGCCCCCAGGACTGTTCCCAGGAGAGGCAGAGATAGAGCAGCAAATCAACTCCCAGAGGATACCCTGGGACCCCTGTGTGGGCAGGGACAGGGCTGCTCCTGCTGCACGAGCAAGCAGCATGGAGGGGGCCAGCACTTTTGCAGCAGCAAAGATGCCTACAGGACAGTCCCTGCCAGCTGACCCATCATGCTGTCCCTGTCCACCTCGGTCAGGTCACCTCTCCCCACATTGCAGTTTCTGCAGAAATAAGGCTTAGTAGCTACCCCGTGGCTGGGACCACAGAGACTAAACCCCACTTCTCCCCACAGCCCCCTTCGCCCAAGTTCCCATCACCCTGCTGCCCTGAAGCGCCTGAGGTCCCCCCTACCTTGGGCCACGCAGGTGCTCATCTGACTCCTGCCACCACTGGAACCCGCTGGAGCGAAGCTGGTGGTGCCACCCGTGCCCACCACGCTCTGGCAGACGCAGCCACCTTCAGAGCAGCCATTCCGCATGGGCCCTGGGAGAGGCTGCTGGGAGCATCACCAGGGTCTGCCCAGCTCCTTGGCTCCCTCCAGCTGGACACACCCGTGTCCCCTGTGCCACTGTGCCGGGTGGCCACGGGAGACATTCCATAGCACGTGATTTGGCTTCGGTGGTTCGTGTGCATTTTCCTGGATTAGGGTTATTTTTCTTTCTCTCTTCCTTGTAGATCGTGTCTCATCTGGCTGCAGGCTCAGCAGTGCCCTCTGCGAGCGAGTGCAGAGATGCAGCTGGTCCCAGCACCCTGGCCACATACTCCTTGCAGGAGATTAGTGGCTTGGGGACAGAAGACAGAAGCACAGGGATGACATGTAGCAGGACAGACACGAGCCAGGATACCCCTGCCAAGCCAGTGCAAAGGTTTTATCCTTGTGCCAACACCGGCATCGCAGGCTGGGTGTGCAGAATGGAGACCCTGTGTCCTGCTCTGCCCTCAAGACCCTGAGGAACATGTGTGTGGCTCGGCACCACCCTGCAAGCCCCAAGCCTCTGGCAGCCCCTCGGGGAGGGAAAGCAGCATGGCTGACACTTTCCGAGAGCCACAAGACAAACAGAGGCCCTGACCTGGTCTGGCACTGCTGGAGCTCACCGGCAGCCCTTGGCTCTGCCAGGAACCGACTACAGGCAGCCTAAAGCGAGCGCCCAGCAGTGGCTGAGTGCCACCCCGCTCTGTGCCCACAGCCAGCAGTGCTCAGCAGCCTCTGTGGGCAGGGGGAAGGCAGCCCCGCAGCGAGCTGGGGATCACAGCCACTGGGAACAAGGACACACAGTCGGCAGCAAACTGGACAGACTATTTAATACCACCCTTGCTGAGAGCCTGGTGCTCGCTGCCCACCCCAGAACAGCTGGCTGCCCATATTCCCACCCATGCCCACTCCTGGGGGCAGAGGCCGGGCAGTGGGAGAGGGTGAATGGCAGGGCAGGGGACACTGGTCAGTCTGGGTGACCCCCTGGGACAGGAGGGGAAGACCACAGAGCAGGAGATGCTTTAGCTGCCTCAGCACATGGAGAGGTACTGTCAAAAGCTCACTTTTGGAGCACAAGCTCCTTAGCCCTCATCCACCAGCTCCACGCCGGGCAGATCCCAGCACCATCCAGCACCGAGCACCACCTGTGAGATGAGCGCACGGCTGCCTCCAGCACCCCAGACCCTCTCCCTTTTTTGGTTAGAGGGTGGAGGGGAAGCCTGTGGCAGCTCAGGGAGGCTGCAGGGCTGGCCACTCCACACCGGGTACAGTCCTGGCCCTGCAGGCAGGGTAAGGCCTGGCAGGATGGATGCACCCAGGGGTGCTGAGTGGTTGTCACTGAGCAGTCTGGCAGCATCTCCTCTGGATCCCAGTCCTTACTCAGCATCTTTAAAGCAGCAAGCATCACAGAGATGGCCATTTCCACACCCAGGAGATCAGTGCCCGCTGCAGGCAACCTGCTGCCAGCCTACAGCACTGGGGCTCCTGAGGAGCCACGGGGAAGGCAAGTCTCCCTTGGCAGAGGGTGCTGCAACAGCCCAGCTTCCCCAGGGCTGGAGGTGCCACTGGCCGCTCCCCAGAGGGCACTGGGCAGGTGCAGAGGGAACAGGTAGTGCCATGATAGGATCAGACATCAGCGCTCTCCCCGGCCTCACCGGGCACCACCACCTCTGTCCTGCCTCCCCGGAGTGCCAGGAGCCCAGGCTAAACTTTCCCAGGTAAAACCCATCCTCCGAAGGCCTTCTCCAGGTATCGGGCAACCGCCAGTGTCAGGTGGTCATTGTAGGAGGCTGCCACGAGCTGGATGCCCAGCGGCAGCCCCTCGCTGCTCAGGCCCAGCGGGCACTGCGTCACCGGCAAGCCCAGGACATTGAAGATAGCTGGAAGGCAGAAAGCTCCATCAGAGCAAGCACAGCAATTGGGACACATCACCCCACCCGGCTCTCCCATCCCAAGGAGGGGGCTGCCACCATGAATGGTGCAGCACTCCGGGAGCCGGTCCTTGCCAGGGCAGTGCAGAGACATGACAAGAGGACCTCAATGGGCAGAAGCTCCCAACACCAAATATGTGGCACTTGCTGTCACATGCCAAGATCTGCTTTGGGACACTCCTGCCCCACGCCCCCTCCCTCCAGGAGTCCCAAGCCAGAGAGCGTTGCAACACGGCACTGGCTTCAAGGAGCTCAAGCTGCAGGAAAGACACATGGAGAGCCCCAAATTGTACCCCAAGAGATGCAGCAGCTCTCGAGTGCCTGTTAAATGCCAGCGCCAGCTGTAACAGCAGGAGCACATCCCTCTGGGGCAGGGTGGCCCCCCTGGGTTCAAACCTACCCCGCTGCAGACAGTGGGTACAAGTGCCACAGTTTTAAAGCACGACCATGATCCTTGCCCCATGTTCTGGACCAGTGAGACACTCGTCTGTGCTGCAAAACCCTCTGCCAGCAACAGAAATTCTCTGGGTACGACACCCTGGCTCCCAGGCGCAAGGCCATGCCTGGGCCCTGCCTGTACCCAGCAGGGAAGTCAGAGATGCTCACCCGTGTAGGCAAAGTTGAAGGGCATGCATATGGGGGAGTGGTGCCTGGGAGCTGTGGTAGGGTGGGAAGGGTAGAGGAGCACCCCGTCGGGCCCCAGCAGGGCCTCCATCTCCTCCTGCAGGCTCTTCCCCATGCTGACCAGCTTGGCATTCCCACTGGGGTTGAGTTTCATCAGCTTCTCCGTCAGCCCCAGGGCTGCAGGGCAAGGGCACAGACAGGAGCAGAGCATGAGCGTGAGGGCCATGGGTTAAGCAGGCTGGAAAGCACATGGCCCTTGCGGTGCTGCACCCCCTGTTTCCTGAGGGGACCCCAAGTCCCCCTCCTTGCCAGCCCCCGCAGCGCTTGCCCCCTGCCTGGCTCTGTGAGCAGCACCTCTCCAGCTTTGCCAAGAAAAGGCTTTCAGCCCGCCCATGGCTTCGAGATCTTCCAGCCACTGGGATTGAGCAGAGTGACCTCAGCCTTCATTAGACAGTGTCATGACAGCACTAATTAGGATTCTGTGGTATCTGCTGCTAAGAAACAAGATCAGTGCAGAACCATGACTGGCTCCCTCAAGCCCCAACAGCTCTGGCAGGGCTCACAGCAGGAGCAAGCTCTGCCCACAGCTTCACTGTCCTTACTTCTCCCAGAATATCCAATCCTATTTATCACAGATCCAGCCAACTTCCCTTCAAGCACCCATTTGATTCGAAGACACCAAGTGTCATTACAAAAAAAACCACCCAGAAGCTGCTGAGTGCAAACCCTGGTGTCCCTTCAAGGGGCAGTGGAAGGGCACTATTGTAATTTAACAGCTCGCCTGCCCCATCAGTGCCTGCACACACCCCAGGGCTCCTCCCAGCCTTACCGATAGCTGGGAGAGTGTGGGAGGACATCCCCACCAGCCACTTCATCAGCTCCCAGAGCGGCCATACTGGTTTCCCGTGATCCGCCAGCAGGTCCGAGAACTGCTGAACCTCCTGTGACACACAGACACACAGATGCGCTCCCGCTTTACCTCTGCTACTAAATTCCTGCAGGTGCAGAGTGTGGGACAGTGGCTGCAGTTCAGGGAATAAACAACGCATGTGGGCCTGCTGCTGAAAAGCTGCTCATCTCCTGCCTGTGTCCTGCCATCCTAACGGGAATGAGTCCCAACCTACAGTGGCAGGGGAAGGAGTGAGGAGGACACTGCCTGCCTGGATGATCTACCAACCTGCACAGGGAAGTCAGCATGCTAAAAGGGCTCTGCCTCCCTAAACCATGTTGATCTTCTGCTGGGAGCCACACCGACATCCCATGGGAAAGCAAGTGACCAGCTTTAGAAAGAGATGAAAGAAAGGTTGGAGGGGACAAAGGGAGCAGAGGAAACCCCGAGTCAGGTTTGGGAAGCCTGCAGCTCTCCATGGCTGGCCCCAAACAGCCAATTCTTCCCTGATGCCACTGAAGTTGTGCCTTTGCCAGTTCGGTCTGACATACCTGCCCATCACTGTCCTTGGATGACATCATGGCTGACCAGATCTGGAAAGAATACTTCATCTTGTGGATTGCCACATGCTGAACTTGGACCCCCAGATTGCTTTCAAGGTGCTGCACCACCTAAGGGGAAGAATGAGAAGGGTTTCTTTCTGCAAGGATGCAACATGTCGTCAGTCCATGGAAACGAGGGGCAGGAGAGACCTCAGGAGCAGTTTCTTTTTGCTGCCATGCAGAGAATCCCACAGCTCCTGCCCACTCCCCTCCACCTGCAGCAGCAGGACCTCCTCCACCTAATAACAACCTTGGAGCACCCCAAACCAGCCTCTGCACCACCCCCAGCAATGGTGCAGAAGAGCACTGAGAGCAGCACAGATGGTTGCACTGAACAATAAAAAAGTTCCTTTGAGTGACACATGGCCACACCTTTGGCAAGTGATGTGCCCCCAGAAGTCTCCGGAACATGGACAAGAGATGTTAAGAAAGCAAAATGCAATTATTGCGATGGAAATTGGGCCAAAAAACTTTAGACACCCCAGTGCACTCCAACACACAGGTGGCTGCTGGCATCTGCAGCTGCTCACAAGATTTTCCTCTTGTTTCAAAGATTTTTTCCATGTCTTTTCCATCGGAAGCACAGGACAGGGACTGGGAGCTGCCTCCATGGTGCCACAGCCCTCCAGCCTGAGAAGCCACAGGCAGGGCCACTCGCCTCGCTTCCGAGGGGCTCCTTAGACTGGTCTCCCCAGGTTTTAACTCCAGGCTCAACCCAGCGAGAGCCAATCTCCATTCCTTCCTACCTTCTTTTGGGCCTGCAAGATCTCCTTGTCCACAGGTGACACAAAAACGGACCCACCATCATGATCCATGCAGTGAAACTTTATTTTCTCCAGCGACACCTTCTCATTCAGCTTCAGCCTGGGAAAGGAACAGCTCTTTGCTCACAAATCCATCCCTGGCTCCTCCCTAGCTGCCCACATGCTTGTTAACGTGTCCTCAGGACACCCAATATGTTCTCAGGCCACTGTGCTCCACCCATCAGGGTGAGGAGGAGAGTCCCTGATGACACACAGACACTGGCTGCCCAGGAGTCATCCAGCTACTTGCCCACCCCATCACTCCCAGAGAGTTCTGCATAATTGTTGCTGTTCAGAAAACCCCCATCTCTCTCAAGATGTACCTTGAGAAGACAGACTAGCCACAGCTGAGGTCGGGGTTGCACCACAAGAGCCTCGGAGAAACCAAAGTGCTAACAGAGACATCAGCCACATGCAGGATGCAGCAAGAAGCAGGACCTGCCCAGTCTGCCCCATCTCTGCTCCTCACCAGTACATGTACGTAATTCTGTGATTCTGATTCTGTAAGCAGCTGCTTGATTGCACAGACCTCTGAAGAGATCAAACAGCACCATGGTGTGGGATGGAAAACTCATTATTCAGCAACAGGAAAAAGCAGATGTAAATCCCCAAAGCACGGTCAGTCCCAGAAGGGAAGGGTCGTGCTGGATGGTGCTACTGGAGCAGCTCACAGGAGAAGCCTTCCTGTGAGGAAGGCCTGGCTGACCACAGCTGCCAGTTCCTCAGAGCACACAGATGGTAGGAAGGACAGCCCCAGCTACAAGGGTCCTGCTGGGGCCAGGGATGGAGGAAAGAAACCAGCAACGAGCAATCTGTGAGGTGCGGGCCTGTCTGGTACACCAAACTGAACCGACCTGCTGCATAGGCCAGAAAGCAGCCAAGACCAATTCTGCAGCTTGAAGCAGAAGGAACTTACTTGTTGACCCCAGGACCAGCCATGACCCTCAGCATCAGCTCCAGGTCCTCCGCATAGCGGCACAGGGGTCCTGTGCACAGGAAGCTGGTCCGCACCCCTTGAGCATTTGGGAACTGGCCATCGTTGGGCACCACCCCTGTGAGCACAGAGGGAGATGCTGGGTACCACCTCGCGAGCACCTGCAAGCATTGTCCCTGGGTGCGGAGGGAACTCATCACCCAGGGACTGCACCCGTGGCAGCACTTGCAGGCTGGCAACTGGGTGCACGGGATAGGGAAGGAGCAGAAGCACCCAGCTGGGACACCAGCTGCCACGAAAACAACCCGGCAGCAGCTCCTGACTTTGGGAAAACTTCCCACGCTGAGGATGCAGCACCAGGAGAAAAACACCTCCTTTCTCCCACACGCCTGGCAATCTTCCACCAAACAGCTTCCTGCTGCCAAAGCCTGGTTGTGCCCACGCAGCGGGCTTGTCCTGGGCAAGAAGGTGCCTGTCCCCTTGCAGCAATCCCACCAGAGACAGGCACAGGAGTGTCCTGAACATGTTCCTCCCACACCCCACATTCCACCTCCTGGCACTCCTGCTGGGGAGCAGAGGAGATCCCCATGCCCACTCTACCTGTTGTGGGTTTATGGCCAAAGACTCCATTGAAGAAGGCTGGCATCCGGATGCTGCCACCAATATCAGAGCCCACACCTATGACTGAGCAGGCAGCTGCCAGGCCACCACCCTCCCCACCTGCATGGGAGAAAACATAGAAAACCAAAACAGGCTTGTGGTAGAAACCATTCAGCAAAGCAGGACCATCTCACAGCGCACGCTTCCCTTTGCCCGCAGGTAGGGTGGAAGCCATCCCAATTCATGCAGGACTGTGCCGAGAGGCCGGGGCTCACCTGAGCTGCCACCCACGATCCTCTGAAGGTCATAGGGGTTGTTGGTCCGGCCATATACCTTGTTGCTGGACTCGTACCACATGCACAGCTCACTGCAGTTGGTCACACCCAGAGGGATGGCACCGGCCTGCTTCAGCCGGGACACCACCGTGGCATCCGAGGTGGCAATCACGTTGCGGCGGTTGACCAAGCCAGAGGTGTTGGGCATCCCTGTGGTGCCAGGGTCAGCAGATGGAGGGAGGCGTCAGCCCCCCTGAGATCACCCCGGGGGAAGCAGGCTGCGAGGCCAGTGACAGGGACCATGTCTCTGAGAAGTGGGTCCCCAGCAAGGGCTGCTCCCCTGAGGCACCACAAGCCCCATGACATTTGGGCGTTAAAAGCGAACGCAGACAGACGAGCCCAGGCAGAGGGGGGTGCAGATGGTGGTGGTGGTGGGAAAGCTGCTTTCCTCTAGTTGCCCTGACACAGCCACCCCCCCACCCAGGGCACATGTGGTAGAGAGGGAGCGAGTCATGAGTTGTGAAGGGTAAACCCACCATGCAGAGAAAATGCCTCCTTGACGGTGATGGGCACCCCTAGCAAGGGGAACTTCTCCTCCAGGTAGTCATCACCAGGGCCCTCTGAAAGCAGCTGATCTACCTGACAAGCCTCCTGCAGAGCCTCCTCAAACCTGCAAGGCAGTGGCCAAGGGGATGCTCTGGGGCTTCCCTCCAGTCTCGTGGGACTGGCGAGGAGCTGGCACGGCTGCAGGGTGGGTGGGCGCTGCGGGCACGGCAGGGGCTGGTAACGGGAAATGAGACTTCCTGGTCAGCGGGAACCACTCGGTTCTGCACCCGGCCAAACCACCGCCAGCAGAGCCGGGAGGAGGCAGCTCCGCTGCACCCTGGTCTGGGACGACGGCAGGGGTGGGACGGAAGTAAGGCGGCGGCGGCTCCAACCGTCCCCTCTCCCCCCCCCGGCCAACCCTCCTATTCTCTCCCGGCGGCCATCCGGCCCGTCCTCTGACCTGTCCTTAACGACGGCGTTGATGAGGGGGTTGACCTCCTTGATCCTCTCCACGTACGCCTCCACCACCTCGACGCACGTGACCTGCAACACCGAAACCAGAAGAGACCGCCGCCGTGAGACCGGAGAGGCACGCGGGGCAACCCCGGTACCCCTACGCACGCCGGCACGGCCACCGCGCCTTCCACGGGACGCGGCGCCTGCTCCGCGCCCCGCCGATTCGGGCGACGTCCCGGTCCCCGCGCCCTCTCGGCCCCCGCCCCGCGCTCGTCGCGGTGCCGATGCCTCCCCCCCGGTCCCGGTGCCCCGCGGCCGCACCTCCCGCGCGCGCAGCCGCGCCGCCAGCCGCCGGGCGGGCAGCAGCAGGAG
>WUAM01000297.1:151052-188464 GCA_024336885.1 Actenoides hombroni
GCGAGGCAGGCGCGCGACAGCAGCCGCAGCAGCAACACCAGGAACCGCTCCGCGCGCGACAGCGCCATGACCGCCTCCGCCCCGCGCCGCCGCCGCGAGCCCGCCCGCCAGCCGGAAGTGACGTCTGCGCACAGCTCCGCGTTGCTGCGGCAACCGCCCCGCCGCGCCTGCGCCCGTGCCGCCCTGGGCCCCGCCGCGCTGCCTTCAGCCCGGCTCCCCCGTAGACCGGGAGCGCAGCGCAGCGGCCGGGGCGGCGGCCGCCTCGCTGTACGCCGAGGGGATTCGCCTCCTCCCGCTGTGGGGAGAGGGCAGCAGGCGCGGGCTGAATGCAGTAGCTGAGGCCGCCCAGACACGGCAAACGGCCGGCGGGGAAAGGCGGCTCCGAGGAAAGGTTCCCCCCTGCAAGCTGCCCTGCGCCAGGAGCGGAAGGATCCCGAAAGGCTGAGGCTGCACCGCAACATCCTTGAGCACATCCGCAGGGCCCCGGGGCAGCTGCCGGGAGCTTCCCGCACTGGGGTTCCGCTTCCAGCGGAGGCTGCCCGTCCGCGTTCAAAAGCCTGTCCTCAGGGTATCGCTCCGAACACAAATGCGCTCTCCGCAGGGTGTTACCAACCTACAAGACCTTAACGCTGATCCACTTAAAGCTTTCGTCTAATTACATCGTCCCTTTGTATTTTGAACACCGAGCTTCACTCTCGAGCTTTACCCATTAACAAACTTACTTCCAAGCAAACAATGAGATTTCTCAGTCACTTGATTACAGGAACTGAAAGAGCACTCGATAATTCTCAGCCCTCAAGACAAAAGTTACAAGAATCAGTAATGCTGTGGGAAAAACACACATCTTGAGGCAAGTGTTTAAGCAGCACCTGGCCTTCTTACATCTCTTACAACCACATACTTGCCAATTAAATTATCTGTGAAAAGCGAGGGAGAGCAGGGGATGCATTTCTTGTGAAAATCTTTTATGGCCACAAAGTCAACAAGTCAGCATTTATAAAAATAATATGCAGTGCACACTCCCTGGGAGGATATTGCATCGACCTCTGTCCATAGAAACCTAAACAACATAAAAGGAAAGTCATCTCGATAAGATTTGGTAAAAAAAAAAAAGAAAAAAGAGAGAACCGTTATCAAAGAGGCTTCACCTTCACCCTCACCCCCCCCACCTGATGAAAACGGAAGGGAGAAGGAATGGGGAAGCTGCTTCCCCTGCTCAGAGTGAGTTTCCTTTGCTGCAGGAAGAGCTCCTCCATTCACTGGTGGGTATGGTCACTGGCTGCCTCCACAGGGCACAGAAAGGCCCCTCCAGCGGCAAGAGGTGGGGGAGTCCCCCGCAAGGGCAGGGGCTGTTTGTGGGCAGCAGCCACGCAGGGATGAGCCACGCTGCTGGCAGCGGGTGAAGAGCTGCTTTCTCCCCTCCCCTGACACTGCTGGAACATCTATGGCCTTATCGATGTCCTCACGCAGCCTTTGCCTTCCCCCTGCTATCCAAGCACTCATGCACTCTCTGATTACAGCAGGTATGGGTTGGTGAGGCCGGGGCATGTGCCCTCACCTTGCCTCACGCCAGTGTCTGTGAGACCACAGCTGAGCAGAGCCCCAGAGCCACCTGCTCGGAAGGGACTAAGTCAGCACTTGTTAAAACCCGGCTCTTGAAACGTTTTGGCTGCACTGGGGGGGTCATCTTCAGTTTCCAAATCTGGAACTGGGGGTGACAAGGCTTCCTCTGAGCTGAGTGGCCTGGATAAGTCAGCTGTCCCGTGGGTCTCATTCAGAGCCAGAACAGTAAAATGTGTCTCCGGGAAGGGGGTGGGGAGGGACCCCCCCTCCTAAATGTGCCCCCGGCATTGCTTTTTTTTTCCCCTTTTTTTTTTTTTTTAAACTCAGTCTCTTGGTGGAATTGCCATTACCCCCCTCCCCCCAGCCAAGTCCCACCCAACTGCTGGCAGAGATGAGTGGGAGCAAAACCACTTCTGTCCTGGCTCTCTGCTTCTTTTGCTGCTCTCTGCAGAGCTTTAGCACAGATCTTCCCTATGCTGCCCATCTTTGGCATCCTGTTTGCCCTGGAGAGTGCCTCCCTTAATCTTTGTCTTTCAACTTTCAAGAACAGAGCTTTGAAATTTATCTCAGATCAGCTGCCATGGGCTTGGCAGGAGCTCGCCATGTCCCCGCTGACCACGCTGTACACCAGCACTGCCCCAGATAGCAGCTCATACTGTTTCTCATTAGGTCAAGTGGGTGAGCTTCTTGGAAGCCAAGACAAAAGAGCAGCCACCACAGTTCATGGGAGCCTAGTGGAGATTCATTTCCATGGAAAATGGGGGGGGGGGGGAAGAGAGAGATAGAAAGTGCTCTTGAAATAAAGCACTGAGATCTGGAAGCCCACTGTCCTAGTGATTCAGACTGCTTTTCAACTACCAGAGCCAACCAGACACCACCCCACACACATACTAAGGGGTCAGTTAATTCCAGTCTGGTTCAAAAACAAACAGGCACGAGCAAGGAGGTTGAGAAGACACAGCAAAGCTCACCCACCTGAACCTGTCCCACCACTCTTTCCTAAGGTGCACCATCCAGTTGGGAGAAAACCGTGAGCCAGGGTCTTGCACTCCTGGAGTTTATGCCTGTGATTATCCCCAGCCACTTCACTATTACCAAAGGCACAAGAAAGAAAACAGAAGAGATTAGCAAGGTCGTGTAGAAAGCAGGAGCAGTTCTGCTCCCTCTGTGTGTGTTGTAACCACTAATTGGCCAGGAAGCCACAAAGCAGGCTCGGCAGCAGCATGCAGGGCTGGTGGGAGCAGGGGCATACGCTGATCAACTGTGCCATGTGCTGGCTGCTTCACTGTGCTCACCAGAGGTGCTCTGGATCATTTCCCCAACACAAAGAAAATACCTTTTGGGAAATTAAAAGAAGAAAAATAGTTTAAACTTACCCTTAAAGCTTCAGGGAAAGAAAAAGGGTTTGTGTAGAGGAGTGCTAGGCTGGGGGAAGAGGGAAGGGACATTTAAAGGTTCAGACTTAAACACAACTCAGCTGCTTAATTCCCAGCTGGCCCCAGAAAACCACTCTAGGTTTACAGGTGGTTCCTCTGAGCCCAATCTCAGCCAGATTCTGTGTTTCCATGAGCTGGGTCCGTGCAAGCTGGCCAAGAGCCAGCCAGTGTCACACAGATGCTGCCCTGGCACCGCAGAGGTCCGGATAAAACGCTGCTGTGGGGCCACAACAGCACATGCACTGGCAGAGCATGCAGGGCAGGGAGGGTTGCACCAAAGCTCTCCCGTCCTAGTCTGACTGCAGAAGGGCTGGACCAGCCGGTGGGACTGTCGCCCTGGGTGCAGCTGGAGCTGCTGGCAGTGCAGGACAGCTTCCCTCCGGAGAGGGAAGCTGAGCTGAGCACGGGGAAGAGGAGAGGTATTCTCGGTCTCTCGGTGCCCGCTGCCATCGCAGCCATGGTGCCGAGCACCCCAGGCAGGGCCTGTGCCACGGGAGGTCGCTCTGTCACCGCCGTTCATGTCCCGGACTCGGACCCGCCCGGCCACGGCCGTTCCCGCTGCGCCGAGTGCACCGGGTGCGCCCGGGGTCCCTCAGTAAACGCGATGTTTACGCCTCTGCTCCCACCAGCACCTCGGCCCCTTGCACGAAGCCGTCTCTCCACCGCGGCTCCAGCTGTGCCAAGGTGCAAGCCCCAGCAGCCAGGGCGTTTAGGGAAGGGTCTGTGCAATGCTAACTTCAGGAGCCTGCTGCCTTCTCTGAACGGTCCCCATGCCAGGAACCCCCAGTCCTGGTTCCTGCGCCCCCAGCCCCAATACATGGGGCTTTGACTTCTGGGGAAGACTCATGCCAAGGGGAGCTACTGGCCCTTTTGAGGGGCTGGGAGGGGAAGGAATGCTTCTCTACCCCAAAGGAGTTGCCACCCACCCCATGAAACTCCTAAACCTTTCCCACTTGTGTGGGGCTTTGGGGTGCATCTCAAGATTTCAGGAAGACCTGAGAGATTTCTTGGGCTCCAGGGTTCCTCCAGCAGAGCAGAACACTGCTCCTGGCTCTCTGTCTTTTCAACACCCTCCCGGTGACTACCTGCTGATCATGACCATAGCAAGACCATGGGGCAGGGTGAGCCATCTCCAGCAACAGCCAGGCCAATGGCAGGGCTAACACTGGTTTCCAGGGCTGGCTGCTTGCAACTCCGTGTCCCCTGACATTCCCAGCCAGCATCATCCAGGATGTGCCCACTTCCTTCCCTGCCCGAGGGGACTATTTGTGCCAGTTCTGCACATCTGAAGTTAGCTGGGGACAGGCTGGCCTGTGTCATCTCTCAAGCAGCACGCAGCCGCCCAGCCCATGCCTGCGTGGCAGCCCTCAGCCACATGTGCTGTTGTCATATTCACGCTGTTGCTCCTGCTGATACCTCCAACACCTCAGAAGGAGTGGGGTAACTCCCCCCACAGCCATTTCCCTAATCGAAGGAGCAGCAAACCTTGCACAAGGGGGGGACAAACATATTGAGGCCATTTACAAACCTGTCAGGTAAAACCCAAACCAAGGAGAGGTGTTTGGAAGTTTATGGGGAACTCTGGACGCAGATGTGACTTGGGGATTGATGCCAGAGCTGGGATCTGATCCATGAGCCTGAGTTGAACAGTGGCTTGGAGCCTGGCACTATCCCTTGTTTGTGTGCATGCTAAGGGCATGCTGGGAGAGTTGCATGAGATGGAGCATCCCAGCGTGCAGAGTTTAACAGACTAATAACACAGCTAGGGGTGGGCAGGCAGAGAGGCTGGAAGAAACTGGTTGGATTGCTGCTAAACTCTCAGTCTTTTGGCTGGTAGTTGGGTGATGGGTAGCGAGCAAGGGAGACCAGCGCTGTGCATTAGCCAGCCCTGCAAGGAGCAGGAGTCTGCAGGATTGAGATAGGGTCAGCAGTGAAGCTCAGAGCTCAGTGCTTTGAATTCAAGAGTCTGGAAAGGAGGAGAAAATGCTGATGGCCATCAGGTGCTGATGGCCGTTTCAATGTTGATGGCCCTACACTGGACTCCCAGTCCTGACCCACTGCCTGGGGCAGCCTGCAGGCTTGCTTCCCAAGAGCACAAGCTTTCAGCAGAGCTGGTTGCCCAAGCAGTTTCTGTGCCCCTTCCAAGCCGTGCCATGGCCCTTGCGAAATAGTGTTGATAAACACTCTGGGGCATGCCAAGTCCTGCAAGACAACAGCTGATGTGCTCAGGCTGCAGGGAGTGCCCGCACAGTGAGAGGAATTTTCCACTCCTCTCCAGCAAGAGTGTCCGACCCTGCTGGGGGACTGTCCCCAGCAAGGCAAAGACTTACTTGCTGGTGTCCCAGCTGCCTCTGTCTGGTCCTGCTATGCAAGGTCTGTCCTAGGTACAAATCAAGGCAAGGGGTAGTTGGGTCACCTGGGGCATGATGGCACCCTGCAGGACTGGGCTGCGGTGTCACCATCCCCATCACCCTCATCTCACCATGGGGCCATTCTTGTGTCCTGGAGATGAACTACCTGTTAGCTGTCCCTTTCCAAGCATGCGGGACAAGCTGGAGTGAGCCCTGTGCTGGTCTGGTCCCTGTTCCAAGGACTTGGAGTGATGCTGGTCCTGTTTGCATGAGTCCTGGGGGCACTGGGTGACCCTCACCAGGGCCCTCTAGGCTGCCCAGATCAGCTCTGCAGTTCTGTGTCTTCTGGCATACTGGAAACGTCTCAAAGGTCAGGAGGTTTGTAGTGTGAAAAGGGTGTGCTCCATCATGTGCTGGCTGCTCCATGGTAATTAACATGCTAAAGCCCAAGTTAATTTGGCCAGCCAATGCCCTGGAGCTGCAGCTTGCCATGTTTGTCCTGCCATCCCACTAGGATCTCAACAGACGCATCTAAAACTCTAAATAAATAAAGGATGAGCTTCTCCAAGGGCTGGTCCAAGACTGGGGAGGGTCATGCCAGGTGGTGCAGATCTGGCCAGCACGCTGTGCAAGGTGCCACACGTATACCTGGGCAAATCCACTTCCCCATCGCAGTCTGACATGTGCTGCACCCCCCAGCCCTGGCACCTACAGGGGATGAGCATTTCAAACCCTGACATCATCACATGTGGCTTTCCACGAAGTGTCCCCAAGGGGTCAGGGCTGTGCTGGTGAAGGAGGAGTGTAAAGGGCATTTGGAAAGTTGTCCCTGCTGAGAACCACGAGCAAGCGTGGCATCCACAGCTGCCTGGGCAGCAGGAAAATCCAAGTATTTGGGGCAATGTTTATGAATTATCACTAGCATCTGACCTCTGGCCCAACAGGACCCTTTCCAAAGGCCTTCTTCCCCACACCCTGCTGTGGGAAGTCATCAGCATGAGGATGCATGTGAACCCCTGCTGGCTGGGATGCCCTGTGCTCTGAGAAACAGCAAGCTCTGGAGCAGAGTAGAGCTCTCCTCATGTCCCTCGGGCTGATTTTGGGGCACTTTTGGGACAATATAATTTCCAGTGCTATGGCCCCCTTGATTTAAGGTGGCCTGAGTGACAGAGATCCTGGCTATTCTGTCAGGAAAGTATTTCAGAGCCTGGTGCAAAGCCCTTGAGCGAGGTGCCCGGCTCTGCCTGCACTGCTGGGTTTGCTGCAGATGCGTTGCGGGGAGTTAACCCTTGTGCTGTTGATGTGTGGAGGGGACTGGTGTCCGTCCCATGGCGGCATTTCTGCTTTCTCTCTGGTACTGGGCTGTGCTCCTGCTCAACAGGCTGCAGGGTGGTCTTGTGCTTCTGGGGTGCAGTGACTGCCCTGCAGGAGCTGCAGAGCTGCTTGGCTGGCGCTGGTGATTTCCTCTGAGACTTATTGCTCCTGAAGGGTCCTGCCTAGGAAAGGTGCAGCTTGAGTCCCTCCTCCATTGGCAGGCAAAGGAGACAAGCATCAGCCAGCACCTGGAGAGAGAAGACTTGGGGGGGACATCTCCTGTAGTGGACAGGACACTGGGGGTAAGGGATTGCTTCCCCTTTCTGTTTCTGTTTGTCTCTTTCCTCTTCCTCTCTTTTGCTGCTTCCTGGACATGCACCTACTGCCACTCTGGTGCCCATCCCTGTGGCCTCTGGGCCGGCAGTGACAGAGCTGCAGAGCCAGCGTGACACCCACACATAAGAGGGACATGTGCCCTGGGCAATTGCCATCATCCCATCTGCTGGAGGTGATGTTCTCCTCATGTGCCCTGTCATCAGGCTGCAGTCCCTGCGTGGGGAGGGAGCAGACGTGCTTTGCTGCTCTGTTTCTCCCTGTCTTGGACCTTGGCTTGGACCATCTACTCCCCCTGCAAGTTAGAGCCACACTGGGGCTGCTGCCCTTTGTGTTACCCATGGCAGTGCCACCAGGGCTGGGATGACATCTTTGCTGTGGCTTCAGAGAAGAGATGGGGAAAGAAGAAGGAAGATTTCTTTTGCTTCTGTGCAAAAAAGACCGGAATCCCTCAAAGCCAGATTTTCCCACCAGGTAGAAGCAATTCCCAGTTCACAGGTTTCCCCCAGGACCCCCTTGTGCTCAAGTGCATCACCTAGAACTGCCTTGGCCAGGGCTCGGTGTCTTGCCCACAGGATGAATAAAACTGATTAGCTGGGGTTTACTGTACACTCAAGTGCTTGCTGTAGTTACAGGATCCAGCCAGTGTCACGGCTGCTCACAGCTCAGGGTAGCTCATACCACTGTACACCGGCTGCCGTAACTGTGCCGGCCCAGCCGGGCACAGCACCGCCGACTGCTCTGGCACCGGTGGCAGGTCAGGCTCCCGCGTCCCTTCCCTAGTCCCTGCAGGCTGAAGGCTGGTGGGTGCGGGATCAGGACATGGCAGGATCTGGCCCCTTGCCAGGCCAGTGGCAAGGTGATGGGATGTGCTTGCTGAGAGTCCTGCTGGGAGCACTCCCTGGTAAGGGGCACGTGCTGGGGCCTGGTGCTGTGCAGGAAACCTGCTTTTGGGCGCAGAGGAGGGCAAGAGAAAGGGGGAAGGTGTGATTTGCTCATGGCAGCAGATGGCTAGGAACAGAGAAGAGGCCACTTTCTCCTCCTGGCCCCAGCTCTGGCATCTTGGCTTGAACACACAGGCAGAGGCAAGGGCTGGCAGCAGGGCACTCGGTGCCAGCACATTCTCCACTGGGGAGAGACAGAGCTTGGGCAAAAGGCATCAGAAGAGGCAGCAAGCCCTGTCCTGCCTCCGGATACTTGGGACATGGTGTTCCTTCTGAGCGATGATAAGGACAATCAATAAAAACAGGCAGCTGGGATGCGAGCCCAGCCTCCAACCAGTGACCTTCAGGAGCTGGGTTACTGGAGCAAGCGCAGACGTTCTTGGCAGCGGCACGAGCAGCTCCTTGTCAGGAGCGAGCAGAGGATAAACGCTGCTGCTGGAGTGTGCGGCTGGCAGCCCCACGACACAGCCCCTGTGTGTGCAGCCCTTCATGCCTTCGGGTAGACGCTGCTGCAGAGACCCATGCACACACTGGACACCTTAATAACAAGCTAGGGCAGTAATGAAGGTCCCAAGGATGTGCAGGCCATCAGTGTGTTGTGCACATGCGCACGGGGGAGGCTTGGCCAGCCAGGCTCTGGAGTAACCCTGAGCACTTACATAACAATCTGCATTTACAAACCACTGCACAAACATGACCCACTCGCCAAGATCACAGCCTATCTCAGCAAGATCCTGATAAAGTAAAAAAAAAACCAAAACAACCCAGCTCCTGGACCCAGCTGGTCAGGACTGTTTGGGTCTTGTGACGTGGGAGGGTTTGCAATGTCCTGGCTGAGCAGTGATGGTGGGGCTCCAGCTCTGCGTAACAGCCTGGAAGGTTCGATCTGGCCAAGGGCCAATGTGGGCGTCTGTCCTGCAGCAAGCTCTGGCTCTTTCTGAGTATCTCAGAGCTGCAACAAAGCTCAGGATTTTGCCGTTTCCCAGGGAAAAAAGGCCTATGGGGCTGCACATGGTGCCACCACCTTCTCCTGCCCCAGGAGGAGAGTCCTGAGCCAGCCCCTCTGGGATGAAACTGCCTTTTTGGGTGGTTGCAGTCAGAGGACTCCAGCCTCTGGCTGTACTTTCACTACCTGGTGAAGACAGGCTGTTTCTTTCTTTGCTGCCCAAAGAATGCCTCCTTCTCCTGAACACAGCCCTGGCAAAGGGTTCAGGATGTGCTGTTTCATGTTGTGACCTCTGTTTTGGGAACAGGGTAGATTCACCCCCACAGTTACTCAGTGGAGAGGCTCCAGTCATGGCACTGGTACATCACAGCACTGGTGGGCACCATGCCTCTCACAGTCTTCCCTCCTACTTAGGGTCCCACAGGGACTGGTCCTTATCCCAAGCCTGAATGTGACACCAGCTGGCCCCAGCTCTGCTGGCCCCATCCTATGGTTCCTGTGTGGCCGCAACTATGTTTGACTCTCTCTGGGCATCCTAAGCCCTGAACATTTCCCCAGGTCCTATCCCATCAGCTTTCCTCGAGCAGATGCCCCTCCTTGTGCCTGTACACCCCCATCTTGCCCTGGGGTGCATCAGGACCAGTGCAGGACCCCCATTCCTGCTGGCACCACATAGAGGATCTCCCTTGGTTGGGATTTGGAAAGATGAAGGTTGTTGCTGGCATGGTCGGGAAGACGTGGGCATCACGGCTCCCTTGGGGGAGGGCTGACTCTTGCATGCCATGGCTGCATGCGAGCAGAGGAGCTCACTCTTGTGTGCAGCACAGGGTGGCTGGTGCTCCAAGGCACGTGCTTTCCTCCTCTGTTTTGGGAGGCCCTTCTCCTTCTCAGCATGTCCCGCCCTGTGCATCCCTCCTCTTCCTCCGGCCACATGAAGCAAGTCACCTGCTCCAAGCCCTTTGAAAGCATCTGTGGCAAAGACCCTCCAAGAAAAGCCTAAAAATAGCCTGGAAATACTGGAGGAGAAAAAAAAAAAAGAGAGAAAAAAAAAAGAAGGTTTTTTATCACCCAGCAAACAGCAGAACCAGTTGCTGCCTGTCAAAAATGAGAGAGGAACTGGAAGTTAAGAATAACATCCGCTCGCCAGGAGCCAGCCCGGCCACTGAGTTCCCAGCTCTTCTGTAGGCAGCCTGCCCACGTGGGCAGACGGTGCTCGTGAGAACCACGCTTCCGCACCGCGTCCCACCACCGCGCCCCACAGGACTCCCATCTGGGAGACCTGTCCCAGTGTCAGCTGGATGGTCTCCATCACTGCGAGAGCAGCTGCCGGTGCCCTTGGGAGCTGTTCCCCTGCAGAGTGCAGTGGGATGGGGTTAGTCCTTATGCACCAGGTACAGCCAGTACCACTGAATGCAAGCTTGGGCTGCTGGGTTTCCAGAAGCTGCTGGCACAGAGAGCAGGGACGTGGCTGCGGAAGCCTGGCAGATGCCACCAGAGTGAGGGGAGTCAGGCTGTGCATGTCCCCTTCCCGTGGGATAGCTTGCTGGCTCCTGCTGTAGCAGTAGCAGGAACAGCCTGTTTACGACAGCACCCTGAGCCCAATCCAGAGGACCTGGCGCTGCCCTGTGAGGTTTTGCTGTGGGAATGGGCAGCTTCTCATAGCAATTGGGGAACTAGCCCCCTGCAGCCTACTCATAGCCTGCAAGCTTTTGGGTGCCTGTGGCTTTTCCATGGAAGGCGCTGGAGGCAATCAGAAAGCAGAGTTACAGAAAAGCTTATTTGCAGAGTCAAGTGGATCCAACAAACGCGCAGTGTGTCCCAACCCTCCTGCAGCGTGCAAAGGCCAGTTCTCTGGGGTAGGAAGCAGACTCCTTAAGGTGACCAAGAGCTTTGATGGGCCCTCCCTGCCACAGAAAGCAGTGAAGACAAGTCCTTCTGGTGTCAGGAGTCTCTCCTCTGCTTGACCTCAGATGCACCTGTAGGCCTGGAGAGCCGAAAGAGGCTCCCAGTCAGCTCTGCTGTAGCAGCGATGCCTTATCTTACCCTCTGTGTCATTGCTTTGCCCCTCCCAGGGAGCAGTGCAGCATGCAAAGTGGTGAATAAATACCCTGGGCTCTGCTCTTCATCCCCTGACACAACGGCAACTGTGTCCTTCAGGGGGACCACTGTTTCTGATGACCATGTCCTGCCTGTGGGAAGCTCTTCCTGAGCCTGGAGGCAGCAGCCTGGGCAGCTCTGCCTTCCTGTGGCCAGGACAGCCCAGAGCACTCTGCACCTCGGCTTCTTCTTCAGAGAAGCCTCATGATCCCACAGACTGGGTTTTCATTTCTGCCTTAGTTCAGCATTGGCCCGTTCCTCTTGCCTCCCTGCCAGGGTCTCCTGAGGAGCTGGCGGAAGTCACGAGCGAGCAGACGGCATCACGCGGTTCCTGCCACCCTGGGCAGGAAGCATACAGAGCGGGTGCAGGGTGCGCTTACAGGGGTGCCTGAAGCAGAGCTGCACCCTGGGTTTGTCCCCAGAGTTGAGGCCTGAACCTACCCTTGCCTCAGACAGGTTGAAAACAAGTCTACCCTGAGACCACATGAAAGCACAAAAGCCTGTAGCTTTCTGCTGTCTCTGATCTTGCCTGTTCCCCAGCGTGCTTGGTGTGGAGCTGTTGAGGTTGCACTGTTCCCCAGAACACCGTGTCCTAGGTGAAGGCAAACCACACCAGCTTCCACAGAGCCTGCCCTCACCTTTAGAACCCTGCCAGGATGTGTCTCACCCCATTCCCTCCATGGGGCTTCCTTCCAGCCCCTGCCCACGGGGAAGTTAGTGGGCAGCAGAAGGGGTGCGTTGCTGGAATGTGGTGGCTCTGGAGTTGGGTGTGAAGAGTGGGTGTTGTACCAGCCCCAGGGCAGTTTTTAGGACCACAGTTTCACAGGTCGGTGGGCACTGGAAGAAGGAAGAGGACTTGCAAAACCAAAACATTTTCCCAGGATTCACAGAGCTGCTTCACAGGCTTTCCTGATGCGGCAGGTCAAGCGCTGTGGGACAAACACCCTGCCTGCCCTTGGGTGGGTGTCTCCTGCCTGGGCCACCATCCCCTCCCCGCTCTGCCTCATGTGTGGTGACTGCAGCCTGAGTCAAGGTGTGATGCCCAGTCACACTGTGGAACCCTGCCAGCCTCCTGTGGCTCCCTGGCCACCATGGCAGATGGTGTGACCACAGCAGGTGAAGCTGGGAAGGGCTGAAGGTGCTTGATCAGCCCAGCCTTGCTTGTGTCCTCAGCTGGACGAGCCCCAGCCCAAACAAGTCTGCAGCATCCTCATCTCTGCATCCACTTGTCTTCTGCTCCATCCCTACTTGTCCTCTCTCCTGCTCAGCTTTGCTGGCCTCCCTGCCCTTCCAGAGCAGCCACGTCACTGCTTTCCTTCCCCACCTCACCCTTTCCATCTCCTGGACAGGGCTGCAGCACACCCTGCTTCTCACCTGCTACTCGGTCCCAGCCTGGTGATGTTTCATCCCCACTGGACTGCTACTGGGAGAGAGGTCTTGGCAGATTCCAGGATGATGTGCCTGGCTCTTAGTCATCAGCTACAGGATCAAGCCCTCTCCACAATTCTTTGGACAGGGGCAAAGCCTGTGCTAGTGATTCAACCTTGCCTTTGTCCCTGTAGCTGCTTGGAAGCTCCCAGTTGCTGCTGGGAACTGGGACCCTGTGTCACTGGTTGAGATGCTCCAACAGCTGACAGGAGATGTGATGCAGCCCAGTAAGGGACATTGATACCCAGCTGTGGAAAAATGCCCTTCCCTCTGATTGTGAAGGGGTGTCCCTCCTTATGGGGTGGGCTTTGTGCCACCCGAGGGGATGTTGAAGCTGTGGATGTCGAGTGCCCTGCCTGCACCCCTGGGCAACTCTGCTTCCAGTGCTACCATCACCATTGCTGCAGCCAGGTGTGAAGGAGAAGAGCAACGTTGGAGGATCTCTCATGGTAAGGACCTCTGCATGCCTCATGTCCTCATCTCCTGGTGCCTGGGAAACCAAGGCACAGAATTTTGTCCTGCTGGGGAGTGGCACACTCTTTGGGCTCAGGTACTGTGTGGACACTTGTGGTCCCTGAGAGGGTGACTCCAGGGCCCTGCAGCCCCAGCAGTCCCTCCCTGGCTGGGAAAACGAGGGGGAGCATTGGCTGCGTCTCCCCAGGAGAGCCATGGGCCACCCAAAGGCAACCCAGACCTGCTTCCCTTTGCTGCCCTTTGGCAGCGCCGTGCTGGCATGTTCCCCGTGGGGCACACGGCTGCCATACCCTTGCTGTTCTCCCTTGGTTGTTGTTCCCTGCCCCACTTCACAGAGGCTACTTGTAGGGCAGGTAAGGGATGGCCCGGGGGGCAGGGGCTGCAGAGCAGGGTTTAACCCATGCTGCTTCCTCAGTGCAGCGGCGGTGGCTGGGTGCAGGGTGCAGCCCAGAGGCAGCCCTGCCCATAGGGTGCCCGGGAAGTGCCCTGTGCCAGCCGTGGGGCCCAGAGCATGGCCAGGAGGTGGCAGCAGCCTCTCACCATGGTGCCAGGTCTGGGGTGCAGGGCTGAGACCCCTGCAAAGAGGCAGTTCTCACTGCTCTGATCCCTTCTCCGGCAGCAAGAAGGGCACTGGGAGGGGAAGGCAGAGCTCTGCACGTGCTGCAAGGGCACTCATGCTGGAGGGGGCTTCAGTGGCATGCTGAGCATTGGGGACCCGGGGACACGGCAGCTTTCTGAGCGGGCACATCTGGGCTGTGGTTGAAGCATCTTGCCGCTGGGCCCTGTGAGGCGTTGTGGTTTGAGGCAGCAGCGTGTGGAAGTCGGAAAGAACAAACTGTTCAGCCGCCAGCCCTCCCAGCTTCTGCTTTCGAAGTTATCTAACAGCCCAAACAAACACAGAAGGTGCTGGCTCAGCCACAGCAGGCACAGCCTGTCCTGTTCCTATTCCCACAGATGAACAAGCTGTGAGGGGTCATCTCCTGCTGCCATGCTCTGTGGCGTGGGCAAGGGGCTCTGCTCCCTTGTCCCCCACCGCAGCTGTACATCCCTTACTTGCACCACCACAAATGCTACCTGGCACAGGGCAGCTTCCTGGGCATCCCTCTCCAGCCATAGCTGGTGGTCACTTGTCCAAGCAGAGATGGACAAGCTCCATGCCTTGGGAAGGGTTCCCTTGCACTCTTCTCTGACCTGCTTGGTCACTGGCACACGACACTGAATTGCCGTGCCCATGCCATGCACTGGGATGCAAGGGCAGAGTGGAAGGATTGGCACAGAAATGCTGTGGCCAACCTGTGTGAAGAAAGAGAGTGCTGACCCACCACCCCTGGGTGCTTCAATGTGATCCATGGCTCTGTAAATGGACACGGGCTGCTGGACCCATGTGGTTCAGCCACACATGGGGACAAGGACAAGCCTCTGCGTTCCCAGGCAAGCTGTAGGACCAAGCAGCTACCAGCTTGTGGCACACAGGAGGTGACCACAGATGGTGCAGAGAGGGGGATGCCGTGCCCAGAGATGAGCAGCAACGGAGAGCCTGGGGCAGGGTCCCGGGGGTGGCCCTTCTAGCCTGGGCCCATGGCAGAAAGGGGAAACTGGGCTGTAGCCAGCTCTGAAAAACCAGGCTGTGTTGTGGTGTCTTGTCAAAAGTGCTGAACTCACACGTGGGGGTGCAGGTGGGAGGGGGAAGTGGGAAAGGGGTGGGGAGCCCTGTTACGTAGAGCGAGTCCTCCAGCCTTCCTTCCTGTGGCCGGGGCTGAGGGTATATAAACAGCCAAGCTATAATTATCTGGGGCTGGTGAGCAGCGAGCCCCAGCTGCCGGCTGCCACGGGCATAGCTGCCATGGGCATGACAGTGGGGCTGGTGGGCACGGAGCACCCCAGGGCTGGGAGGAGAAACAGCAGATAAGGGTCAGGACAAGGCTAGGAACTGTCGAGGGGATTGGGAAGGGTGAGGATATTTTGTCTGGTCATTGTTGGAGAAGTGCTCGTACAGTGGTAAGAGACGGAAGGACCAGGATGAGTCCGGAGACTGTCCCCTGAAGCAGACCAAGGTGCATGGTCTGGGGTGGACAGTGGCTGCGTCCCTCTGGGGGTACCCTCGACTATCTTCTCCCACATGTGGGTCACATTGGGCCAGGCCAGGATGAGGCAGTTCTGGTTTGGGCTGGGATCCCTGCAGCTAATGGGAAACAGTGAGCTGGGAATGAGGAACTAATACATGGCATGAAAACGCCCGGTCATTGCAAAAGGCTCAGCCAAGGGCCAGCCCAAGATGTGGAAAGTACTTGGGGTTAGTTTATGCTTAAAATTTCCAGCTCCTCCAGACTCCTCGCTCTCCGCTGAGCACAGTGTTTGCTTTCACTTCCCTGCCTGGTCTCCAAGATAGACAAATGCTGGGAACTTTCCACATCCAAAACAACAAAAACAAAAGACACGCAAGGGAAAACAACATTCGGATTTGGACATAGAGAAGAAATCCATCATTTCCTACACCAAACCAATGCACACTCGGTGGGGAGCTGGGTAGGGAATGGAAACAGCCACCTTAAAAAGCTGAAGTGATCACAAACCAGACCTGGTATCCCAGCTGGGCTGCCCAGCTTGGGGCAGGTGATCCCTTTGATCACTCAGTGAAGCCCAAAGGCTGAGCTGTTGACCCCAGGGACATGTTTTGGGGTGTTTTAGGGCACTTTGGAGCAGGCCGTTAGCTCCTGAAGAGCTCAGTGTTGGTGAGTGCAGGGCTGGAGATGGTGAGTGAGGAGGTGCCAGGCTGTGACTCCTGTCTCAGTGCTTGCTTGTCACAGGGAGGCAAGCTGGGTCAGGCCTGAGCACTTCGCTGCACGTGAGTACGAGGATGTGCTTCATGCTATAGCCTGGAGTGGTTTGAGCTGGCTCTAGCCACCCTTCAGTTGGATCCTCTGCCCTCTGGTTGTGGATTCCCAGCACCCAGTGCTGGCTTGAGCCATTGTCACCTCACCAGGGTGTTTTAGCCCAAGCCTGGTGCTGCTGCACAGGAGCTCCTTGCTGTCTTCCAGCAGCTCAGGAGGCTTGGCAAGTCTCAGCTCCTCCAGCCCCCATGCCACTTGCCACCCTGCTGAGCACAAGCTGAGAGCAGCCTTCAGCCAGGGACAGCAACTGGAGGTCCTGGTGCTTTATCACAGATATCAAATGGTGATGGCAGGGACATGTTTGATGACGGAACTCCAGCGGTTTGGCAGAGACCCCTTCTTCTTGCAAGAGAGCGCAGGCTCTGGTCTGGATGGATGCAGGGACAGGCATGGTCCCTGCAGACGATTTGCAGTGGGGTCAGAGCAAGGAGGAGCTGCTGCCCTGGCATGGTGGCTGAGTGCCGCTGCTGAGCAGGTTGGGAAGCAGGCCAGAGCCTGCAGCCCTGTCTCACCTGCCCTCCTCCTCCTCTCCTGCAGGGAAGGGCAAACCTGGGATTAGCTGTTCCCAGCACATTCCAGGTATTTACCTCCTGGGACTCCCCTTCTGAAGACCTTTGCTGATGAAAAGCACAGACCTGGAACAGGCCTGTGGCTGATGAAAGACACAGTGGAGATTGCCAGCAGAGCAAGTTCTGTGTGCACTTGCATCAGGTGCCCAGGTTTCACCGGGGTGAAAGGCATGGCCAGCACCCTGTGCCCTGCAAAGCACTTGTTTGTTTCATGGACCTCCTATCCCAGAAAGAGATGAGGGAGCTGCCACTGTGGTCTGGTCTTGCTGGGGAGATTGTCAGGGCAGCTGGCAGTATGGCCATGTCTGCATGGGTACCCTAGAGACAGGATGTTTTCTTTGGTCTTCTTCTTCACCCGACTGCTGGAGCAGCAGCAGGTTTTAACCCAGGTCTGATGCAGGACCTGTGGCTGGAGGGTGAAGGCAGAGCAAGAGGGGAGGGTGCTGAAGTGGCTGTGGGAGCTGTTGTAACTCCCTGGCTCTGAGGGGTCCTGTGCTGCAGGCAGAGTCTGCATCCTGCAACACCAGCACCAGTTCACCTGTCCATAAGGACAGCTGCTCACATAGGCTGACCACGTGTGGTGGGGTATTCAACGCAAGCCAGAGCTGCAGTAGAGCTTTTGTCCTCTCTCCTGCCCTGTGGAGAGGACAGTCCGCAGGGCATCGGCGGTCTCCGGTTCCTGTGGGCAGCGATGGCTCTGGAGCATGGTACTGGGGACCCGTGGGTGGTCTTGGCAGAGGGGATCCCAGCAAGTGTTTTACGGTCATCGTGTGATTGCCATGACCTTGGCTTAAGGGTGTGTTTTCTGCAACCTGGTAAGAAAAGCTTCACTGGTGAGAAATCTCCTCCTCCTGATCCTCCCTGTCCTGGTGTGGCACAACCTGCCCATCTCACCCTCAACCAAAGCCCATTGCAGAGGGTCTGGGTGCAGGGTGATCTGACCCCAAAACACATCCTGCTTCAGGGCAAATCCCAGCTCTGTGCCTCTCCTCCATTCATGGGTTATTTTCTCCCAGCACAAATGCATCTGGACTGGCTCATGGGCTCTGTTTTCTACTTTGGGCAGTGAGTTGTGCCAACAAAGCAAAGCAAAGCTGCTTCCTTATCCCTCCCCTTTCTAATTGTTTCCTTATGGATCTAATTTCACCATGTCCCGGAGCAGGGTTGGGTTCCTTGCTTACATAAAGTTGAAAACAAGGGGTGAGGCACTGGCTGTTGGCAGGAGAGCACATCCTCCCTGCAATGCCCTCGGAGCATAGATCAACTTCTAGGCTTGGCTTTTCCAGATGCCTGAGACCTGTGGTCCTTCCTTAGGGCATGAAAGACCAGGGAATGCTGTTGGTGCTCTGGGACCCGAGCAGAGCTAGAAAGCCACGTCTGGACTGTGTGCTTGGCCAGCCTTTGGCTCAGGCTGAGCCCTGGACAGTGGCGGTCCTCCCGAGCCGTGGTGATGTCCCAGTACTCACAGTCCTGTTGGAAGGAGACAGCTGAGGCTCATGGTGGTGGTGAGGATGTTCTGCTAACTCTGTACTGGCAGGCAGTACCGGTACCCCCTGAGATGGCCAGCACTCTACTGGGGACCTTGTAGCCCAATCCCTCAACAACATTCCTTGTCACAGCTACTGCACCATGGTTTGTGTATGAACAACCCTGCTCGGCCTGCCCAGAGCAACATGGCCCTGCCTCGCAAGCTCAACTGAGGGTAGCAGTGGGGTTACAGCACGAGGCCCCAGGCATTCTCTGTGCTGTTTGCAAACAGAAGCTTTGCTGACGCACCGGCTGCTGCTGCCTCTGTGGTGTGAGACAGCCTGCCCCTGACTGCTCTCTGCCTGTCTCTGCCTTCCCCCTGTCTTCCCCTGTCTGCCCCTGTCTCCTCCCTGCCTGCCCTTCCCCAGGTCACAATCTAACAGTGTGCACTCGTGTCCACTTGAGTTTACAGAAGCACCCTGATCTTCATGGAAATCCTGTCTCCAAAAAGAGGGATCGTTGCAGAGACATTGCACTGCTCAGAGGCTGAGTGCTGGTCACCCATGTGAGATAGGATTAGGTCTCACCAAGCAGCCCTTTTGAGGGTCTGGAGCTGCAGATTGTTCTGCATGGCTCCCTGCCATCTCTACATGGCACCTCTCTCATGATCAGCACTCATATGCACCTCCCCCTTGGCAGATGGACTGTGTTTTGAGGAAACCTCAGTCCTACCACAGCTCTGCAGGGGATGAGGATGGGAGAAGAGCTACCCCAGAGCCAGATGCTGGAAGAGTTGATGGTGCTTTCATGCAGCTCTGCAAAGAACCTGTGAGACACAACTCAGGAGGTACTAATGGGGACCTGGCAGTTGTCATGGCAGTGCCGCCTCCCAGCAGTGCTCCTGGCCCAGGGGTCTGCATGTGGGGAGTGGAGCAGGTCTGGGTCTGCCTGCCGGGGTGAGGTGGGTGCTCCCAGCAGCCAGCGTGACTCAGTGGGTGTTGTCACGCAGTGCTCGGCAGCGCCAGGCTGGCTGGGGGTGGCGAGGCCCACCCGATGTGCAGCTCGTGTGCCCGTGAGGCATGAGTCACAGTGACGGGAGATGGGGCAGAGCAGGGATTTGGGGATGGAGTGGGATTTGGTGATCCAGTAGAGCTGTGGAAAGCAGGTAGCTCCCAACACCTGAACCCCCTGGGTGCCATCCAGCCTTCACAGAGGTGAGCCAGTGCTTCTAGCACTTCCCACACACTGGGCCCACTCAGACCTTGTCTGGGATGGGTCTGGGGTGACCTGGCTCCAGGGGAATCCAGCCCCATGGCCCAGGCTGTGCATGGGGACCGATGGTGGCTGCAGAGATGGAGATGCTCAGTGGCTCATAAAGACCTTTCTGTCTGTGCAGGACTCGCGCTGCTATTGTCCTCTGTCCTAGTTTCAGTGCCGGCTGCACGCACTGCTCATCTTTCTAGGTCAGTGAAGAAGGCCTTTGTGTGCCACAGAAGTGGTTCTCTCCCCATGCAGGGTCTTTGCCTTGGTCCTCAGATCATGCTTCTTTGTTTGTACTGGTTTTGGCCAGAGCATGAAGTATCTTCTCACGTGCATCCATCCTCCCACTGGAGCTGCCAGGCCTGGCACTGCCAGGCGGGGAGAGATGTTTTCTGGCTGTTCAGCTCTGCCTGGAAGTGCCTCTGCCTAAGTCCTGCACACTCTAGGGCAGTGCACACTGGCTGTGCTGCTCAGGGATGCAGCCCTCAGAGTGGTGATGCTCTGGGCAGCTCCAGTGTCTTCTGAGGACAGTGGCACAGTGGGCAGAGCAGGATCAGGGCAGTGTGAACTTTGCCACTTGGGCTTTGTGGACATGGAGGGGCTGGCAGGACTCTGCTGTCTGACACTTCAGGATAGGGCTGTGGAGATGAGGAAAGCTCCATCAACCCAGAGCAGAGACAGGGCAGGGGCCATGGGTGGTGGCCATCTCAGACCCCCTGGAGACCAGCTACAGGGCTTTCCTGGGTACGCCAGAGAGCAACCAGCCCTGGGTGTCTTTGCAGCAAGAACTTCACTTTCCCAAGGGAAGATTTCCCTGAATGAGGAGATGCAGGACTATCCACCACCCCTGCAGCATCTCAGGGGCTGGGATTATCCCTGGTGCCTCACTGAGATGTATGGAAACGCAAGAAAGCAGGACCAGATGCAATCGGAGCTGATGGTACAGGAGGGCAGGTGCATAAGGCAGAGACAGAAGGGCAAGCTTGGGAGAAGACCAAGAGACAGATTTTTGCTAGCAGCAGGGTGAGGGCTCTGAGCAAGGAAATCCACTCTTTTACCACCTAGTTTGTTCTTTCTGGGTG
This sequence comes from Actenoides hombroni, assembly GCA_024336885.1. Taxonomy (NCBI): domain Eukaryota; kingdom Metazoa; phylum Chordata; class Aves; order Coraciiformes; family Alcedinidae; genus Actenoides; species Actenoides hombroni. The sequence continues at coordinate 171,208 of WUAM01000297.1, forward strand.
CAGGGACAGGGATTTGAGGACTCCCTGGAGCACAATAACCAGCCCCACCACACACTACCCTTGCCAGGACCTGTGGGTCTGGGCCAGTGCGGGACCCACAGTGGTTGGAGGTTGGCTCTGGGCACCCCCAGCCCAGAACGCTCACCTGCACATGCCAGATCCACACACCCCTGTGAGCGTGTCGTAGGCACGTGTGTGCACACATGCCCTGCATGCGTAGCTGGATCCCACAGGTCGGAACACCAGCGTGCGAGTGGGTGTAGGTGTTTGTGCAGGCATGCTGCCTGTCTGCAGCTACAAGACTGTGCTCTCTTCTACTATTCCTTGACTTTATTTTTCTCTTCAAAACCCAGCAGTTAATCATTTCACACCCCAGGAACAGGTCTGCCTTCTCACAGTAGCTAAACGGATGCCCTGTGTGGGATGGGGGGACGCAAGGCACTGCAGGCGGGTGGTCAGACTGTTTCTCCTTGCTGTATGCTGCCCGTTGCTGTGGCAATGGGACATGACGTGTGGGCTGTGTTTCGAAATGCCCATCTGATGGAGAGGCAGCAGAGAGCTGGGAGTGCCAGCGGGCTGTGCACAGCCCAGCATCTCCCAGTTCCCCTTGGCCAGGCACAAGGAATGCTGTGCCATCAGGCATCGTGATGTTGTGGTGGCTGATGATGGAGCAGTGAGCCCCTAATGTGGCTTCCCTGCTCATCCTCGGCCCTGGGCAGAGCAGGAGGGAGCCGGAGCGCCTGCCCCGCCTCAGAGGGTTGCACTAAAGAGAAGAAGAAGCCCTTTCCCAACACCAGCCGCAAGCTGTTTTTCAGTGCAGCCTTTGGGGCAGAACTCTCTGCTGCATATGTGTGCACAGGCACACACCCGCGGTCCAGCTCACCCTGTGCTCCAGGGTCCTCCCATGTCCCCGGGCTGCAGCAGCACCTCTCGTGTCCTCACAAGTCACCCCAGATGCTGGGATGTGTCCAGCTGCAGCTCTACAGCCAGCTGGGCACAAACACACACCCTGCTCATCCCCACAGGCCCCTCTATATGGGCACCCTGCCACCCCCGCAGCACTCATTTGCTCTCTCCCCTCCTGCCTGTTTCTTAAGGTTTCTCCCCTATTTCAGCAGGCGAAAGCACGCACCTTCCCTGAACCTTCCCTCCCTCTCTGCATCCCAGCTGTTTTGCCTCTTGTTTTCAGCCAGCTACTGTCCTAGAGCTAAAAATAACGAGGAATTTACAGCCCTCGACCTTGTACTTGGCCAAGCACAATGCTCCAGCTTTGTGCTGTGTCAGCAAATCGCATGATGGCTCATCCTGGGTTTTCCTCACATCTCCCTGAATCCTTTCCCCTGGGGGCACAGCACTGGGATGCCTGCCAAACTGGCATCAACTGCAAGAGATGCTGTGAGCTGGTCACGTAAGAGCAGTGAGAATTGTAACATGGGCACAGGGGATCAGGGAGATGTGTGATCCCAAGAGTTCAAGTTCCCAGGACGTCATGGTATTTTTGGGTTTTGTCCTTTTAAGTAATGTATTTTCACCATCCCTCTAGTGATATTTCCTTTGCAGACGTTTTTTCGCACGTATTTAGAAAATTTTCTACGTTTTCCCAACCATAATTGGGAACACAGGAAACTCACTAATTCTGTGTCATTGTCTTTAAAAGGAAAACTGATTTGTCATGTAATCACAGGACTCCTGCAGCCAAAGCCCTCAAGAAAGACCCACCTCACCCAGCCCCATCAGGTTTGTACTGCTTGTTGCTATTTCAGTGACATTATGAGTCTCCTTGTCCATCCGCTCTCAAAAGGGAGTTTGGAGCCCACTTCCCTCTGCCATAAGGAGAACACACTGACATTATTGTGGGTCAATAGCACAACCCTTGCTGTGAAAGTGAAGCTGGGAGCCCGTCTGGCAGCTCAGTGCTGGTCTGTGCTACTAGCAGCCTGCCGCGTTCTGTGCAGCTATGCCTCCCACTTTCCCAATGGGAGACAAACCGTGGTCGGCTGTTCTCTCTCGGCTGTGGCTAGAGAGCTTGTGAGTTGCCCAGGGCACACTGGGGTGATGCACCACATTGTCAGGGTGACGCAGAGCCCGTTCCCAACCGTTCCTCCATCCCTGCTTGGATGTGAGTCAGGCAGGCAGGAGGGAGGTGAGTAGTGGGTGCTGTCAGAGATGCCTGGCTAGCACCAGTCTGGAGGCAGGTAGCCAATGGCGTGAGACAAGTGGCTCCTGGCCATGCCAGACACACCACCGGCACTGTATGTCACCCTGGGAGAAGGGATGGTCCCTGTGGGACAGGTGGGGGATGCACCTTGCTCTGTGCCTCCAGAACTGGGGTGGTACCCAGCCAGGGTGCTCTGGGGTGCTGGGACAGGGGCTGGCCAGCCCTGGTGGGCTCAGGGGGAGGGTTGGGATATGAAGACAGGATGGTGTCCCTGTCCATCAGCCTCAAGGCCTTTGTCTGGCTTCCTACCCAGCTGTTAGCATCAGCCTTTGCTCCTGTGGTCCATGTCACGCGGCAACGTCCTTGCACCCTGCACATGGTGTCTGGATGTGGGGGATATGAAGCTGTTTGAACCAAGCAGCCTTGTCTCATCTTGCCCAGCCCAAATGCCCCACTCTAGCTCCTGAAGACCTTGCTCTGGATTTTGACTGTGTGCAAAACCCCAGGCAGCCCTGAGAGTGCTTAGCGAGTGTCCAGCTCCTGCTGATGGGCAGTATTCCCACCAGGGGACCCAGCACTGGCTGCAATCTGCCTGACATGGTGTTTTCTCGTGTGGTTGCTGCAAGTGGCTGCCCTGTGGTTCCTTGTTCGGACGCCGATGTCCCTGCTGCCGATGCCGGTATCAGCAGTGAGCTGTTTGCAGCCATCACTGTGGCTTTGGGTGGCTTTTGATGCCCAGGAAGCTGATCCTGCTCTCTAGTTTATAACTAGCAGCAACCAGCATCCCAAGCGGGGGGATGCAAAAGCTGTCCCTGCATTTTTCAGTTGTTGCTGCTTCCAGTGCCTGCTGTCCTCTCTCCTGCTAGGCCTGGGGAGGCCAGGAGAGGGGAGCTGGAGGCTGTCTGGCTGCTGTGGTTGTGAAACCCATGAGTCAGGGAGCCCGGGGATCCGGCATCAAAACGCCCAGCAGCACCCCATCCCGCTGTGGGGAGGCCGGGTGTGCTGGGAAGGGCAGAGCGGCTGTGTGGCAGGATGCAGGCAGACACTGCTGCTGTTGCTCAAGGGATGCTGCTTGGGTATTTTTTTCGCTGTGTTTTTTTTCCCAGAGCAGGGGCAGTGAGGCTCAGCTCACAGGGAGCGGGAATGACTCATCAGCCGCATTAAGCACATTTATGAGGTTATTTCTCAAATGAAGACTGAGCGTATGTGTTATGCCATCCTGGCCTGGGCTACATCTCATCACTGCTGCCAGTGGAGAGCCTGCCAAACCTCAGCCCTTGATGAAAACAACTCCAGTGGGCAATAAAACCAACAGCACTGGCTCTGTAGCAGGTCTGCGCCCAAGGCCACGCGTGGTGCTTCCCAGGGCTGGCTGGCTGCTATTCTCAGTCATTTGAGGTGCCCTGGGTAGAAGGGACTCACCAGAGTCTGACTTGGGGTTTTTGAGCTGTGAAGTGATGTGCTGGGCGAAAGGAGCGATTTCTCCTCTCTCCCTTGTCTTGCAACACCTGAGTTGACTGACCAGGAGCTGGCAGCACGCTTGCTGGGAGCTGGGGACCACTGCCCTGCAGAACAGATGTCCCCTTAGACATGCTGCTGGGGACACAAATGGTCCAGGAAGGATGCACTGCTAAACCAGCAGAAAATGGGTCCTGGAACATTCCTGTCTGAGATTGATTTTAAAACTACTAAAGAGGCTGCAACCTTCCAAGAAATGTGTCTCTGGGAAGCTGCCCAGTGGGGAAGAGGAGAGACCCAGAACATCAGAGCAATGAGGAAAGATTGAAAACAAGCTAGGAATAAAAAAATGACTATATATATAAACACGCTGGGGAGCAAAGCCAGTGCTTTAGCCTGTGTTCTTCATTTGTTGTTGTTGTTTTTAATCTTTGATTTGGAAACTTGCTGCTATTTATAAACCTCCCCTTTCCCTGCAGCAGTTACTAGCACTGATCCCTTCCAGATGCTGGTTCCTTGCAAGCCCACAGCCTGTGCCGGGGGGGCTGCAGGGGCCAGCTGGCACTGGGAGGCAGCAGGCTGGGACTCCAATAGGAGCTCCAACATCACCGGCCCCCATCAATGGCCAGCACTAGGGGGATGGAGCTCCCCACAGTACTCCCGACCTTCAGGGAGCTCAGGATAATTTCTCTACTTTGCAAAATTGGGGGATTTTGCAGCACTGAGGTGGGGGCAAAACACCAGTGATGGGTCCCATTGAAAGCTGAGACACAAGGCGTGCTCGGGGAACCCAGAAATGGATTAGCAAGCAACAACATTTTTTGCTATAATATTTTTAGAGATCTTTTATTTTTGCCAGATCCCAGTTGATGGAGGCTCTGTCCAGAGCCCCCAGCCCTTGTGAGCAGCCTCAGCACCTGCTTGTGGGTTCGCTGAAGCTGCTCATCGAGAGGGTCCACATCACTGCTGCTGTGTCCATGCCCATTCCCCATCCTTTCCCACCTCCTGCCTCTCCTCTTTCCAACACAAGTGGGAGATTTGCAGATGAGCTGGGCATGGGAGAGGGTGACAGGGAGCCTGGGAGGATGAGTGTGAAGGAATGGGTGTCCTGAGCACATGGGACCAAGCAGCATTCCCAAAAGGATGAAGGAATCCCCTTCTCCTGTGGCAACTACTCTGCATACCTTCAACACAGCCCCCTCCCTGCATCTGCATCTGGCCTGGAGCTGTTTTCTGGACATCAAAAGCTTTTGCTGCTGTTTGTTTGGGAGCCACTTGGCTCTGCTTGCCCCTAAGGGGGCAGGGATTTGGCCAACTGGCAGCAGACTGGCTTTGCTAGCAGAGTGCAACAGCACATCAGGATGAGTTGCATCTGCAGAGCACAGCATCTTGGTTGCCTGTGTGTTTCCAGATTGCTCTCAGGTTGGAGAGGCTCTAGGAAGAGCCCAGACTGGAACAAACCCTGGCTCTCTAAGCTGCCCACACTGAGCCACTCTGCCCCATTCCAAAGGGGCCTGCACCATGGCTCTGACACCAACCAGCCCTGGGATGGTTGGGACCACTAGTGCCACGCAGCAGAACTGCTGAGCCAGGCCCTGGGCTCCCGCTGAGACACAGCAGAGCCACATGACAGGTGACGTCCTGCCTGGAAAAAGCTGCTGTAAGGCTGAAGCCGCAAAGTGACGGGCGCTGCTCATCATACAACAGCCTCACTGCCAGTCCATGTTGCCCAAGATGTGCCTCATCTTGCTGGCATCTGAGCTCACTTCCCCCAGCTCCCTGCTCTGCAGCCAGATGAGGTCTTCCTGGAAACCCTCTGACACTGGGGCTGGAAGGGCATGGGGCTGGCAGGGGCCCATGTGTGGGGCTGGGGGCACAAGAACAGGGCAGCATGGGCTGCTCCCAGTGCAGGCAGTCATGGTGCTGGGGAGGTCCCTGCTCTGCATAACACCCTGTCACCATGTCTCCCCACCTTGAAAGATACAACGCACTGTAGGGTTCCCATGGAAAGTGTGAGTCCGGGCTTCCCTGCCCACGCAGGAGGGTTTCACGGTGACTCAGGGGTTGGTAACCAGGGAGCAGCACACACAAACAGGCAGCACTGGGCACGCTGCGGCGAGGGGATCCCAGCTGGACCGGGCCCAGGTGAGGAGGGGCCATGGGGACCCAGGGGGACTGGTGGAGGATCCCAGCTCCTTTGCCAGCAATAAGGAAAGGCTCAGGTTGTCTTAGTACCTGGCCTTGTCTCTGGTCAGTGGCAAGGTGGAGATCCAGAGCATCTTTGAGAAGCCCCAAGGAGAAGATAGGCTACGGCTCTGGGGAGGGAGGCAAAGGCTTCCAGGAGCCTGCTGCTGCCATGTCCCAGCGTGGACAGAGGGGAGCATCCCTGGGACAGTCCCTGGCATTCCTGGCTGAGGTGCTGCAGACCTGGGGTGCAGTTCCTATGCTAGGTCTTTGGTTGGGTGCTTGCAGTGGGTGGCTATGGGCAGCAACAGGGCAGCTCTGGCTTTTGGTCTTTTTTCCTGCCTTCTGAGGAAAACTGCTCCTGAGAAACACCACACCACAGCCCCTGGCTCTGCGTCTTCTCAGAGTTGTCTGTGCACAAACAGATTAGCCTTTAGCGAGTTCCCTCACTGGGAATGGGTGGAGAGGGGTCCTGGGCAGCACCCTGCTCCTGCCACTGGACTGTGGGCAGGGAAGATGCCAGAGGGCTAAAAGAAAAAGGATAGCAAATGTCTCAGTGGCCAGGTGGCAGCCACTTACAGGGAAGGGTGACAGTTGTGTCAGCACCCACCTGCTTTGTCTTTCCTTTGAGCTGTATCACGTCACATCACAGTGGTGGTGGGTCGAGAAGGGAGGGGGCAGTGGTGCCATTGGTGACGGTAATGAGCAGTAAATGTGGGATGAGGACATGAAACATTCTGTCCATTGGAGGTGGACATGTGCTGGGTGACTCGGAGGCGGTTTGGGTGCCCATGCTGGTTGCCTGGCTGGGAAGTCTTGGGTGGGGGCTGACACCCTCTGGGCAGTGGTCTGCAAGGGAGAGGGGCATGTTGGTACAGCCCAGCCCCTGAGACTGGCCCAGTGTTGGATGCAGCGTGGAGCAGGAAGGGAGGGTGAGAACTGGAAAAAGAGACTTTTCTGTCATCTGAGTTTAATAGAGAGGGATTAGCATTCACTGGGGGATGCCATGGTACATCAGGGTTGCTGACCCCTGGGACACGGGGGCCAGTTTGCTCTGTCTATACCCAGCTTATCCCACTCCTGCCCCCTTGGCTTGTGAATCCCCGACAGCCTCAATCTCAGCATCTGCCCTGGGTGCTCTGACAGCAGAGCAGGATTAACCTGAGGGCACTGGGAAACATTTCACATGTGGAGAGGAAGATTCAGGGAAGCAGAGTCTGGGCTGGCTCCCCCGGCATTCCCAGGATGGAAAGGGAAGGCAGGTAGAGGGAGATGGCTGTGCTGGAGTTACCATCACTCACATCGCCATGGGTCATTTATGGTGTTGACTAAGCCAGAATGGGGCTGGAGGGATGGGGACACCCTACTGCTGAGCCTGAAAATGGGGAGTGTAACCCAGGCTCCACATTCTGCTACCTGATGGGCACTTTAGGAAAGCTGGAGATGCCCAGGCACAGTGAGAGGGTGACCGAGGAAGTCATGTCCTCATCCTGGCCAGGGACCAGGCGGGGCCAGGGCTGGTGGCCAGCACTGAGTCAGGCTGGGAGAGGCTGGAGCCGTGCTCACTGGTGAAGGGTGGGCTGCTGACGTCATGATCACCCCATTTTGCGGGAGGAAGCAGAAAGCACTGAGCTGTCACCACAGCAACCAATGTTTTCCTGCATGGCTGGGGAAGTAATGCTCCCACGGGATGTACTTGTCTGGGCTGGTCTCTCTTGCCCACCCCTGCCCTTGCACGCACTCCTACATCTTCCTCAGGATACTGAATGGTCTGAGTGGGCAGCAGCAGGTTATTTTAGGGCTTTTTGAGCTATTTTGGGCAGTGGCTGTGAGACACCATGGGCAACACCAGGCTTTGGTTTCTGCTCTCAGAGCAAAGGACAGGGCAGGGTGGAGGAAAGCCCTGGGATGTCCACAGAAGGCAGCAAAAGGAGACTCTGGGAGCTGTCATGGTCAGGAGGGCTGGGAAGACACCCATGGCCATGCAGTGTGGTGGGGAGTGCTGGAGAGGCTCCCAGATCCCCTGGTGGAAAGGGCTGTGGGATCAGCTGCAGCAGACCAGCAATACTGGCCTCTCCCTGGCCGGGTCCAGCAGCCACCCTGCCAGCAAGGGACTGGGGTGTGGTGGAGAAAGTCCTTGCAGGAAAGCCCAAGGTTTGGGGGTTGTTTTACAGTCTGAATATCAGGGGGGATGTAGCTGAACATGGCTACAGTGCCTGTCCAGAGAGTGGGGGCACTGGTACCGTGGATGCCATGCCAGTGTGCCACCCAGCCTCACTCCTGCCTCAGTTTCTCCACTAATCCTGCCCCCATCTGTGAACCGTGTGAGGATGAGGGTGAAGACATGAGACAGAGCAGGAGGCAGAGGTTGCTCAGAGGGTTTGTTCTCAGCCTCCTTCACACTGGTGAGCATGTGGTAACACTGGTGACATGTCTGCTCTCAGACTCCTGAGGCTGAGTGAGGAGCAGCATATCTCCAAAGAGCCCTTTCATCTCCGCACCCCCTCCTCAGCAGGCAGGGTACATAGGCAGGAGCTGCCCTGCAAGCACCGGCCTGGCTCTACTACCCATGACACCTACAGACACTCCCCAGCGCTGTCGGTCCTTAATTTACCTCAGGGCTGCAGCCCAGGACTGCCAAGCCCTGCCGCGCACGGTGCCTTGCTGCAGACACTGTTCACTGTTGCTCAACTGCTGTCACCCAAGTGCTTCCCCCAAGGTGCTGGGACGTGGGTGGCTGCTTGGTTCAGCCCGTTTCTTCCTCTGCTTGACCGTTCACTGTCAGTAAACGTGCAGTTTTAACTTTCGGTCTTGTAGAAAAGCCATAGTTCGCCTGCGCAGCTCCAGGAAGGGATTAAAACTACCATGGAGGAAGGGGAAGTGACATCGCCTCCATCCCACCACCGCCTGCAAGGACGGAGCTGCCAGGCTGCCTGGTTGTACCTCTTCTGCCACGTGCTGCCTTGGCACAGGCATGAGCCAGCGAGTCGGCTGGTCCCAAAGCACTCCCTCTTAGCGAGGCTCTGGGGCTTCTCCCCAGCCCAAGCCCTCAGATCTTGGCTCCCTGAGCAGGTACCCCAGGCCGGGCAGTCTGGGCACAGCCTCCTGCAGAGCTATGCCAAGGGCAAGCCCATTATTCAGGGTGCACAGGGAGGGAGACTGCTTCAATGATTTATCCTCTCTCCTTTTCTCATTTTCTTTGTCAAGCCAGATGTTTTCATGGCTGAGAAACAAGTAATCCCAAACCAGTTTGTCCTTTCAGCACAGTCATCACTTAGCACAAACAAGCCTGCTACGATGAAGATTATGGAGCAAGAAATATCCCCTGGGGGCTTCAAGCACTGGCCCCTGTGCAGGGGCTGTGAACGTGCCTCCAGGGTCCCATTCCAGCATTGTGAAGCTGAAGGCTGGGGGAACCCAGTGCCCCAAACAGCCTTCCCCTCTGCACATCTGTGTCCCTGCCTACCCTGCTGCAGGATTCCTGGGGGTTTCTGGATGGCAGCAGCCACCTGGAGAAGCCCAGACACATCTATCTCCCCTCCCTCATGGAGGGCATGGTGCCAAGGATTGCCATGGGCATCGCTAGATGCTGGGAGTGAGGCAGGAGAGCAGCAGCTCCTTGCTCGGCCTTGGGGATTTTTGTGCTGTGTTTGCTGAACTGCTATTTCAGGCAGTCCAGTAAGTGGCTTGGTTTCCAAGAAACCCCAATGGCATGAGCTCCACCAGCCAGGCATGTGAGGGGATGTGTGCCAGCCGCTAGCTGAGAGAGCTGGCGGTGAGACAGAGGCATGGCCATGCCACGGGCACAGCTGGCAAAGGGTGAGGGACTGCATAGCATCAGAATTAAGTAAGGGAAAAGGAAGCTACCGGGATGATCCTGCTAGGAGGGGGTAAAGCAACCCAAAATGACCTGCTGTGGAGCAGCACACCTGGGTCTGCCTCTGTATCCCCATGTGAGCCTGGGCACCTCCCTCCCCAGGGGCTCCCTGTGCTTGGACAAGGTCCAGCAAGCTCCCGCTCCAAAAGGAGGAGCCGGCCCTGGCATGGGCATTTGAGAGGGCAACAGGGCCAGCCGCATGCAGGGGGCACGCCAGGCACCGCATGGCCGCTGTGGTGCCAGCCGCGCTTGCACACGCTCCTCCCGCTCTACCCTGGCTGTGTAAACAGGTCCCAGGAATGGAGATCTGAGTCATCTGCTGGCTCAAAAACACCCAAACATGGTAACAGGCCGAACAGCAGCTCCTCCGGCAAGGCTGGACCTCCCCAGGCAGGGTTTTGCAGGACCCTGTGCCAGGGGGACAGAGCAGCCATTCCTGGGGACACATCCAGGCAGGTGGCACGGCACAGGTGCCTTGAGGCTCTCCGGGAGTGTCACACCGCTGCAATGTACCCAGCTGGGCACAGCCCAGCAGGGTCTGATCCTGCACTCACATAGCCCTGGGCATGTCTCTTGTGTCAGCCCCTGCAACAGGAGGGGCAGCTTCAAAACATGTTCCCTCTCCAGGGAGGGTCACGACAGATGTGATGAATGTCAACATGTCAAATGGCTGAAGGGACCAGCTTTAAACAAAAAATAAGCCCTATTCTGCACGACTTTCAGCAGCAGCAGCACAACACTGCTGAGAGCAGAAGCTTTTTGGGTGCCTCAAGGCATCTTGATCTGGAGATCCAGGATTTAGAGGGTCAAAGCAAAGTAGAGGAGGGTCCAGAGTGGGGTCCAACTTCTAAAAATACAGGGCACAACACATCTCAGCTTTCATCCCAGAGGTCCACCCCTTCAGGCTAGTCAAGCATCATCTGTAGATTCTTTTAGATCTGAAAATTGGGGGATTCCCAGAAGAAACAAAGTTAGCAGAAGCACAAGTGCCTGTTTCCAGGTTTATGGGTTCAGTTAAAAAAAGTCACTCCTGATGTGAAAATTAAAATTGAAACAAGAAGAAAATGTTCTGCTTTTGATGTGTCTGGGAGTTGATCCCTCTTGGAAGTGGTTTTGGCTGGAAGGTAGCTTCAGCTTCTTCCTCAGCTCACCTGGGCACTGGTGCCTTGGTCAGTACATGTGGGTACATATATTCCCCACTTCCAAACAATTTCTAACCCAGACATCTGGATGGGACCAGGATGGGTTCAAGCCTGCAGAGATGGCTGAGCCATGGCAGTGGATAACCCATTGGTGATGGGACCCATCCCAGTGATGGGAGGCGGTGGAAGAGGCTGGGAGCGGGGGGACCGGGCCAGCCTTAGGATTCAGTTTCTTTCCCCACCTTCCTCATGAGCTTTCCAGCTCACTCAGTCCTGTTGCCCTGGAAAGGGGGAAAGGGGAAGGGGGGATTGGAAAGGCTTTTTTGGCCAGGCACCTGCATGCCACTTCAATGGGGCAGCAGGCGGGAAGCAGACGTTCTGGACTTACATAGAATGCTGTGCCCAGCTCCTGGCATCCGCCCGCCCCGGATGCCACAGGGATGAGAACACCGGGCAGATGGTCTGTGCTGGAGGGGCATTAGATGGACGGGGACTTTGAAGTACCCTCTGGGCCATGGAGCAACCCTGTCACCTTCCTACCCCCCCCAGCTCCTGGCCCCTCTTGGCCACTGGGGTCTGAGATGAAGTGACCCCAGGGTGGTAGAAGGGGAGCAGGGGATGATTCTTCCAGCCGTAGGCAGAAGGGAATCTCTCCAAACTGAGGGGGGATGCAGCCCAGGGACGGGCACACTGGTGGCCAGACCCAGGTGCTGCTTAGGCACCAACACACTGCAGGGGCATTTTCTCTTCTTGCCCAAACTCTCTCCAGCCCTGGAAGATCAAACCCGGCCCCAAGCCAGTGCCTGGATTAATTAGAATTACAGCTTTCCCATGGTGCAGCCACGCTATTCTCAGCAGCCTCCTGCTGCCTAATCACATCCAGTCTGTGTGCAGAGCTGGCCGCCCTCGCAGCCTTCCCCTCTCTGCTCGCTGGCAGTACCCAGGGCTCACCAGACACCAAAGCCTTTGTGCCAGGCATATAGAGGGAAGGGGACCTAGCAAAGATAGATGAATGGAGGGACTGGGAGGTGCTGGGATTCAGGACCAGGGAGGTCAGGATGCAGCTGGACAGAAGCTTTCCAATAGAGCTCATTTCTGATAGCAGGCATGTTTTGTGCAAGGCTGGGACATATCGGGAGAGCACTGGTGCCGCTGGCATTTTTGTACTGGAGAAATGGAGCAGCAGTGTGTCATCTTAACAGCTCTGACATGGCAGCTGTGTTAAAAGGACACGCTGCTTCTCTGTTTCACTAATATAAAAACACCGAGACGTTCCAGGAACAGTGGTTTGGGTATCAGTGGGATGCCCAACCCAAGACCCTGGTGCTAGGTCTCAGTGCATGCTCACATGTCCCCACACGTGTGCTTCTTCCCCCCTTGACATGACACTGCAGAGCAGCTCTGGGGGTGGGGAGGCTCCCTGGCAGACCTGCTGCTGTAGAATCCCCTTAGCATAATCCAGGCTTGGCTCAGCAGGGATTTGCTCTCCAGGCTGAGAAGCTCCTTCCTCCGTCTGCACAGCCACACCGTGGCATTCAGCAGAAGACCTGTGGGCACCATCGTGCCTGCATCACACACAACAGGGCTGAGCTGGGGCTGGTCAGAAATGCTCCAGGGTGCTCCCAGGACAGCCCTGCAGGGATCAGCAGTTTCCTGGCCCTGGGCTCTGGCTGCTTTGCTTTCCCACAGCATCCAGAGGAAAGCGGCCTGCGGCAAAGGCAGTGAGGGCAGAGCCGGAGGGATGGGTGGTCTTTTCTGGGTGTGGGCTGCCCATGATATGTGTCTGTGTGCTTCTCCCTAGGTGTGAAGTTAAGGAAGACAGTGCAGTTATGGGAAGCTGGGGTTTGTTTCCCTTTGCCCAGGGCAGCTGGTAAGCTTTAGGGCAACATTGATTCCCAGGACTGATCCACCATACCAGGAGGTTTTGCATCCCTATCTCAGTCTCTATGAGAGCTGGGAGCCTCAGCCTTGCAGCAGGATCCCTCTGGGACCTGGAGGTCGAGGACAGGCAGGTGACATGGAGACAGAGAGGTGTGCAGCATCCCTGCTACGTCGTCCTGAGGGGAGCAGAGCTCAGGCGCTGCCAGCCGAGCTGGGTGCCAGCACCTGTGGGGCTCAGCTCTCTGGCAGTGCCAGCTCCAGCTGGAGAGGTGCTGGCACTAAGCCACTGTCCCAGGGTAATCCCTGTCCCTCAGCAGCCCACAGCCCAGACCTGCTCACCACACAAACCTCTAATTCCCTAATAATCCGTTCATTAGCGGCAATGTTTGCCAGGGCAGGAGGAGAACTGGAAAGCCAAGTGAGGCCTTCCCATGAGCGGGGCACCGTCCCTGGCAGAGGCAGAGCTCCGGACAGTGACACCCACCCTGGCTGTCCTCCAAATGACACTCTGCCAGGTGCCTGGGGACAGGGTGAGCTGCTGGCAGGGTGCTCAGGAGTGGCCCAGGGCAGAAGCACAGACACAGGTCATCAGGGTGCCTTGGAGCTGTCAATTTGTCTCCAGCTCCATCTGTGTGTCCCGTTCAGTGCAGACACTGAGGCACCCACTGGCAATGAAGCCAAGTCCTGGGCTGTGGGTCCCCTGGAGAGGAGACAGACTGCAGGACAAATGCCCGCACAGGATGGGTTCCCCTTCCCATCGCTCTTGGGGCGGCAGTTTCCGAATGGAATGATATTGGTGACAATGCCAGTAGTGATGCAACAGCAGCAAGCAGTAGCTGTTATTGTTACTGTTATTGTTGTTGTAATAACAATAATAACAGTAATTACCCTGTCTGCCGGAGCCTGCAGGCAGGCAGTGGCTCAGGGTTTCACTGCTGCTCCGACTGTGGCCCTGTTGCCTCTGGTCCCAGAGCCCCTAGGCTTCATGGGAGGCCAGGGCTTTGGGTGGCACCAGCACCAGTGATTCCCACCCTGTATCTGCCTCTGGACCTGAGTTCCCATAACACTGCCACAGACAACTGAGCAGCTTCCTTGCAGCAGGGTCTTCCTCACGTCACTGGAGCGTTTTGCCATCCCAGAGGCTGCTGGGGGGACAATGAGTCTTTGGTCGCTCTGAGCACAGAGCTGTGCATATGCCTGTGGGCATGTGCATGGCCCTGTGTGGGTGCAGTCTCCCACAGTGCCGGTGACACTATGGTCGCCAACAATTGGGCTCCGGCTGCTGGCCAGCCGCAGCCCACGTCCCTCCTGTCTGTCTCCAGCAGTATCCCTGAGCTGTGGGCTGCCACCCAGGCATGTGTTCATGCACTGTCCCACACAGCGTGCAGGCCTTTGGGTCTGTCTTCCTGGAGTTTGCTGCACCAGGACCTCAGAGCATCCTCCCGTTAAGCAGCACAGGTCCCTGCCACTGATCCATCCATCTGTCTATCTGTCCTGGGCTTCTGGGACTGCAGCTCCTGCTCCCCAGGATGACCAGCTCAGCCCACCTGTTTGTTGTCCTGTGTGCCATCAGCGCAGGTTGTGCTGTCAAGCAGTGCTCTGTCACCTGCTGCATTCCCACACAGATGCTCCCATCCCCTACTCCACCCCAAAGCACTCTATTTGTTCTGCGCTGGGACTCAGCTCCAGCAAGTGGAAGGGGGTGCTTGGAGCAAGATGATGCCCACTTCCCTGGCCCCACAGGGGCCCTGGGCCTGCCTCCCCGTCTTCCCTGCCACTCACTGGCCAAATCCTCTCTGTGCCTGGCTGGGGCCAGTGAGGAGCTGAGGCAAGAAGGGCTTTGATGTGCCACTTTGCTCGGCGCCACGGCTCCTGGGCACAGCGGGCTGGCACCGGCGGGACCCGGGTTGGGCGGCAGCTTCAGAGGAACTCCGGCTCACATCCCAGCATGGCGCTGCCTTGTTTTCGCCTGGCGAGGCTGGGACAGTCCCCGGCACTCAGCCCCTGCTGGGATATGTTCCCAATAAGGCTCATGGAGAGCAGCGGGGCCAGCAGCATCACTGCCCCGGGATCGGGGCCACGTGTTATACAAGAAGGCAGGTGCTGCCCTGGGGATGGGGAGGGCACTGGGGGGACAGGGAGACCCCGGGGGTGGCCTGAGGGGCCTCACAACTACAAAGCCTCCGGCTCCTGCATCACTGGAGCCGTCCAAGAAATTGGTTTAATTGGAAGCCTCCATGGGAGGAAGCTGGTCCTGGCTGGGAGCTGAGGCAACCGACAAGCAGCTGCAATGCCTGGTGTTCCCTCCCCACTGCCAGGCACAGGGCAGGGGCTGCTGCTGTGGCCATGTGAGCACAGCTCGGGGTGCAGGAGCCGGCCAGCAGCACTGGTGTGGGGTCAACACTGGCATGGGACATCCTGGAGTGACCCAGCTCCTCTCCTGCCCAGGACAAGCTCTCTGCAGTGGTCCCCAAAGAACCTGTCCACACTGAGATGGGGCTGCACCACAGCTCAGACCTTCCCAAGACAGACAGGGCTCAGCACACCCTGTGCTCACCCTGATTCATCCTGCATATGGGTTGCAGGAGTCTGACCGCCATGCTTGGCTTAGCCCAAACTGAGAGAGAAACGAGTGGGCAGGGCACCTTCGAAGAGCCTGTTGATGTTTGGGCTTTTCAGCTGGAGGAGATACACCAGCCTCTGCAGAATGCATTCGCCTCAGCCCTGCAAATGGGTGTCCCCAGCCTGGCGGTCATCCAGCCGAGGGAGGCGGGACAGCGGGATCTGAGCCTGGACTCTGCCTTCGCCTACGTGCTCCCCAAGCCTCGAACTTTCCACAGTCCAAAGGTCTTCTTCCTGGAGAATCAGTAACAGGGTGCTGGCAACACAGCAGCCACCAGCCTGGTGCCTGGCAGCTCCCACCTCCCCACATCTCCCATGTCACCATGGGAGCATCTTCCCAGTCACAATGCCCTGCGGCACTGCACAGCCTGTGTCACCTTCTGTCACCCTGAGCAGGGGAGCACTCTGGGGGCTGCAGGGAGGGCCAGGGGCAGCCAAGGGGTCCACTGGTCATCCTGCCCCTCTGCATAGCCTCGTGGGGTTTCTTCCGAAGTGTGGGGCAGCAGAAGCAGTGTGGCTGGGGGCAGGCAGTGATGCCTCTGCTGGAGTTTGCTGCTTAAAAATGGGACTGTGCTGATGGTTCACTCTCTGGGATGCTCCTTGAGGGTCAGGACTCTGGGATCTCTCAAGCAGGAGGTTTAGCTGTGTTTGGCTCAAAGGCAGCCAAGTATGGTCTTTGACCTTGCTAGTGTGTCTTCTGCTGTAGCGATGAAAGAATTACCAGAATGATTGAGTACAAACAGGTTCAGGGGAAAGTTTCTCCAGGGGCAGAGGGGAAGGGCTGGAAATGTCATGCTGCTTTGCACTGGTGTGAGTACAGACAGAGCCCACACAGCCACCAGGAGGGCAGCAGCTTCACACAGACCATCTCTTGTCACCTCCTGCGAGCCTTGGGTGCCCCAGGAGCTTGTTGCAGTGAGTGGGACTGATGGGGACTTTCACCTGGGAACACTTCTCTGAAATTCCAGGGAGGCTCTGCAGCAAAAAGCTAAGACCAAAACCCATGGCAGGGGCTTCAGATCATGATCCCACAGCCTGGGAGGTTCCTGCATGGAGACAACCTTCCAGCCCGCAGGGGCTGCAGTGACTGGCTGCAGCAGGCAGAGCCCAGCAGCAAGGTGGAGGAGGGCTCAGACAAAATAAACACACTTGAACACCACGCGGCATCACCAGCCAGTTCCAGAGCCCCTTATCTCTGCCTGTGAGGCAGTGGCCTGTGACCCCTGGGCTGCAGGGGAGGCTGCCCGCTGGACCTGCCTCTGTGACCCCAGCCTCGTCCCCTCTGTAGGGTCCCCTCTGAACAATTCAGGGCAGGAGCCCTGGGGGCAGGTCTTGCCTGGGCACTGCCTGCACAGGGGATGCTGAGCTACAATGGGCTGGGGCCGTCAGGGCATGGAGGGCAGAGCGAGTCCCTTCCTGAGGGACAAGGCTGCACTGTGAGCACCACCATGGGGAGGCAGATGGGGGCTGTGTTGTCCCCCACCCTAAGGTGCAAAGGAGGGGAGTCCTACATACCCCTTCCTTCTTCAGCCAGGGCACCCACTCTGTGAGTGCTGGGGAAGGGGTGGAAACGTACATGAGTTTGCCAGGGTGATGCCAGGGCAGTGGGCAGGCAGCAGGAGAGGGGTGTGCCTTACGCCCACATTCCTCTCCTTGTATGGTACCTGAGTGGCCTCAAGTGCCCTCCTCCCTACCACGCCTGCCTCTGCAAACACGAGTGGCACACAGGCAGTGATGGCAGTGGCGATGGGGCAGCACCGTGATGCCACAGCTGCCGTAGGGTCCAGCATCACCTCCAGGAGCCGGGGGAGGGGGGGGGGGGGGCAACGACCGAACCACTGGGTGGGGGGTTATCAGCTTTGCAGGGACCGGGCGAAAGGGCCGGTCCCCAGGGGAGTCCTGGCTGTCCCCCGGTAGCCGTTCCTCCTTGGGGGA
>WUAM01000297.1:236651-256696 GCA_024336885.1 Actenoides hombroni
GCAGAGCTGAACCGTGCTGAGCAGCTCTGTGCAGCAATTTTGACATGGTGTCCATTAGGGCGTTTGATTGTTCTTAATCTCGGCTGTTTTCCAGTTGTTACCGTGCGTGTCTGAGCTGCAGAGGGGCTTGCGCTCGGCTCCCTTAATTAACAAGAGGGGAATTTTCTCAGCTAGTTAAATCCTGGCTGTAATGAGCAGCTCCATGTTGGTGTTAATGGTTTCTCACTCACCCTGTGGAGCGGTGACAGCTCCCCACAAGGCAGGGCTGGCACGTCCCCAAGGACCCTACAGGTCTCCCAGCTTTCCTGATCTTTCCCTTCCCACCGCTACTGCTCTGGCTCCCTCCTCTGCCAGGGGTTTGGGTGCTGCACGGGGGTCCCACCCCTGTGCCAGGCACCCACTGCCCTCTCCTCCCTGGGGACCATGCACTGGGGAGAGGCGATGGGGCAAGGAGATGAGACACAGGCACAGCAGCACGGGCAGGGGACTTGGGGGCCTGAGGCTGAACTGGAAAATAGAAATTAACTGGACTGGCAAGACTGAAGTAAAGTTTGTTAAATGTTTCCAGTTTTCTCTGTGAAAAAATCAGTCCCAGCTGAACAACAGGTCTCATGATCAGAGAGGTAACAAGGGGGGATGTCACCAGCATTCACCTGCACTCACATTTGCAGCTGCTTTGGTTCCCACCTGCAGCAGTTTTTGCCTTCTCATCAAAGTCTGTTGCCCAGCTGGAGCCAGTAAAGTCGGGATGAGGTCAGCGTGGGGCCAGGCAGGGACACAGCGGTGCCCAGTCCATGCAGCTCCATCATCAGAACCCTCTCCCTCCAACAGCAGCAGTTCAGGGATAATTCCTGCTCTAAATGTTACGGAGCCACAGCAAGAGCTGCCAGTGAAGTGCCTCTGAGCAAAGTCAGTCTGCTCAGCCCTGGGTCCCGGCACTGGGAGGTAACGGGGACCCTCACACAAGGCAGTGCAGCCAGGAGACACTGTCAGAAACGGAAACGGCTTGGCCCTCCCAACACGGCAGCTGAAGCGCGATTCCAGAGTTTAGCAAACAAGATTGCCAAAGAGAATGTTTAGTTCACACTGTCTGGAGATGTTGGCTCGGTGGCCAGATCCCACAAGGACTTTTTTCCCAGAGCTGGGATGAGATCCTAGATGACCTTAGGGTGATCTCTGGAGTGACTCAGAGCAGGCTTGGCCAAATCAGACAACCATGCCCAGTTAAGCTGCTGCTTTCACAGGATACAGTCCCTGAGCTCTAGGCAGGCTTCTTGCTTTTCCTTACAGGCAATCAGGGTAAGCAGGGAACCTAGGTTGGGAACCAGCTGGTGAAGCCTTCAGAAGGCTCCCTGCCACGTTCCCTCTGACTCATGACACGTAGCTACCTCCAGTCCTGGTAAACACGCACAGGCAGAGCCCCTGGGTCAGGAGAGTGCCGCAAGACTTGCATGGCTGGTCCCTTCTGTGCCCCTCAAGGAACAGGGAGTGCTTTGTCCCCTGGAGATATGGGAAGGTGAGGACTTTTGGAGACCACACGCCTAGCAGAGATCCTTGGTACCTGATTCTGCCCGGTCCCCAAACCCATGCCTGCCATGAGTGATTAAGCAGCAGAGTCTGCTTTGTTCCGTGGTTTAGAGCAGAGCAGAACCGAGGCACACATCCCGGGATTGCCGTGACGGGCAGCAGGTGATGGGGATCTGTTGCAGATCAGAGCGGTGTCCCCATGGGCAAAGGCAGCCTGCGAAGCCCAGCTCCTCACACACACCTCTTTGAGCTGGCATCTGGCAGAAAGGAGCAGAAATTGTTTCGTAACCAAATGACAGAGGAGGAGACGATGAACTGGACACACATTACTTCAGACAGATTTTTGATGATGCTTTGACTCCAAACTTTCAACTTTAGGATGAAAAATGTCAGGCTATTAGTCCATAGTGCAGAACAGATCTGCTTGGAGTCTTGAGGGCTAGAGGGAGATGATGTGAAAGTTAGAGAATTATTTTGTATGCATGTTCTTTCTTTATTTTTTTTTCCCTTTTCCCAGTTCCCCTGAGGCTTTTCAACTTACAAATCTGTGCACTTGTGTGGCAGCTACATTGAGTGGCTCTGTCATGTCAATAAGCCATGTCACATGGCATCCCAGAGAGCTCACTGACACTGGAGAGCACAACAGCTCACCCCAGTCCCAGGCCTGCTTGGCATTGACTTTCAGGGATGTCTTCTAAATAAAAGCTGACTTGAGTACAAAGGATGGGAGCAGTGGGGGCTGCTGGAGAGTGAAGGGAAGGTTCATTGTTGGAGCAAGCTGAAGATCTGGGGTAAGGACAGCAGCATTTGCTGTAGACTGAAATGCTGCGGCAGAGCTCGATGAGGAGCATTGGACAAATTCAGCAGAAGCAGCAAACAGGAGCTCAGACAAGCAGCAGGGCTGATCTGGAGCCAGGCCTTGGGCAGCCACATCTGGTACCAGCTCAGGTTGAGAGAAGTAAAAATAGGACCTTAGAAGTGATGGGCACCACACGTCAGAGGAAGCTCAGCACAGCTGCTGACAGGCAGAAGTTGTTCCTCCCATCCTTGCTGAGCCCCGTCTGTGTTTCAGCCCTGGCAGCATCCATGTGGGCTTGGCCATGTCCCCCCCCTCCTCCTGCCCCATCCTTAGGCAGGAGAGGTCTCAAAGTGCCACTCTGCAATCCAAGGATGAAAGTGCCTCCCCTAATAGGCTGCACTCTCCCCAGCAATTAGCTGCTGAACCCACTAGTGCTTTAACGAATTCTCCTCATTAAAGAGCAAACGCTGGGGGCCAGCAGAGCGAGGCGACAATTAGAGCAGCCCCAGCCCCTGCCCACCCACATGCCTGGCTGGGGACGCAGCCTCTCGGGCTGCTGCTCGGAAGGGATTTGTCACCCACTGGCTCTGCCCCACGAACGGGGGCTGCAGACCCCCACCAGAAACAGGTCAGAAAGAGGCTGGCTTCATTTGTACCGAAGCAGCACATCAGTGGCCACCGCGCTGGCAGCTGCCCCAGATGATGAGCTGCGGTGGCTTTCTGAAGTGGGAACACTTGCTTTGACAAAGATTTTCACACCTTGTGAAGGAGACCAGACAGCAAGCTGGGAAAGCAGGGTAGGTCTATCTGGGAGGGCTTTTTTTCCCCAGCTCCACTGGTTACTCCAACAAAAGCTGCTAGCTACAGACTCAGCGTGGGAAGGTTAAGGGATTTGTAAGAAAACAGAAGAAAAGATGCAAGGTGATCATCGCCATTGAGCCACATGCCAGCCATGTGACTTTGAATCACAACTGTCATTCTGTATTGCTAGATGGACCCAGGGCAGCCTTGGAGGCTGGCACCATAGCACTCACCTCTGTATCCCTCCTGGGCATCCATCTCTGCAGTGTGTGAGGTCCCGGCATCATTTTTACTTTGCTTTGCTGAGATTTCAGTAAGAAAAACCCTGAAGCTGAGGGTTACTGATGGCTCTGGGGAGAGCATCTCATGGGCAGTTGTTTTAAGAGGGCCAGGCCAAGCCACCTGCCCCACCAGGGCCCCACCTGCCCCACGCATCTTTCCTGGTGGTCTCTTGAAGACCAATCATTATTTATCATTTTTGACACAGACACAAGGACATTTGGAAATACTTTTTAATTAGAGTAAAGCCCAGCATTTTCTTTTAATTACTCTGCAAACAGAAAACCAGCTCGCCACTCTATTTTTAGCCTCCCCACAACAAGACGCATGAGCAGGCGAGAGGAAGCAGCATGTTGATGAGGAAGGTTATCACGCTTCCATCATTCCTGCAGACGAGCCGTGCTCAATGAGGTCCACCAGCAGCCCATGCCAGGGTCTCTCCTGCCTTGAGCAAAGGAGCTGTGCAATCCTCCATTCCAGCAGTGGTGAGTGGTGGGCCCAGGCAAGCTGTTGGTCTCCTCCTTGATATGACCAAGAGGTTCAAGGCTGCCAAAGAGGCTGGGGGTGGACTGAGGTCTGTTGGCTTCTCAGCAGCATCACCCTGTTGGGACGGAGCTGCCCAGCTGCATCAGAGGTCACTGTACCGGGGGATCCATAGTGGTGTTCATCTCTGCTGAGTTGCTTTTGCCTTTGACTTGATGTTTGAGCTTTGCTGTGCTGGATGAAATTCCCATTGGGGAATGAAGAGGAGCCCCTGTTTGGGAAGGAAATGCTCCACAGACAGTTTTGACGCAATGAATCATGCTAGAAGGAGATGACAGGACCTGAAGCATGACTAGATGGCAGGGAAGGGCAGCACTTCATGCTCTCTGAAATACACTACAGAAGAAGGAACAAGCTTGACCTAGATACATGAAATAACACGGTCCCTGGCAAAGTGCTGCAGCAGGAGCAGGAATTTCACATTCATTAAAAACCCAACTCACTCACTGTCCACAGACACAAACAGCCTGGAATTAGACACACATCAGGATGAAGTGGCTTTGGCAGGAGCGGAATCCAGACTCCGAGGTGCCACAGAGGCATGGTGGGTCCATATGCAGACTCCTGCCTTTACTCATCCTCCAAGGGCTTTGCTTGGTACAGGTGGGTCCAGAGCTTGCTCTCCAAAAGCTGGAGCCTTTCAGGAACTCCTCTTGTTCCCAGCACACACCAGCCCCATGGCCAGCTGGGGTTGTGTCACACAAGGGTGCATCCAGCACTGCTGTTTCAACGCTGCCAAGGGTGTGTTAAATCCTGGTGTCAGCCAGGAGCAGTGGTGACACAGGGACCTTCTTCTGGCAGTACCTGGTCACCATGGCTGGCCGTGTCCTGCCTCCTGGGATGGTTGCATCTGTGCCCTGTCACATGGAAGGGGACACAATACTCCACAGTCGGTGGCATACAGGTCTTTGCAGGGTGGTCCACGCCGTGTGAGAGGATGGAACGCACTTCTGGTGGCTGGAGAACTCCTTGACCAGGGTTGCATCATTGCTTACATGCAGTTCCTAGCACGGTGTGAGGCTGTGCCTGCTGCATCCACTGCCCTCAGGCCCATCTTGGGTTTTCCTGCCAGTGCCTTGCGACAGCGTGAGCTGAAACAAGTCTGCTCGGGTATTTTCCTCATGCCCTGGAGCAGTAGCGTGGACCAAGGAGCATGGAGGTCTCTGATCCTCATGCCATGCACAGAACACGCCAGGACTGGTGGAGCCCATCTGGCAGGCACTTCGTTGGCAGCCAGGAGCGAGCACACAGGGTGCTAAACATGGGCAACCTGAGCCAGGGAAAGGGAGAGGGAACCCAGGCCAATGTTAATTTGGAAAGTGCAAGGAATTTATAAAAGACTCCCCATCCCCACCCACAGCCCAAGGGCACGTTGCAACAGTGCTGGCCCAGATTTCCTTCCAGCACCAGGAATGACAGCACAGCGCATGATCCCAGCCATCCAGCTCACGGCTCCCACAGACCTGTGCACCACTGGGAAGATCTGGAGTGCCACAGGGCCAGGAGATTACCCTCAGTCCCAGTCCCTCCAGGGCTGCTGGGGTGTCACCGCTTTGATGGAGCCACCCACGGGTGCAGCAAAGGCCTTGCTGACCGGCAGTGCCAAACCCGCAGCCAGCGTAACCACAGCAGGCTGAGCTGGGGCACCCACCCCTCCAGGGCACCGTTATATTAATCTGAAGTGAAAAGGTTGAGGCCTCGGTGTGTTCGGGTTTTCCTGCTTTGATGGCACCAGGTTTCACCTTGTTCTCTCCTGGCCTTATGGGAACTTTATTAAGAAGGTATTTCTGGACACTGTTGGTGGGACCTGACAGAGAGCTGAGAGCCAGCCCTGCGTGTGCAGTATGAAGGACATCCCCATCCTGCCTTGCCCAGGCAGCGCTGCCCGAGGGAAAAGCTTCACTTAAGGTAGAAATGTTCTTTTCCCTTTTCTGGAGGTGTGACAAGCCCCCTGCACGTGGGAACCTGGTTCCCATCACTCAGATTGAGAATGTGCCATTTCTTCCACGCTCTGCCCCTTCCCAGGTGACACAGCACAGCCGTCTCTGGTCACCCTGGGCAGGAGCGGGTCCCATGTACAGGTCTGATTTCAAACCCACAGAAGGCAGTGGGAATCTGTCCTCTGATGTCACGGCAGCTTTAGCTCAGGCTGACCCCCCTCCCTTGACTCTATCCTGAGCCCTTTCCCTCCAGCTCACAGCCCCATGAGCTGCTGTGCCACAAGGACAGCGTCTGTTTGGCAACTTCAGTGACTGTGTGCTGGGACCTCTCTCAAGCTCTTCCTGCTCCATCACGTTTGTGACTTGATGTGTGGTCCCAGGCAGGGAAGTGGCAGCTGCCAGGTGTCTGCAAGAACCTTCTGGGAAACATTTTTCTCTCTCAAAGCTGGGTGAAAAGTTTTGTAACCTCACCATCACTGACTGCCCGCCCCCCGCAATGAGCAACCCTTCTCCTTGCTGAGTACACAGCTCTGCTTGGGGTGAGACTACCACCAGGTCTCTGCTTTTAACACCCACTCCCCAAAATGAGGTGCAGGTGCTGGTGCCTCCCTTCCCTTCACTCCCACACCTGGAAGCAGCAAGAAATACACTGCTCGGAGTGAAGAGCTCTGTGCTCAACCTCCTGAAGCTGCCTGCGAGCAGCGTGGTGGGCTTGCCCAGCAAATGCTGTGACAGGTCACAGTTATGCTGAGTGCTCGGCACCTCCAGATGTTCTGTGCGCTTGCTTGCAGAAGATGCTGCAGATTTCTTGCAGGCTTCTGCAAGATCTGGGTTGGGAAAGTGACAGCCCCACATAAGGGGCTGCAGCTTGAGGCAGCCAGGCTGGAGGTGCAAAGCACAACCCGTTTGGATCTAATGCAAAGATATCTTGGAGGGGGGGGTGGTGGTGGTGGTGGAATTGTCTCCATTGGAAATGTTCTGGGACCTGTATATCTAAAAGATAAATAAGCAAGGGCTGGAGTTAATGCTTGTAAGGTGTCAGTCGGGAATCCAAGCAAACCGAGAACGAGCTAATGCGAGTCGTAAAGGAGAAATATCTCCAGACGTTACAAGGGTCTGGAGAAACGCTGCTGCTCACATTTTCATCCCCATGGATGAGGAGTTTTACAAGGTACGTAAACATTATATCCTTGTTTTACAACAGGGGAATTGCAGTGTTTGGAAGAGATGTGGTCTGCTAAAAGTCACCAAGTAGCATCCAAACCTCCTGCCACCAGGTAAACGAGGTGTCTGCTGAGTGCACCCTGCCGTGATCAGCCCCCTCCGTGGCATGGGTTGTGTTTGCTGGGGTGCCCTGTGCACCTTTGAGCAGGATTAGCACATCCAGCTCCATGTGTTTGAACTAACAGCGAGAACCAGTCTCGTGGCTAAAGCACATGTGTGAGGGATGTCATGCACCTGAACCCTGGTGCCACCTCTGCCCTGGGCTTCTCACGTTCCCTTGTGTCCCAGAGGTGACACTTTTCTTTAAGGAGAAGACAGATTCATTATTTGAACCTTTTCCACAGGGGCAAGGGTTATAAACAGAAGGGACATCTCTTCATGGAGCAGGGAATATAACCCTGATAACATCTTCCTTGTGGTTCTCTTTTTCCAAAGCACAGAACCAAACTGTGAGTATTTGAAGCACTGGAGGAGCCTCCCTCCCAGCACTGCCCTCAGCATCATGCTGGAGTTACAGCCATCTCCTGCCTTGCCATGCAGGAACTCACCCCTGGTAGATGTTTGGTCCTCCTGACACCACACAGCCCCCTAAGAAATGGGGCTCCAGCTGTACATCAGCACTTCCGAGAGCTTTAACTGCTCCCTGGGAGGGAGGGAAGGCACAGCACAGCTTTACAGAGCAATGCCCAGTGCCAAGAAAATCAAGAAGTATTATTTAATGTCTCACATACTGCAAACCTAAAAGAGTTTGCATGAGAGCATGAAATAAAAGTAGATACTAATTTAATTACAGAGAGCCCAGTTAACCCAAGGCGTGCACACAGCGTGAAAGGAAAGCAGCTTGTGGAGGAAGTGTGTGGAAGCAGCAGCTGTGTTAGCAGGGGGCAAATCAGTTCCCAAGCTCCAGGGATTTTTGCTGACTGGAGGCCAGGCAGCAATTTATTCTAGAAACAATGACCTAGAGAGCAGCAGCTGACAGTGGCAACTCCATGTCCACTACATTGGGGTCACCAAGGAGCCTACTGCAGACTGGCCTGGGACAACACGAGTGTGGGACAGTTCAGTGGGAGTCAGGAGCCTCAAATGGGTTATTTTAGAAATTGAAATCAGTGGGCACAAACCCCGCTCACCTGGGCTTCTGGGGGCCTGTATCTCCCCATCCTGCAGACGCACCAGGATGCAGCCAGGAGTGGTTCCATGGCACCAGTGACTCGGTCCCTTGTGCAGCTTTCACACACTCCCTTTCAAGTCTGGGGGAGCAGAGATGGCTTTAAGGGTTGTCAGCTCTCTGTGCAGCCCAGGGATTTATCAAGGCTTTGCTCCCAGTGTTGCATATTTTATTTTCTCCGACCTGTTCTGGGCAGGAAGCGTGACAAGTGCTTGGCGTTTCTCTGCAGGCAGGCACCTGGTGGCCCAGGATTAGTGTGAGCTGGGCTGTTCTGGGGACACAGACTGTGCACCAGAGCTGCAGACAAAAAGCTCTTCAAATTACCTTTTCAAGCTGAAAACCCTGCAATTTGCAGACCCAGAACAGTAATGGTAATTTTAAGTCTGCGTAACCAGTTCGGGGCGGGTGGACTCCCCCGAGCCCACGGTACAAAGGATTTCTGAGAGCATTGCACTCCGGGCGTTCGTGTCTAATGAATTCACCCCCATGAACACCCCCAGGACACCAACTTTTCCGGATCTGGATCTGTTTTTACTTCTTCTCCGCAATGACTCTTCCCCTAATTAAGAAACCATAAATACAATTCTAAAAAAATCAGGTTAGGCTCCATGTGTAATGCAGGGAGGAATTTGTACAGGCAGATAAGCTTTAAAGCTGAGGAGAGGGAAGGGGATCTGTGCAGGAATTTCATCCTGGAAAGGTTTAAGTTCCTTCCAAAAGAGAAGAGAGAAAAACAGACAGATGGGGAAAGAATAAGTGACACGTGTCTTTTAAAGCCACTAATGGAAGATTCCCCGAGGCGACCAGTCAAGCTGGCGATCCTCCCGTTTCATTTCTTGACAGGTTCCTCTCTTCGACTGAGTTGTCAGCCCAGACATCTCTCTATTTCAGCACTCGAGGGCTGACAGCCACCGCCAGCAGGGGACAGCAGGACACAGCCCGGACGCTGCCGAGACCACGCTCTGCTCTGCTCCTGGCTCTTCCACCCTCCCTGCTCCCCAGCTGTTTGCTGAGACGGGTAAACATTTTCTCTTTTTAATGGTGTTAACTCTGACTTACATAATTGTCTGTGGTTATTAGTGGATCCAGCCGGGCTGAGGTTTGCCCGCCGCAGTGCTCCACGTAACGCAGCCGACGCAGGCCACGGGCAGCTCCCGTCCTGTTTTCAGCGCGGTGTTTAGGTTGGTGGGGTCTGTGCCACCCTGGCATGCGTGAGTCAGTCTGGAGGCATCAGCCACGTCCCTGCTTGTGTCTGCCTCTTCCAAAGGCTCTTCAGGCACAGCCAGCGCAGGGATGCACAGTGGGCACTGACAGCTCTCCAAATTGTGAGAGGGCTTATTTTATGCCCCTTTTGTGTTCCCCTGGAGGGCTGTGCTGGCCCAAAAATCTGTTTTGATCAAAAGGCAACTGAGAACCTTTCTGCAAAACTTGCAGAAAATCAGTCTAGAGCCTTTTGCATCCTGGGACATTGGTACAGGGACAGACCTGACAGTCTCGCGTTGCATCCACGGGTCCCAGCAGAGCAGCGTATGGCACATTGGGAACAGTGCATGTCTGAGAGTGCTTGGTGTGTAAATGAGCAAATTAATGAGCAATCAAGGTCTATCGTTAATAAGATGTGTGATTGCATGGCCCTCTAGTGTCTGGTCCTACAGTGGGAGGTTCTGTCACTCCCAGCACTCCCAGCTCCGGGATGGTTTCTTTAAGCACTGGAAGAAAGCAGTGAAGACTCGTGGTTGCTCATTTTGGGCACTGCCAACCAGACCCAGGCAGCTAGGGAAGACGCACATGACTAAACCCAGGAATCTGGATAAAAAGCTGAAAGTGAAATGCCCCAACCCCAAGAAACATGTCCAGTAGAGTGCTTCCCCCCATCTTTGGGGCTGGCCTGCCAAGGGGCAGAGGTGTTTGGGGTTCTGTTGCTCACAGCGATGCGCGGTAGTGCCGCTCGTGTCGGTGGGCACCCGAGACCCGGAGAGCCTGGTGCTCACCCGTCTGGCATGGCCAAGAGCGCCAGCTCCGTGACCTCTACCTGCAATGGTTGCAGGGGAGGGACCCTCTGCTCCAAAGGCAGGGAGGGCAGTGCCTGGGAAGGCGCAGCAGGCGGGTGGCCTGGCGGTGGACGGTCTCGTGTGCAGGTGATTTAGGCGGCAGCGACGTGACCCAGCTGGAGCAGGCTCGGCGTGCAGCCGCCTGACTCGGTGGTGAGGGGCTGGCGGCGATCCGAGCTGTGCCGACGCACGGCACCTCTGCCCTCCGGCCCAGCAGCAGCCGGGGCCCCAGCCAGTTCCCAGCTCTGGCTCCTGACATGGGGCAGCGCCAGGGAAGCCGCCTCTCCCCTGAGAAAGGGCTTGGCATCGCCTGATCCCACCCTGAGATAGCAGGAGCCCAGGGTAGGAATCAAACAGGGGTTGATCTCAGCATAAACAGGGCTGTGGAGCCCTTCTGCATGTGTGCCCACGCACGTCCCCACCACAGCATCACTGCCTTCAGAGGGGGCTGCTGGTGATGCAAATCCCTCCAGCGACCTGGAGAGAGGTGCTGGAGGCCAACTTCAGCCACTCCTCTGCGCTGGCACCATGTATGTGCCTTGCAAAAGTGTTGTGCAGGAGAGGGACTGAGGGTTCCTCTACCCCACCCATGCAGTGGGGATGGGGTCCCTGCTCAGACACAGCTCCTCCAGAGGTGACCCTTGTGCTCGGCCCCCCCCAGGGCTGGGGATGAAAGAGGGGGCTCAGCACACTCAATCTCTCAGAACCATTCTGGATTGCGCTGCTGCTCCCATCAGGACAGGCAAGATCTGGGAGCATGTGGCAATGCTCTACAAATGCTACAGACAGCCCCAGAGCTCCCCAGCCCACCCAGCAGCACCTGAGGCAGACACCCACCTCCTGCCTCCCTGCAAACCACCCTGGGAAGGTGCTGAGCTCTGCCTGCTGCCCGGCCCAGTGAGCACTGGTTCCCTTCAGCAAGATCCTGCCTGGGGAAACAGCATCCAGTACTGTGAGCAAGCTCTCCCTTCCTCTGGAGTTAGTGGAAAGATTTTTTTCAAGCCTGTAAACCTTTGTGGGTGGATGTAAAATTGAAAAAGCCCACCCAAACTACTGCATCACCTGCAAGGGCTACACACAGGGACTTCCAGGCAGCTGCCTGCTGTGGGAGGCTGTTATATGGTGCAGTCAGGGAGCATTCTTCCCAGTATAAAAATAAAGATTTATTTTTTTTTCTCCCTCTGCTAAGCCATGTGCTCCCCAAATGGTAACTCTTGGCTGGCTCACAGGTACTTAGAAATGCTCTTTCTTTGACAAAGTGAAAAAAACGCCTGAACCAGAAGGGTTCTCCAAAGGTCCCTGTAGACTGTGATTTGTGGTTGTTTATTCTCGGCAGCGAAGCAGAATCTGTTAAAATGGATGTGCCTGTTAAGGACCACATTTCCCTCCTCCCTGTGCAGTGCAATTACAATAACAACTCGCATAAGAGCGAGACCAACTTTTCATGCAGCAGGTGTTGTGAGCAGCAAAGCGCCTGCACAGACCCCGGGACACGACTGCCGGGGGAGCACGTCTGTGGAAACCTCCCTTCCATCAAATCCACGGCACCGACTCCCCTGCTCCCTGGCCTGCAGTCAGAAGGGCTCACGTCCAGCTCAGCCAGACCCTGCGGGCAGGGGCACTTGTGCCATCTGTCCATCCTCCCCATCACAGACCATGCCTGTAAGAGCTGGAAGCAACCAGCGCTGGCCTCGCTCCTCCACCCAGAAGAGTCGCTGCCCTCGGAGAGTACGGCAGCGGGAACGTGGTGCTGGCTGCAGACGAAGATCCCTGGACAGCTGCACGTGGGTTTAGTCTGTCAGGAGCCTTGCAGAAAACAAGGAGATAAACCACCTCAGCAGGAGGACTTCAGACCTCTCAGATGTGAAGCTTTAACCTTTTATCTCCATCCAAGTTAAAAATATTTTTGTTTTGCTGTGTCAGCTGAACGGATCATCAGCCCTTCCCAGGGTCTGAGGGCAGCTAGGTTGACTTGGGTGCTCCATCCCACAGCTCAGCTCTGCTTTGGGTCCCATTTCACGGGGAAAGGGGTGTGACCTGGCTGGCTTTCAAAGCTCTGATGGCAGAGATTCCACCACATCCCTCACTAAATTGTTTGAATAGCTAATTGCCCTCATAATGAGCAGTGTGTGTTGTATTTCTCATCTGAATTTCTGGGTGAAACTTCCACCTCTGGTCTCCTGTTAGACCTGTATTACATGAAAGAACCTTTTCCCATCCCGTGTTAGCTCCCCACACGAGTTTTCATGGGCTGGACTGGAGTCACCCATAACCTCTGCTTAGAGCAATCGAGACTTTGGAGTCTCATGACTGCTTTTAAGCCTCTCTGAGTAGTTTCAGCTCTTGTCTGGGATGCTCCTTTGCTTTCCCAGCCTCCCTTTGGAGGCCAGGCAGCAGTTTTGAGGCCCATCACCAGCATCAGAGCAAGGGCCCATCACTATCTCCCAGTTACTCTTCCTATGCCTGGGCTGGCAGTAGCCCTTTCAGCTTGCATGACCCAAGAGCACGTCAATGCCAGACTCAGCTGTGGTATTAATCTGTCTTCTGAGGCTTCTGCAGAAGCATCTGCTCAAGCAGCTTCCTAAAATGTCTGTGGAATGAGCATGTCTTAGGGCATATGATCCAGAGGAGGATGCACAGGGTCTTACAGCATCCTAACAGCCCTGGAGGGTTTTCAGCAGCATGGGCATCCTCCATGCTCTCTGCTTCTCGTGTTACACTCCTCTGCCTCCATAACCCCTACTCTGGTCCTAACAGCCCAACCACAAAAGCCAATGGAGTAACTGTGAGCGTGGAAGTTGCGCTGAACCTGACAAAGGGGTGAGAAGCCAAAGCCCAGTAACACAGTGGGAGTTATCACAGCTCTGTAGCTGCGAGAGGAATGCTGAGAGAACAGCCATGGAACAAAAGCAAGGGAAGGGAGACAGAAACGGAAGAGAAACACGGTCCCTCTTCAGCAAGAGGAGAAGCTCCAACACAGGTTCTGTGCCCCGTTCTGGCATTGGAGGAGAGGGACCAGTCAATACATACAGCCCTGCATAGCTTCGTATCCCTCCTCCAGACTTTAATTTCCCATTAAGACTGAGCGCTAGTGGCACGTGTCTGCTCCATCACCAAGCACGGCGTGGAGGGAGGGGCAGCAGCCTGTGCTCCCAGTTGGACCTGCTGGGTCAGGGTGCGTGTCAGACAGGGCGTTCCTGTCCCAGTGTGGGGAGCCACTCAGCTGGCTGGGAGAGGGTCAAGGAGAGGCCAGAGCTCAGGAAGGCTTCACTCACACCTCAGCTGGGGACAGCAGAGCTGACAAGGTGGCAGCAACAGTCACTGGGAGGATCTGTTGGCCCTGATCAGGTTTTCACCTCCCCATCCATGACCTAGTGTGATGCATCCCCAGTGCAAGGGAAGTACAGCAAGAGGATGCAGAGCAATTGGTGAGGAGTTTGTGGTGGGATGGTTGGACTTCTCCAACAGTACCAGACCGCTTTGGTGCTGCAAGAGTTTGCAGACATGTCCTCCAGCCCCATTTAGCGAAACTACAGATTAACTCTCTGGTTAAAACATTCCCTCTGGAGCAACATCTGCTTCTCCTGTGCTCTTGATCTGCTTTCACTTTCCTTCTCTCCAGACTCATTATCTTCCCTGTCACAGTTTTGTGCAGGGAGGGTCACCCCACTGCCATGGGCAGAGGGACCGTCACCTCCCCGCACTCTCACCTGCTGTTGGGCGAGCACAGTCCCAGCCACATCCATCATTTTCCTTGTCGCCTCACACTGCAGACTCCACCATGGTGTTTCCATTTCTTTCAGCATCGCTGCCTCTCCCGTTTGCCTCTCCCTGAACAGCAGCACATCACATTATTTTTGAGATGAGCTTTTCTTGCTCTGATTTGCATTTTGTTATTTTCTGCCACACATCCTCCCCAATCTGATGGGACTGGCTTGCTGCGGTGGGATCAGAGGGCCAGTTTCACTCCCTCTGGGCTCTTTACAAGCTGTTGGGGAAGGACCAACCGCCCCGTTCACCCGTGTCCAGCTTTCCTCTGGGTTTCAGCCACATGAGACAGAGATGGTGCCTTCTCTGAAGGCTGCCTGCCAGGGAAGCCCGTTCCCAGCACCCTCCCACTCCCCCAGATAAACATCTGAGCTTCACCCGCCGCAGCCCTGGCTC
The DNA here is from genome assembly GCA_024336885.1 of Actenoides hombroni. Classification (NCBI taxonomy): domain Eukaryota; kingdom Metazoa; phylum Chordata; class Aves; order Coraciiformes; family Alcedinidae; genus Actenoides; species Actenoides hombroni. Next base: position 251,148 of record WUAM01000297.1, read on the forward strand.
ATGCCCGTGCCCACACCTCAGCAGGGGCCCTGCCCGCCAGGTACCGCCTCTTGGGAAGCCAGCCCGTGGCAAAACCCCACAGTGACGCCCGACTCCACACTGCCTTTTGCAACAGCCTCTCATTTCACATCCTAATTTAGTAAATGACCTCAATGTGCCTTTTGCTGCCTCCTCTACCTCGGTAACCAAGATGGGGCTGTTCAGGAACACAACTCTTTTTCTGCTGGTGGGCAGCAGGCCCAGGAAGGCGCTTTACACAGACACAGGCAGCTGCTGGCATGTGAACAGGGGGTTTCACTCTGCCCTGGCAAACCTCAGCCCCAACTCTCCTTAAACTCCCTTAAGCTTAGCACTTATGTTCTCCATCACCTTCTAGCTGCTGAGGTGTGAACGAGGAGGAGAAGCCTCTTGCTGAGTGCTCCAGAGAGCCTCGGGTGAACCCTCTGGGAGGATTTAAACCAGAGCGAGTTGCTCCATCTGTTTGCTGGACAGATGCAGAGGTGCTGGTGGTCTAAGAACCTTTCATCTCCTACTGTCATTAGTTATGGGGTCTTTTCTCTGACCCCAAAGTGCTTGGAAGGTGGGACTTTCTGTGTGTAGATCTGCTGATGATCCTGGCCCCGCTGTGCTCGCCAGGCTCCAGACCAACGTGAGAACTTGGAGAATGAGCCATACAGGAGCAACTGCTTCCAAACCGAGCTCTGCGGTGGCTGCAGCAACAGGCCCTCAGTTCCCCCAGTGTGGTACTGGTCTGTCCATACCCTGTCACATTGTTTTTCTCTGCCTGTAGGCTCCAGGCTTTTCCCCATCACACTGAAAAGAGAAAGAGGTCCCTGCAGAGGGTGATCCTGTTCCCTAAAGCACCCAGCCCTGCTCCCCCAGCAGTGTCCACCCCCTGCAAGGAGAGATGTGAGAGCCCTGTGGAGCGAGAAGGGTGCAGTGAAAGGTGCTGCGCGGGCAGAAGGGGCTGAGCAGAGGCAGCTCTTTCGGGTGCCTGACTTCACAGTCTGAGGGCTCCCCCCTGTTTTTCCTCTGCCATTTTGTAGGCATAAAACCCAGCCTGAACAGGGAAAATCCAATTGTCACGTGAAGCTGTTCTATGCCCCGTGTGGATAATCAGCACATTCAGCCTGCAGATGCACGGCACCGATGCCTGGCTGCGGCAGCAGCAGCTCCTCCAGCCCTGGAGCTGGCTGGGTGGCTGTTACCCTCTCCTTGCCCACCCCCAGCAGATGTTGAGGGGCTGCTGGGTTTGATGGTCAGTCTGGGAGCTCCTGTTTGCGGGTCCGTAAGCTGGAAGGGAAAACAGTGAGCAGTGGTGCTGCTTTCTCTGCTCTGCCCTCCCCTGCAAAGGTTGTGTTAGTGAAGGTCTGTGAGGCTGAACCTGTTTAGTTAACTGAGGAGCAGTTTAACCGTGGAGTCACTGCGGGGGAAGAGGTTGTTGTGCAGACTGACTCTTTTGTTAGCAAAGGATCAATAAAACACAGAATACATAGAATTATAGAATCATGTAGGTTGGAAAAGACCTCCAAGATCATCAAGTCCAACCATATAGACCAGAGAACTTGGGCTTTATTGTGGTGGCGAGGGCCCTGGCTACTGGAGTGATTGTCCAGGGATATGTGGGAGTCCACCCCCGTGTCTCTAAAATCCGGCTGAAGGCTTTTCCTCAGGGCTGTGTTGTTTCAGGTCTCTCTGCCAGTGCAAAGCACGCAGCATTTTGCCTCCTTGTCATGACCCTGGTAAGGCAGAGGAGACCCAGCTGGGAGCACATTGTGCAACGTGCCTGCCCAGCCCAGTCTGGGAATGGGGGAGGACTGGAGCTTGTCATGGCACGGGGAGGGCTTGGAGACACCTTCCACCCCAGCTTCCAAAACAAGGAGCTGTTCTTGCAGATGTTGTTACAGAGAGTTTCCTGTTTCCCTCCAGCTCCCAATTCATGTCTTGCCTCTCCCATGCTGGCTCCCAGGCAATGGGTGTCTTATGTCAGCACCTCATCTTACCCCACTGCTGGGGACTGCTCCTGCTCTCTCGCTGTGGGAATAGTCTGGGCTCTCGCCTGCTGTGCCTCACCTTCCTCCTGGAGGCCCCTGCTTCCTCGGGAGAAGAGACAGAGAAAGGGTATCCCTAGAGAAGGTTCCTCACCAGCAAGGTTTGGCTTTGCTAATGCTTGTGTTCGCCTCGAACAAACCCACTCTGCCTGCAACCTACAGGGGTGGCTGAACTCTGGCATAAGGGGAATGCAAACAAGCAGCTGAAATACAGAGATGTTCAGAAGATGGCTTGAAACCTGGTTAGGTAGTTCTCGCCTATCCAACCCTGACTCCTTCCCCAGGTGAGAATGTCCCTTCTGCGGGTCCCAGGGAAGGCAGAAGGACTGGATCGATTGCTCACAAACATGTGGTGCGAAATCCTGTCCTTTGACCCTCCTTTAAGAGCTGGGCTGGATCGAGAACACACTCGGGATTGGTGTGCGTGCAGAGGAGAGATGCACCATGTGCTTGGGAGAACAGTTTTTCCTCTTAGGGGGCAGGTCAGCCCCGCTGCAGGTGCTTCTGCAGGAGGGCGTTGAACAACGAGGCCCTAACGAAGACACTGTGACTGATTCCTCGCCAGATGAAGATGCGTTAGGCAAGTGGATGCTAAGCCAGAAGAGCTTGTTTTGGGACAGGTGAGGCCTCTGGTTTATTCATTGCAGGAGGAAGCTAGAGTTGGGATCCAGCTCTGAAATTCCAGGCCTCAACATGAGGTGGTGCAAAGCATCCACTTCCCATTCGTGAGCCGGGAGCTGTAGCAAGGAGGAAGGACTGAATGCCTTTGGGGAAGAACTGGAGATAAAGGAGGTGCTAATGAAAGCTAGAAGAATGAAGTCATCAAAATATAAAAAGAAAACGAGAAGAGATTCTTCTAGGGGAATTTATCCATCCCTGCTCATCTCTACAGCTGCCTGTCTGCAATCAGAAGAAGCAGGAAGAGTGATTCAGAAGTTAAAAAGACTTTTTCCCTTCTATGTTTTCCACTGTAGGAATGAATTTTGGAGGGGAATCCTGCTTTATACCCTCATGTTATTTATTCAGTAGGCATCCCAGGCACGCAGTACAACTGGAGTGTCTCCATTCCCAGTCTGCGAGATGCAGATGCTAACACATACCAGCCTTGGGCAGGATGATCGTGGTTCCCTGAGTCCCAGCAACAACACTCATAGCTGCCTGTTACAAAAATCAAACCAATCCCTGCTCGAAATGCGCAAGTCCTCCTGGAAGGGCTGTTGAGCACTTGCTGCTGCTCCAAACCAACTCTGTGGGCAGGTGGAGACGATGTCCCCACCCCTGAGGAATGTGACTCACTCTGGAGTGGCTCGTACATTAGCATGAGGAGCTCTACCCTCCCGCTGCCCTGCTTGCTCAATTAACGTGCCATTTGAACCTGATCCCTCCTGTGTTTGGAACACAAGCACATAGACGGCACCGCTGTAATTGTAAATATTTGCCCAAGGTCACCTCTGACACCTCCGGCTTTTAGTGCAGAGGCTCAACTAATCTCAGTGCTCATCACGCCGTGAGTGGGGCTGTCGTCTGCCGGTTGATCTCTTAGAAAAACTGTTTGGAAGACTTAAAAAAACATTTACTCCTGTCACGGAGCTGCAGCCTGGTGAGTCCCAGCCCACGCGGGCCCCGGCGTCGGATCTGTTCTGCAGCTGCAGCCTCAGCTCTGCGCGCCGTCGCTGCTCCTCGGCGGCAGCGGCCGGTTCCCGGCAGGCAGAGGAAGGCTCTGGGGCCGGTCCCCGTCGTGCCGCCCCCGGAGCAGCTCCAGCCGCTGTGCCCCCAGCCCTGCCAGCCCGCTCACCCTCTGCAGTGGGGCTGGCTCGGCGCTGGGAGCTGCTGTGACGTGACGCTACACAGCTGGCCACCGCTGCACGATGCTGTCTGGGCTTTTTTTTCTCCCTGGCGTGCTGTGGGAGAAGCCTGAGGGTCTCCGAGCTTGGGTCCGAGCCGAGCTGCCAGTGCTCTCCAGTAGCTGCTCGCTGGCAGAGCCCGTGCAGCCAGGCTGTCACCCCGCAGCACAGGCTGTCACCCCGCAGCCCTCGGGAGCGGGGCTTCGCTGTGATCTCCTGCCATCTGCTCATCGCGAGTGGCCTGGTTTCTCCCGCAGCCTGATGCCCCTGTCTCAGGCTACACATCTGCGCACACCAGCACTGGCCGCGCCGAGCAGCCTGAATCCGGCCCTGGGTACCAGCCGCGACCGGCACCGGGCTCGGGAAGGTGTCCGTGATCTCCTGCCTGTCCGGCTGGACGAGGACCAGGCTGTGTCAGGCTCCGCTCTGGCTGTTTGTTCTCTTTGCGCTCGCTCTGAACAGATGCGAATGAGGACTGGTCCCAGGACGGCGATGAGTGACGTGACTTGGCCAGAGCCACTCAGGCTGTGCCTCCGCTGCCAGAAAAGCAGGGACAGGATTTGATGCAGAGTAAGTGGTGCGTATTAAGCATCCCGCTGTCAGAGCCTCCAAGGGAGGAGGATCTGGGATTCCTCCGCACGGTGCACCAGGTGTGAACAAGGCCGTCTGCGGCTGTGGTGTTGACCTCCGCTGCTCGGTGGAGCACAGCCGCCCTGTTCCACCGGAAAGTCACAGCGTGACCGTGTGCTCTGCATCTGACTGTAAAAATACAGTGTGCGTGTGCGTGTGCGCGCAGAGACGATGGTATTGCGGTGTGTTAAGGGCAGACAACGCAGCGGCTGTGGGTCCCAGCGCACACCAAACCCTTTTCCTGCAGCATCCCAAGGATGTCTCCCTCTCAAGGAGCACTGGGAGCCGGGATATATTTTCCCTCATCTTTATTTTAAAGAGGCGGCTCATTTAGCACTCAGGGCAGTCTTCAAATATAAATAACCTGTACAGCACGTATCCGTGTTACTGAGGGATAAATTACACCCCTGGCTTCCCCCTCCCTTGCTTCCCTTTGATGTTACTGCCGTGGATACATACACATGTATACGTGCGCTCCATGCATAGCAATGCAAGCTCACCCAACAGCCTTTTCACCCTGTGGAGAACACCGGGACACCCCTCCATACTGCTGAAATAGAAAACCCAATTTAACGGATTTTTCAGCCATATCTGTCATTGGAAAAACAAACACGTTTGAAGGACTTGCTGCCAAGGAACGGGGACTCAGCGTGAACATCAGAACATATGTGGTCCTCCACGAGATAAGAACATATATGTTCCTGCATCACACAAGAACACGTTATGTTGACGTGGGAGTAATGCAGTGCCCCGGGGGGGTCTCGGCAGACGCCGGTGTCTCGGCGTGAACGAGCAAACACGTATTTTAACGGTGAGGCTTGACGATGCTAAAGGTCTTTTCCAACCTAAATGACACTGTGATTCTATATGGTCCTCCGTGATGTAAGAACATGAGTGGTCCTCCGTGACACACGGTGCCGATCGGTGAAGAACGCGGCGCCCCGGGGGGGGTCTCGGCACTTGGCACCTCGGGTCGGGACGCGGCGGGGGCTGCCTGGGCCCCCCCGCACCGCACCGCACCGCA
>WUAM01000297.1:301463-321966 GCA_024336885.1 Actenoides hombroni
GGTGTCACAGCCCCTGCCCCGCCGTAGCTGTGTGACAGCCCTTCTCTAGCTGCAGTGCCTGCCATGGGGCTTTGCTGGGGGTTTCCAGGGACTGGGAGCAAGTTCAATCCAGACTCCCAGCTGGCACTCCCCATCCTTGGTCATGGGCACCAAGTGCTCATCATCCTTCGTAGCACCGTCCTCCTCCCAAACCCTTGTCCCGCTCTGTCGCAACGTCCACTCCCCTTGAGCACAGACCCACCCAACATTCGATGTGGCTCTGCTGAGATTCAGCTCCCAGCCAGAGGAACTGGCAGAAATAAACTGTGGGGAAAAGTGCTGAACCCCCTGTGCCGTGGTGGGTGGAAGCGAAGTGGTGATGGAGACAGTAAAGGCCACTGGTGCAAGAAGGACGAGAGACCAAGCACATGCACAAGGTGGGACTAATGGGCAACCCCCAGGATGAGCCATTTGCGGATATAATTGATGCGTTTTATTGCCGGTTAATATTTCAGATTAAAATCATGTTCTGCAGTGTTTGGGCTTAGTGAAGCTAAACTCTGTATCATGGCCGTAACACGAGTCAAGCTCCCCTCGAATTGATTTCTCCCCATCATTTGCAGTCGACCTCTGGTGCCGTATCTGATCTCTGCAGAATTCAGTACGTTTTCTGCAATAATTTGAGATGCGGGAGCTTTAGCATCACTTTCAAGCTAATTTTGTATTTGTAATTCAAAGCATCTCTCCCTGGTGCTTAGGCGTGAATTCTGCTTCTAATTCATTTTATGCGTTTCATATTCAGTTTTGGAACAGCTGAATCTAAATATTGATGTGCAGACCAGGCAGCGAGGAGAAGCGGGTATCACAGGTACCCTCCGTGTGATTTTCCATTACTTTTTGCTTGAATTTTGCTAATTTGAATTGGGAAGTGTGATAGAAATTGAATGAAGTAATTAGTGAATCTTTGATGAAACCGTTATCTATCGGGTGCAAATCACAAAGCATCTTTTTTATTGTTGAATGGAAACCAGATGTTCCTCGGCAATGCTTGAATGTTCCATTAATTTCTCTCGAGCACTTTCCTAAACTTTCCTTTGAGTGCTTATTGAATTTCATCCCTTCGCGTCTGCCACAGAACTCGATTCTTTATTAAGTGCAAATGCAGCTCTGCGTGAATTACGTGCCGAGTGCCGAATGTCCTTTCTGCAGCCCCGGGTCGGGCGTTTCTTCAGGTGGTATCTTTACCCTGGAAGGGCCGTCAGAGCTCAGGCTGTACCCCGAGCCCTGCGTTGCAGGCGTCCCACGGGCTGGTCCCGCAGCTCTGGAGGACGTGCCGCGCAGCAGCCGTTGGACCAGGCGCAGGATGCTGCCGGCAGCCGGCACCGTCCGCTGCGCTCCTAGGTCTGGACCCACGACACTTTGTTTCTGTAGGAAGAGTCCCGGGCGCAGTGCAGTTTGTCGCTCGGTTGTGGAAGGGAAGTGGGTACGTTGATAATGCTTCTGCCCGCGTCCCTGCCTGCTCCGATGCGGGAGAGGAGATGCCAGCAAGGATCTGGCCGAGGACGACTCGTTGGTTGTGAGTTGCACCGAGAGCTTCCGAAGGTGAGGAGTGGAGGGTGCCTTCCATCTGAGCAGCTCAGGAGATAAACGACCAGCCAAGCATTTGACCCTTTTGCTGGAGTTGGGATGGTTCTTTGGCCCCAAAACACCGCGGGGGAGCTGCCAGCTGGGAGCTGAGCCCGGGGTGTGATGGTGGGGAGGAGAGGAGACCTCACAGGGGTGGGCAGCTCCAGAGTGGCTGAGTTGCTGTCTGGTTTGGAGCTTAAGGTATTTTTTAAAAAGTTCTTAGTTTATCACAACATTGCTGCTCTAACAACCCTTGCCGCTTCTTTCTTTTCTCTTTTTGTTTTTGTTTGTCAGGGGCACATTTTTCCTACTGCTTATAATTCACATTAGGAGCTCTTATGTCTGCTTCTGTTAAAGCCTCCATGTCTCCCGTGGGGGTTGCACCTTACGGCTGTGCTTTCCATGTGGGCTGGTACAGGTGGTGGGAACAGGCTCCTGAGGGATGATGAGGGACAGCCCAGGCCCTTTGTGTTGCCCTGCCCACTGGAGCCACTGGGATCCCACTTTACCGTGCTGGTTCCTTTGTAGACTTCCTACAGTTCCTCCTTAGATCTTCTCCACGTGCTGTTCTACCTTATCGTCCACAGTCATCTTAGTGTTTTGTGTTAAAGGATATTTATGATATTTATTTTTTTCCTTAGGAAACTTTAATGACGGTAATGTTTGTTGATGCTGTCTTAGCTATGTTTGTCCTCTTCTGCCTTTAATAATTGATCCCAAACGTTATCAGGGACACTTAATCTCCTGCTATTCTGATGCTCCCCGTGTGCCTCAGATCAGTAAATTTCAGGCTTTTCTTCCTGGAAATCCATCTCTGTGTGAGATTCTCACCTCCCCATAGGAATGTTCTGCAGGGCTCTTCATGGCCGTGCCATTATGTGCAGCAAGAACAGTTAAGGTTATTGCTCTGCCATCAGCGAGCCCGTGAGGACCCGTATTCGCTGGAGTTGGACTCCACCCACAGCCCCTTCCTTTTCAGGGTAGCTTCTGAGGGCAACTTTTATGTTGTTCTTTGTCTTTGCCTACCATGTATTCATATAAATCCTTCAAAGGGTGCATCTTCTGTTCCACCAGCAGATTCTTCCACGAGGATATACATATTTATGGGAACGAAGCTGCGTTGTCTGTCTTTTACACTTTGAAAGGAGTTTTGTTCACTTTTGGCTTCAAAGCCAATGGTAGCAGGGTACTGCCAGCTACAGTCCCGCTCCTGTTTCATGTCTGACAGTCCTTCCTCGGCTGTAAACCAGGGTGACTTTGCAGGCTGTGATTTCTCATGGTCTGATCTGTTGTCGAGCTGCATTGCTGTGAGCTTTGTCCTCTCGTTACTCTCAGAAGGGGTCCTCCAGGTGCTCAGTGTGTCCTGGTTCCTCACCCTGTCTCCATGTCCGAGGTTGTTAACCCACATTAGAAGCCGTGATCCATGGCAAGCCGTTTGAAGTCTCTGCCTTCCAAGGGTTGTGTGTGGAACTTGACCTGGGTGCCGGGTGGGCTCCTCCCCAGTCTGGCTCATGAGATGCTGCTGGTGTAGCTCTCTGGGCACAGGTCTCACAGGCTGTAGGAGGTCCTGCAGGCCCTGACGAGTGGGATGTGGTCACTTCTTAAAGCACTGAGTATCTCGGGGAGGAATCTGCTCTGCTGTCGGCACACAAATTCCCCCGTCTCCGATGCAGGGACCTGTGGCAGCATCTCTGAGAGGCAGAAGGAGCTTGTTCCTTGAACCTCCAGAGCGATCAAGAAAACTCATCAGGCTGTTGCTTTTCTGGCTAAATGAAGGCAGTTTTCCAGCAAGGAGACAGATCTGTCATCACCCATGTGAGCAGGCAGGAGAGGGGACAGAGGCTTGCCGAGGTGTGTGAGTCCCCACCTTTTTCCTAACGCAGCCTTCTGCCAGGGTATTTCCCTAGCTGTGACTTTTTAGAAGGAGGAAGAACTTTGAAATTACCTTAAATTTTCCTAATTTTGAATAGTTTTGGGTGGGTTTGCGCTTCCCAGCTGGGAGCTGCGGGTGCTGGGGATGCCGGGGACCAATCCATCAGACGCCCTTTCGTGTCGGTGCAGAGAGAGGTGCTCTGAAGCACAGATCCCTGAGCTCCTTTTTGATGTCTCGCATCGGGACATTGGTGTTTTGTTGATGGTCTCTGCTTCTCACCATAAAAATTTGGGAAGCCCAAACTCTTTTTACAGCTGTAGAGGTTGTGTTGTAACTGCCCAAGTTCAGGTAGTTCATTCTCACCCTTCTTCCTTATTCAAATGGGTAAAAATCAAAATGACATTTTCATTTTGGTCTGTGGAGAACATTTGGTTTGTCCAAACCTTCTCTTAGGCTCTGGTCTCCAGCTGTCCCTGCACACTATCACAGGGAGGCTTTTGGTATCATTGCCAAGGCTGCTCGTGACCTGGAAGGGTGATAGACTTGGCTAACCCCAGTGAAAACAAAGAGCTGCAGGAAGCTTCGAAAGGTTTCAAAGTCCCTGGTGTTCCCCCAGGTCTGGTGACACCTCCCTGAGCTGCGGACAGGCGCGTGGCTGGAGCTGTCGGACGCTCCTCTGAAGACGAGGCCAAGTTGGACGGGGCTCTGAGCAACCTGCTCTAGTGGAAAGTGTCCCTGCCCATGGCAGGGGGGTTGGAACTGGATGATCTTTAAGGTCCCTTCCAACCCCCAAACCACTCTGATTCTGTGTGCAGGGGGAGCTGAGGCGTCCAGTGGGAACCAGCCCCACAGCCGTGTCCATGCCGTGTCCTGGCAGTCGCTCCAGTGGGATGCCAGTGCTTAGGTCCAGAGTCACTTCTGCAGCATGGCAGAGACAGAGGTCAAAAGGTCTGAAGGGTGAAGAACTAGGGCTGAAGGAACACGTGGACATTTGCAGTGTCATCTTTCTCTTTTTGTCCTCTCTCCTCAGTTTCTGTGGTTCCGTAACTGGCAGGACAGAGCAGAACAGTTATTAATGGTTTAGTTTTCCGACAGATGGGATTTCTCGGCAAAGCAGGGATGCCAGTGATGCTCAGTTCTTGTGGGGACAGCAGAGCTGCTGCCAGTTCCTCCTGAGATGAGCCGTGGGGCTTTCTGGGGCTGGCAGGGGTGGCCCATGGCCAGGGAGGGGCTGCTGGGGCCGCTGCTGGCCCCGAGATGAGGAGCAGCCCTTCACCCCTTGGGACGTGCACCTGCTGATGGTACCTACCACAGGGCAGCACAAAACCACCTCTCTAAGGACTCACTGTAGTTGGGGCATTTTTGTGTCCCAAAGTTAATAAGATGTCTGAAATTCATGTTCTTTTAAGCTGAAAAGCACGCAGCCTGGGTCGGGGAGTGAGGTCTTGGAGCATTTAAACAGGACATCTCAAACAAGCAGAGAATGGGTAGATGGCTTCAGAAATAAAAACAGGCTTGTTGCAGTCAGGGTGAATTTAATAAAATATTAAACGGTTTTCAGCACTACAGAAAACCATGATACTATCCAGTGGTAGAAGAATTGCTTTGAAAATACTAAAGGATGTAAACACTGCAGGACCTCGATAAGCTGTATGCATTTCTGCTCGTTAATCGAGCTCTGTAGGGCCTCATTAGCTCTTGGCTGCAGCTGGACGGTGAGGGGAGAAGCCAGCACCTGGTTATGGTCCAACTTTGATGTGCCTTGTTCCTTGGTGGGCACAGGGATGAAGCCCTTGGGGGGAACCTTGTTCTCCAGGCTCATCTCTGTGGTCAGGGTCTGCCCAAACATGGGTCCAGGAGGTGGTTGTGGACTCTGGGACCAACCTGGCTGCACCAGGGCTGAAGGTCTCAGTGTTTCTCTGGCTGCATGGGTGGGTTTTCCAGCTGGTGTTGGTAGCGCTGCGGGGATGCTCTTCGGAGCACAGCTACATGTGCTGCAGGCTGGCATGGTGCTGCCCCAGGCTTCATGTCCAGCCTGGTCCCCAGGCACTTCTCTCTTCATGGTTGACTTGGAAATCAAAGGTTTTTGTTATCATCAGTAATTCTTGTTCTTCTGAGTTCTTGATTTATTTGTAACTTGTTGATGTTTTGGAGATCTGTCACACTGCTGAGTTGGGGTGGCCAGAAAGGAGCCCCATCTCAGCCGAGGTCAGCCCTGCACCGTGGCAGCATCCCTTTGGGTGATTGTCCCATCAGGACCATATTGACATTCAGAGAGAGGAGCAAGTGGTGGCTCCACTGCTCTCTGTTCCAGCTGTAAACCTCAGGGGTGAACCACTTCTTCTGAACATCACTTCTGGTGAGTGTAGAGGGAATTGGGCAACCAGCACAGACCTTTGAGAAGATGAACATCACTGTGCCTCCTCTGCCCATCTTACCCATCAAGGCAGCAGGTAGCAGGGGGCTGGCTGTGGAAGGAGGTTACCATGAAAGTGTGCTCCTCAGGCAGTCGATCTCCTGCTGCCACTCTGGCTGGCCAGCAGCAGTTATCCCACCCGTGGGGCTGACCTTGGGTGGCTGGTGAACAGGCAGACGCTGCAGCGCTCCCGTACCTGCTGGGCAGCCACGTGCCCCAGTCTGTGCCCTCTGACAGCTGGAGGATTTTGGGTCTTGGAGAGGAGCTGCCAGGTGTCCCTACCCCCCATGCACCATGGTAGCCTGGATTTCTGCTGGAGCCATCACACCTTGTGAGGACTTCGGAGAAGGCCCAGCCACCCCGTAGCAGGGAGGGGGTTCAGCTGGCTTGTCCGCATCCTTTTTCACATTTTACCCAGAAAAACAGATCAACATTGCTTGCCAGGGAACAGCGTGTTCCTTGGGAGACACGCTGGTGTGGACAAACTCCAGCAGCAAGAGCTTATCCATCACCAGCAAACCGCTCCTCTTCTCTGTGGAGAGGAGGACGACTCGTGCCAAGGACTTGCAGGTGTTGGGGCTCCTACAGGACCTTCACCCGAACGGATATCTTCGGAAGCAAAGCCCCTGTTGCTGTTAAGTAGCGCAGGGACAGAAAGAGCAAATGCAGGAAATTTAGGTGCTCCAGCTGCTCGCTGTGCAGCCAGACGGACAGGCTTGCCAGGAAGATGCTTCAGAGCGAGTCTGCAACTAGTCAGCAGCTTTGGAGACAGGATAACTTTATTTCATGTGATTTTTGGGTTTTTTCCCCCCTTGGAACTATGTGGACAGTTTTGATTTATAGGGGACTTAGCACATTCTCCCCATCCCATTCCTCAGGTTGCCTTCCTGTAGGAGCAGAAACATGTTGTGTTCCTGGGGAAAGGAGGCCAACGAGTGAGTTTCTGGGAGCGGGTGAGCGTGGCCCTGGGTTGCTCCCGTCGACTGACAGCAAGTTTCACCCACGGGCATCTTTTTCTCTCTAGTTTCTTTAGTTGAGAAACTAGATGTACCTCAAGAAGACAAAGCTCTGTGTGTGTTGGTAGAAGTTGAAATCTCCACCATAGATGAGGATGTGCTTTGGTCATGCCCCTGGGGTAGGTGATGGTGTCACACACGTGATCACGTGCATGCGTTGGGCACGGAGCGCTGCCCTTCCTACTGACGGGGAAGGGAGTTCAGGCTCAACAAAGGCTTGATGTGTAGCCAGGTCCTGGGGGAGCTGCTGAGAAAACCACCTGCAGCACCCAGTGTCCAGGGCAGGGAAAACCACAGCGATTGTGTGCAGGGTCGAAACCCATTCCTGTCACCCCTAGGGGGTGGGGTGAAGAAGCCTGGCTGCCTCCCCTTGCAGGAAGCCTATGTCTCTCTCAGAGGGGACCTGGCACAAGAAGCTCCTCGCAGTCTTTCCTGAGGAAATGAGGCTTGAGACAGGGGCAGGAGCATCCCAGTGAGGTCCCTGCCAGACTCTGTCCTGGGCGGTCCCCTGGGGCAGGGCCACGTGAGCAGGTGGAGGGTCCCCCCTTTGCTTGCACACCCCAGCTGGTTGTATTGAGCTCACAGCGAGCTGGGACATTTCAGAGACATCAGGACGTGTGATTGCCTGCTGGACCCTCTCTCCAGTGCGGAGCCTCTGGGGGCAATTTCATGTCCCTCCTTCAGCGATGGACTGTGGCCAGCAGCTCTAGATGTGCCAAGCCAGTGGGCGAAGCAGAGAGCGCGTGTTAGACACTGCTGGAAATGGAAATCAGGCAAAGCAGGATGGAGCTGCCCGCGAGAGCCGGGCGCTGACTCCCTGCCCACCGCTCCAGCTGTGCTGGGAAGCTTTGGCAACCTGGTCGGGCCCCGGTAGCGACACACCTCTCTGAGATGATGTTTTTAATCAATTCCCAGGAAAAAAACCCAAAACACAACAAAAAATCAAGGGAAGAATATGACAAGCAAGTCAGCTGCCTGCCTCCGCTGAGCGCGTTTCCCCAGACAATAGGACAAGTGACAGGAAGATGTGAAGGAGCTGCCGAGCGGCTCCCGCGCAGCTCCCGCCTCCTGACACTAATGCATTTTAAGTTGCTTTGGAGCAAAACATCCTGAGCAAAATCTGAGATAAACCGCCAGCTTTCAGCGCCTGGTATCACCCAAACTGGCAGAGCTGACCTAGAAAACCACGCGGTTGGTTACGGCGAGGTTCTGGTGGTGTTTCTGATTGTGCTGACCTGCTCTGCTCTGGCAGGGTCCCACCCGCCGGCCACCCCCACAGAGGGGACAGGGACCAAGGGGAGGCACTGGATCAACAGGCGAGGGTGCAGTTCAGTGTGTGCTGCACAGACAACTGGCAGCGTCCCTGGCCCAGCCAGGGCGGCTCTGAATCTGTTCCTTGGGTGTAAACCCGGATGATTTATCAGGTTTAAACCCTGACTGGCTCTTCCCAGGCTCACCTTTGTGCCAGCCTGGGAGGAGGCTCTGGAGAAGAGCTCCCTGTTGGGGAGCCAGGCTGGGGGTGCTGGGGACATGGTGCCGGGAGACCTGAGAGCGCATCCGCGGCCGCCAAGGGCTTGGCCAGGAATCCTCAGCCCCGCAGAGATCCCTGCGGGCTGCCCTCGCCCTGCGTCCTTGGTGTGGAGATGGAGGGGGGTGGGAGGCAGTTTCCTCCTCTCTTCTCATCACTTCCCCGTTGTAGAGACATCAACTCTCCTGTATTTCAGGCCAGAAGGTGAATGTTTGGGGAAATTACGAGCACGTTACAATGCAATTAAAACCCAACTCCTACATTTGCTGTATCTTCTGTATACCTACGATATCACCAGCTGGTGTAACCAAAGCTTCTGGCATCTTTTATCTGTTTCAGCAAATCAAAGCTGAAGGAAATGGCTCCATCTGTGTTTTCATGTGCCGCACCGGGGTCTGCGGCAGCCGGGGAGGGTGGCTGCCCATGGGCCGTCGCAACACGCACAGAGCACACCTCTGCCCACCGCTTTGGGGACGAACGAGAGGACTGGTTCCGTGTGCAGTTATGGCAGGGGGAGGAGCGACGCCGCTGTCCCCTGCGAAACTTGGGGTGCTGCAGATGCATTCTGGACTTGTCTGCTTCAAAGGGAGGGTCCCGAGCTCCTCTCCCCGTCCTGCCCTCCATCAACAGCCCTGCAACATTAAAGCAGATCGGCTGCAATTTCAAAGCTGCAACTTCAGTGCAGCCGAGTTGGTGAGGAGGAAGATAATTAGCAAGTTAAATGTTCAATGCTTTAGTCAAATTATGTTTAATAATATTGAGCTGTAAGGAAAGAAGGTGGCAGGAGCTGTTAGCAGCTGGCTCTTTCACTGTCGATACGGCGTTGTTGTGCAAAGCGCTTGCCGTTTAATGAAGGCACCCTGGGTTTTATTTCATTTTTCAAGCCCGTTTCCATGTTCTGCTTCACCCGCCGTTGGCTCACAATTTGCAGGATTGCAAACGAGCTCGGAGTATTTTAGGAGCCGGTGGTTTTTCAGGAATGAATGCTTTGCTGGTGCTTCATGACTATGATTCAAGTTCTCTTGGCTAACTAGCCCCCAAATTATCTGTGCATGCAGAGAAGGGCCGTGTTTATGGGTCTGCTGGAGCCTTGATGAAAGCCTTGGACTGCAGTTTCTAGCCAAGGAGGAATAAAACACTGCGGGGATCCTCTTCCAGCCCTGGAGTTTAAAATATTAATAGGATATCATTTTCCCAACAAGCATTGCAACAGGTAGCGAGCACTTTGTTATAAAACATTTCCTCATGGCGGAACCGCGTATTTTAATGGAAATGCGGTGTCACCTAAATTATTGATATCGAAAAAACCCTACAAGTCCAGTGGGTGTCCACAGGTACCGGAATCTTTTCAGAGGGGCTCTTTCTCCGTGCTCAGCTGGATCCCGTTCTGCGCTGCGAACGCGGCATCCCCAGGGTGCCAAAAGAGACGGTGCTCCCCAGGGATTGCCACGCCGGCGAGAGCCGTGGAGCTGGGAAGGGAAGCGCAGGCAGCTTGTGGCGGGTACCACAACCTCTCCTGGAGCCCGTTTATCTCTGGTACACAGAGAGGATGAGGAGGGGAGAGCAGGGGTGGAAGCGGCAGTGATTCCTTCAGAGCGGGCGGCGTCCCGCTGGCCAGCCGAGCAGCACGGCTCTGTGCCCGTGCCAGCCTGGGACGTGACGGGAGGGAAGGGCAGAACTTGGCCGGGTTTCAGCAGCAGCGGGCAGCCCGGCAGGAGCTGGGGAGGGCTTTACCCCCGCGGCTCTGTCTGGAGCTGCCACGTTGCTGTCCTGGCCCGTGCCTGCGTCTCTCTGGCAGAGACTGTTTGCCGGGAGTCCCTCTCAGATGGTTCACCGGGCTCCTTACCATGTGTGAGACGACAACAACGATGAGCTGGCTCCTTTCTGGGTTGAAATGTGGGGAGCCACTCGTTTAGTCTCTGCCACCTTGTCAGGGGGTTCAGCAGCACTGAGTGGTTTGAGAATGTTTTTGAGAAACACAGAAACTCCTGATGTTTTTCCAGCTGCCCATAAAGTTTTCCGGGAAGCGCAGGAGAAGCTCAGCTTTGCTGCACGGCCGCGACCCAGCCCGGCTTTGCCGAAGGAGCAGCAAAGGGCAGAGGCCCACGCTGTCCCCTCCGGCTGGTGACATCCTCGGAGCCACTGCAGTGCCAGGCTCGCTGGCTGCTCTGTCCTGGGCCGAGCGCTCGCACAACCCTCCAGCATGGGCAGGAGCTGCCCAGAAACCTGGAGCCTTTGCCCAAAGTCATTCAAGTTGTTGCTCCGTCAGGCAGCGTGTTGGGTGGAGAATGGTCTCGGTTGGTAATGGGGAACTTGGGACTGTTCTCTGGCTTCGCTGATTGTCTTGTTTTGTCTCTTGCTTCTCTCCCATTTCTGGACTCACAGCAAACCCTGGAGACAAATCTCACCAACCTGGTGAAACGCAACAGTGAACTGGAAAACCAGATGGCCAAGCTGATACAGATCTGCCAGCAAGTGGAGGTTGGTGAGAGCAGTCGGGGACCTCTGGGGTGATGGGGAAAGTGCACCGGGAAGCTCCCAGATGGAGTGATGGGATCAGTGGGATTGCTCTGGTGTCTCTTCCCCAGGGGCTGCCCTGGGAACAGAGACGATCACATGGTGGGACAGCATCGCTGACACCGAGGGGCTGTCGGGAGGCGGAACTATTTTGGAGAGTTTAATCCCAAATGATAGAGGTTTCGGGGATAGTTCCTGGGGATCTGTAGGATCTGGAGGCAAGGGTGGCATGGCTGGGAGACACTGGGAAGAAACACTGGCTGCTGGGCTGAGTCAGGAAGGGAGGACCCCCTGGCTGCTCTGTGCATGGGGATGGGGGAGCTTTTGGTTGCAGCCCTGGCGATGCTGAGCGAGCAAACGCAGCTCTGCTCTCCGAGGGGGAAAGCAGAGTTGTCCCTCGGTAGCTGCCTCCCGCCCACGGGTGCGGTTTTGCCAGCAGCTCCTGTTTCCTCCAGCTGGCAGGTGGGACCCGCGGGCCGGGTACTGCAAAACCCTCCGTGCCTAGAAGGCGTTGGCCAGAGTTGTTCTCGGTGCTCAGCGAGCACCCTTCAAAGGCTGGGGCAGCTCCAGCTGCACTCCCAGGAGCAGCAAATCCTTCTAACTGTGATGCCTCTGCGCTTCAAATTCTCTGTGAAACTTTGGGCTGGTTACACCTCTTTCTTGTCTGGGGGTGCTGGTGAAGTAAATGAGTTAATGTCTGCAAATCACTTGGGTATCAAAGTGATGAGTGCTCCGGGAAAGCACAGAAGGGAGTTGCTGTCGCAGGGGCCCTTCTCGAAGCTCCAGGGTGCTGGTGCAGTGTTAATGAGCCTCACCCTGCTCATTAAGGCTGTTTTCCCCATCTCTCTAATTTGTTCTTGGTCCAGGGCCAGCCTCACCCTGGGGCAGTGTGGGCAATGTGGCTTGTCCCCAGCTCCTCGGTGCAGGCGGGGACACACCTTGTTCCCATCCCTGCTCAACAGCAGCTTCCCCTCGCCGGGCATGGCCGGTCCCAGCCTTGCTGCCAGCTTGCAGCCGCAGGCCCTCGTCCCGCTTTCCTGGGAAGGCTGTCGCTGGCAGCAGCGGGGGATGAGAGAGACCATCTCGAATTCTGCTGAGGAAAGGGATGCAGCTGACCCAGCTGCTCGGGGCTGCAGAGCCCTCCATGTTCCCGGGGTGCAATCAGGCACCTTCTGTTCGCCTGGGCAGGGGTTTGTGGAGCCGTGCCGGGCAGCCTGTGCCAGCACCCAGCGCTGCCTCGTGGCCCCGGCTCCCTGGCCAGGGCTTGGTGAGCGATGTGCTCTGTGGAGAGCACTCGAGAGGAGCGAGGCGGTTAATCCCCTACCGTGGTTTCAAAGTGCACATTCCAATTAATAGCAAATTAATTTGCAGATTTGTTTACTGAAGAGATGCATAGAGAGAGGTTGTCGCAATTAGTTTCTTCTTAATGGGCTATTGATGTTTTTGGTTGCTAAATTAAGCAGCAGTTCCTTGAACCAGCACCTTTCTGGCTGCTGCCAGAATCGCTGACGGGGATTTGGGGCGAGATTGCTGGTCCCTGAGCAAACACGATGGGTATTTGCTTCACCCTGGGTCACCCCATCCCTGGCTGGGGGGGTGCGAGCCATACGGCTTCCCAAGCTGCCCCTTGGGCCAGGCGGCCAGCGGGGACGTGGGGATGCTGTGTGTGCCGGCGGGGGTCGCTTGCCCACGGCGAAGCGCACAGGGTCGTGTTTGCGCAGGCACCTGCAGCTCGTGCTTCACTGTCCGCACCTCGGAGAGCCACTGGGGCTCTTGGCCAGGAAGGTGCTGCCCCACGCCTGCTTCTCCTTGGGCACCATCGGTGTCTTGTTCTTTGCTCGCTGTATAAGGCCCATGTTGCTGCCCTGATGATCTAGAGAGGAGGAGAGAGTGGGAAGCCCTTTTCTGAGGGTGCCCGCAGTGCCACGCAAGCCACTGTCAGATGCAGCTCAGCACGTGATGACGGGAGGAGCTGGGATGTGCTCTGAGCTTCCACGTCAAAATAAGGAGCAGAAAAATCACCCCTGGGTTCTGCAGCACTGCTGGCCCTCCGAGTGTGGTGATCCCACGTTGTCCTGCTCCTCTCTGCCGGTGTGTGACACGGGGAGTGAATTTTGGCTTTTGTGGGAGGTGTCTCCAGGGATCAGTGGGTTTGGAGTGACTGCAGTAAAAGGACAGCAAACGGACGTCTGCCAGGCAAAGGAGGAGCCAGAATGCCCTTGTCATCAGAGTGCTGGTGACAGTCACCAGGTCACACTTTGACTCCAAGAACCCATCTGGATGTGCCAGGACTATGGGATGTCTTTGCAGACCTCCTTCTCCTGCTCCTCCTCTGAATGCAGCTCCAGCGTCTTAACGAACTGACCTGTGATGAATTGAAAGCTCTTTGGTATTTCTTTCTGGTTCTGGAAGTTTCAGACCTCTAGGCTGTCGTTTCCTGTATAGTTTGGGAGCTTTCAGCTTTGTCAGTCATCCTGCTTAAAATACCGGTTGAAATACGTTTCTTTGCCTTACTAAATATGTGATCCTGCCCTTGGGAGGCATCTTTCAGAGAGCACATTAAAGTGTGAAGTAGAAAATCTTTCTGCCCCTCCCCACTTCCCTGTGGATCTGGATGTGGGAGATTTCGCTTCTGAGCCATTTGTGGACGTTGGATACAAGTGGACAGGTGAGGTCACAACACATTCTGCCCATCAGGTCACACTCGGTGCAAGTCCCACACTACATCCAGGAAACTGCCACCAGCACCCTGAGGAGACACCCCGGAGACAGTGGTTCAAAGTGTCCCAAGTGACTTCCTCCTGTGTGGGAGGCTGCTGCTGGGAGAGGGTGAAGGGACCTCGTCCTGTGGCACTGATCCAGATGTGGGCCAAAGAGAGCAGGTTGTGACCCTGTGAAGAAGCCCGAGTCTGTAAAATACCAGGGTGGGTACTGGGGTTGGTCCCCACCCTGATGTCCCCATCAGGGAGGGAAGCAGGAGGTGTTGCTCTTGCTCAGTGGGATGGTGGCCCTCTGTGCCACCGTGGCCTTGGGCAAACTGGTGCCTGTCCCCCGGGCGATGGCTGCCTTGCTACATAGTCAGAGACCTGCTGATGGGTTTGGGTGCTCTGGGGGTGGGATGGGGTTGTCTGCTGTTCCATCCCAGAGCTGCCTGGGCGTGGGGGAGGAGGAGGGAGGTTTGTCTGGGCGTGAATCACGCCGGAGGCTGTGATGATGTTCCTCACTTCTTGAACTGCAGCACGAGCCCTTCCCAGGTCTGGGTTTTATTTTTGCTGTTTATTGTAGGGCTGTGATGTCCCTGGCACATTTCCCCACACACGGGGAGAAGGGTGAAGTATTTCCCCCACCCCCATGTCTAAAAGCTCTCCCCCATGCCCAGCTTTCCTAGAACCATAGCACCCGCCAGCTCTTCAGCCCCAGCGCAGCACAGACCAGGGAACTAACACCCTAACGACACGTGGCTTGGCCGGTGCCGAGCTGTGCCTGAGCCAGGGCTTTTGCCAGCAGGGCTGCGTTGGTCTGGGGTCGCCCCTCCATGTCCTGATGGCACTTTGGGGTGGACCCTGGCCTGGAAACGTGCCTTTTGGGACAGAAGGCAGCTGGAAAGGGACTGCAGTGACCTCTGAGGCTTCATCTGCCTTCGGTCTCCCAGAGCTGGCTGAGCTGCAGGTTTCTTGCCCTGGGAAGGTTTTCAGACTGGATGGGGAGCCTGGCACTCGCTGACACCCCCCCCTTCTCTTCCCGTGGCTGTTTTCACTGCCCTGGCACCCAGGGCTCCGTCCTGTCAGCAGCATCACGTGCTGGGGCTGCAAACGCTGCCAGACAGCCCCAGTCTGTGCTCCTGGGAAGTTGGAGCCATGGGCACCTCTGCCTGCACTCCTGCCCCACAGGGTGAGGGTGCTGCCGGCGTCCTCTGCCCCAGCGCTCCGCTGCCGCCGGCACCAAACCCCCGGCTGAGCCCCCTCCGCTGCCTCACAGCAGGTCTGGAATGTTCCCTGCTGGTTTTTCTCTGTGGAGTTCTCTTTGCAGACCATCAGCTGTCTCCCACTTCAGCATTGCATAATCTGCTGGCCAGGTTTAAAAAAAGATCTTGTATCAAGTGTGTTTAACTCTGGGTTGCCTTCGGACTTCTCCACCGCTTCACGTGGTTTTGAGGGTGCAAGATGGAGAAAACCTGATTACACCCTCTATTTAATTATGTCCTCTGTTTAATTTACATGAAAGGGCTTGGTTCCTCTTCTACAGAGTGTATCCCCCCCCCTTCCCTCTCTGTACCCCAGGAGTCCAAACCAACTAGAAGAGCCACATGTGCTGGTCTCCCCTGTTTGCAGCTTCCATCCCTTCGTGACCAAGGAGCTAGTGCATCTCCTTGCTGCCTTCCCCAAAGGCACGGTGAGAGCTGTGCAGCCTCCTGGCACTGCCCTGCCGGGCAGCAGTGGAGGGACAGAATGTGTGATCTCCCCAGGGTCGTGTTTTGGTGGATGCTAAGCAGCAAAATTATCACCTTGGCTAACCGTCCATGTGCAGAGGCTACAACTAGACAAGACTTGGTCTAGAAGGAGCCAGATCATGTCCAGGGTGGTTTGCAAGAGCTGATCAGACCTGAAGGTGACTTCTGGGGAGCTCTGGCCAGTCTGATTGTGTCATCTTCAGTCCTTCACTGGGACTGACCCAGGTGCCCAGGTCTACATGAGGTTTTCTGGTCTCCTGGCTCTCCTCTCAGTGCAGCGGTTCTGGAGGGCAGGGTGGGAGGAGGGACTGGTGGTGCCGTGTGGTGGGTTGTTTTTCCTTGCTGCTGAGCCATAAATACTGGTAATGAGGGTAGGGAGGGAGAAGTACCAGCAGCAGTCTGGGGGTGACCATGGTGGTGCAGGAGCTGTCTGATGCTCGTGCTGCTCCTCTGCAGGGGCCAGTCCAGCCGAGGCTGCGTGTCCCGCAGTGGGAACTGTGGATAGGAGGGGATGGTGCAGGGAGGAGATCATGGGTTTGAGCATCACCAGGCTGCCCTCAGCATGAGCCCAGAGCAAAATCCATCAGGGGATGGTGCCCCAGTTTAGGAAGAGAGCTGCAAGTGCAGTAAGAAATCTGCCTTGAGCTGGAGAGAAAGCTTAAAGCTTTATTATGTCCTGGGCATGCATCCTGCCAAAGCTTTGCACTGTGAAGAAGCGGGGCCTTTTAGAGCAGCAGGTGCTGCCAGCAGCATCTGGTTCTTTTTACTCTTTTTGGGGTAGATGGCTGTTTGTGAAAGGCTTTGCTCCTGTGGGCTGCTCCGTGCCACCAGGCACTGTAAGCTGGGTGCTGTGCCTGAGAACAAGGGTAACGGGGGGTCTGTGCCACCCACACGGCCCTGCCAACCAGCACTGGCATGGCTGCCCATGTTGCCCAAATCTGTGGGCTCCCAGTAGGTGCTGGAGCCTGGAGCTCTGCTGAGAGCATCCTGCAGCACTCAGAGCAGGCAGGTTTTCCATGGTGCAGAGCGGCACGGCGATTGGAGCTGGGGTGTCTGTGCCAGCCCGACTCGCCCGCGGTGGTGGCTGCCCGGGGCTGGTCCAGCCCCTTTGTTCGGAGCCCACATGGCTCTCCCCGGCGTGCAGCCCCATGGCCCCTGCTCGCCCTCCCCTGCCCACGCTGCTTCCCGTCTTGCTTTTGCAGATGCTTTGAAGCCTCGGCTGCCCTGGCTTTTCACGCGGGGGCCTCTCATTCATCTTTCAGCCTCTCTCTGCAGTGCCCGGGACAGCTCTGAGACCTGCTCGGGAGAGAGGCCGGCAAAGGTCGCGGCTTCTGCCAGAGTCCCATGTGCTGCTCAGCTCAGAGCAGGATGGCTTGGGCAGGACAACCTCCAGCTGCCCCACGGCCAAGGGCAGGATGGGGCTCACCTGGGACTGCTGGGGGCAGCCCGAGCAGTGCAGCCATGGCTGGGTAGAGCACCCCAAAACTAAAAGGGGGAGATTTAGTCCAGATCTAAGGAAGAAATTGTTGATGCTGAGGGTGGTGAGAGCCTGGCCCAGGTTGCCCAGAGAGGTGGTCACTGGTGGTCCCATCCCTGGAACTGTTCCAGGTGAGGTTGGCCGGGGCTCTGCTTGCAGATGACATTTCTCCATCCTCCAGCCGGAGAGGCACTGGGTGCAGGCGAGCCAGCCCGCATCTGCCCACGTGGCAGGGCTGTCACCTCCCGCTCGGCTTAGCCCTGGCAGAGCTGGGGCCCAGCGTGGAGGATCCTTGTTGCATCTCCTGGGAGAGCCGTGGAGCTGCCGGGCTAGGGGCTGAGCGTGTCCCTCCTGATGACCCCTGCCTTCGCTGTCCCTGGCCAGGTGAACACGGCCATGCACGAGGCCAAGCTGATGGAGGAGTGCGACGAGCTGATGGAGATCATCCGCCAGCGCAAGCAGGTAATCGCTGTCAAGATCAAGGAAACAAAGGTGAGGAGGGATGGCTTTTGTGCCTGGGGTTCGAGGGACCCCTCCCGTGCCCGTGGGGCGGCTGCTGCGGGCTCTGCCCTTCCCCTGCGGGCACAGCCCAGCAGCCCGTGACACTGGGATGTCCCGGCCATGTGCAGAGGTGCTGCCAAAAAGCTGCGGGCGTTGCTTTGGGCAGCCTCGGTGCCCGGACCTTCATCTCCTCACCACCCCACACGGGCTGTGGGTCCGGCCGTCCCTCGCTGCTGCCGTCCAGGGCTGTTCTGCCAGGAGGGGAGGGCAGGGGAGGTGCATGGAAGAGCTTGACAGATTGGTGCAGTTGCTTGGATCAGGCCAGAGAAGCTTCCTCAGGGCTTTTCCAGCACTGCAGTGCTAATATAATGATGTCGAATTAACGCTGAAGGGCCGCCCGAGCCCTGCACTGCAGATCGGGGGGAGGCTGTGTGCTCTGCATTGCAGGGTGGCCCTGGGTGAGCTGCTGTCTCGCCCTTTGCTTGGGAGGAGGAGGAGGGTTGGACCCTTTCTCCAGCAGTTCCAGGCGTTCTGGCTTTTCCGGGTGGTTTCCATGTGGCGGGGAGAGGCCGGAGGGATGCGCTGTAGCTCCGAGCAGTGTCCACAGATGTGTGCAGTGTGCCTGGACGAGCCCTTTGCCTTTCTCGCTGAGGCTGAACGTGTGTCAGGGCCCAGCTCTGCGCCCGTTCCGGTGCCGATGGCTCAGCTGGGAGCAGCATCGCCCCGGGTACAGGTTTTGTGCAGGCAGAGGTTTGGGAGCGGGTCACGCCGCGTGCGTACGCAGGAGAGGCAGCCAGCGCTGCGTGGGGACACCCGCGGCAGAGTGGGAGCTTTAACACGCCCGCTTTTATCCCAGCCACTCCAGGGAACATATTTTATGTAACGGTGCCTTCTGCTGGTCCATCTGTCTGTCTGCCTCTCACTTCCCACCCTCTCCCCCTAACGTCTTCTGACCATGCTGTCCAGTTTCAGCCGCACTTGGCAGGGAGCTGGAAGGCTCAAAGATGTTATTTTCCTATAAACTGGCAGCTGGGTAGAGGAGAGAGGCCCCGAGGAGTCCCCAGACCCATCAGCAGAACCAACACTTGGCCGCTTACCGGTTGCCAGGGTAGGAGCAGCGGGGTTGTGCTGGTGGAGCTGCAAACCCAGCACCACAACAGCGGGAGATAGACACAGGGTCGGCGGTACTGGCAGTACTGGGCAGGGGGCTGGATTTGGGTTCCAAAGTTACCCGGAAACTGGAATAAGCCTCTTTGCCAGTGAAATTGAGCTGGAGATGGAAACGGGGGGGTTTGCAGCACTGCGGTGCTCCTCCACAGCCCCTGTGCTGCCAGCACTGGTTTGTGTGTGGTCCTGGGAGGGAGGGAGGGATGCCCAGCGAGCGGGCCCAGCGGGTGCCACCTGACGTGTTCCCGGGCAACGCACCTTTGCCGTAAGGAAGCCACGCTCAGCCTTTAGGCAGCTTGTATCCCAGCAATCCTAAACAAGAGCTCTTTCTGGATGCATCACACACGTGTCTTTGGAAACCCACCACAGATTAGATACTGAGGAACCCCCGTGCAGCTCCAACCTGGACTCGCACCGTGCAGGGCTCAGGTTCATGCTCTGCCAGGGCTCAGGCGCCAGGGCCCAGAAGACTGTGGGGCACTGAGGTGGTGGTAGGGTGTGGGAAGGAGCTAGCGAAAATCATCGGGGATGATGGGAGAGGAGGAGGAGGAGGGAAGCTGGCAGCAAGGCTGCCCTGAAGGGCCCTCTGCCAGGCTGTGGATCTGGCTGTGTCACCTGCCCGGGGCACTGCAGGTGCTGGTGTCACAGCCCAGCCCGGCTGGCCGCGGGCCAGGCCACCTGCACCCCTTCCCCGGAGCCTCGGCAGGGGCACCACGGGGAGCGGAGCTGGGTCCGGGCACCCACAGCTCTTGGCAGTGACCGTGGCCAGGGCAGGGGCTCTGCTGCCTCCCCCTGCCCGAGGCTCATGGCTACTCCAGAGCTTACCAAGCCCTCCCTCAAAACAAAATTTGTCCAATTTCTCTTTTTTATTCTCCTTTTCATAATCCTTTTTTTTTTTTTTTAAATGAGACTGGTCACAACATGCACCATCCACCAGCCCATTAAGCCCCAGCGGGAGATTTGCTTCCTTGTGCAAAGAGCCAGTTTGAGCTGTGCCTGCCGCTGACAGCCCGTGCTCCCCTGGGACGTGCCGCAGGACACAGCTTGTCACAGCGTGCCACTCCCTGCCCTCTCCATCCCCCAGGGTCTCCCTGGGGTGCCAGCCCTCCCGTCCCCAAGCCTTGGTGCTGGGAGACTGGGGGTTGCAGAGCTCCCAGCCAGTCTGAGAGCATCCCCCAGCCCCGGAGCCCTGTACAGACGTGTTCCTCATGCTCTCTGTCGCGGGTCTCTGCTGCTTGCCTGACCCCCTGGCTTGGGTGTCATTCCTCCCAGCCCCGACATCATCTTGCTCAGGAACAATCTCCTTGGTGCCCTGGGAGGCGGGAAGGACATGAGAAGCACCTGGCAGTGGCTGTGGAGCGATCCACGCCATTGTGTAGGTGCTGCATCGCTGGCTTTGTGCATCCCTGTCTTATCCCATAAGGCAGCCGACTCCTCTGCTCCTCACATGGCTGCCCCCAGTCCTCCTCAAACACCATCAGTGGGATGGACTGGGTCTTTGTGGGATGCTCTCCTCAGAGGCGGGAAGTCTCCCGTCTCACTGCATCACTTCACCTTAATTACAAAGTGGTTTGTGGATGCAGACGTGACGTTTCCCAGCAGCTCTGCTGGGGCTGAGCCAGTGTGAGGTTTCCTCAGCCTGTGCTGGACAGCTTTGCAGGACACTCCTCTCCGACCAGGTCTACTGGGAGCCAACACTGGGGGATGACATCACGTTTGCTAGGGAGGAGCAGAGAGAGGATCCGTCATTCTCCTGCTTCATTATGCACATGGAGGCTTTTCCCTGCGACTGTCCTATTGGGACAGGACAAGGGGTGATGGGTTTAAACTAAAAGAGATTTAGACCAGAGAGGAGGAATAAATTGTTGATGCTGAAGGTGGTGAGAGCCTGTGCCAGGCTGCCCAGAGAGGTGGTGGCTGCCCCATCCCTGGCACCATTGCAGGGGAGGTTGG
>WUAM01000297.1:321999-333323 GCA_024336885.1 Actenoides hombroni
ATGGCCCTGCTCCCTGCAGGGGGGTTGGACCAGAGGAGCTTGAAAGGTCCCTGCCCACCCAAACCAGTCTGTGATTCGATGATTCCCACTTGCAAGCAAAATCTATCACAGAAATCATGTTGCTGCTGTCCCTCCCCAGAGCCTCTGGGGACATTTTAGTGCCATTTCACCCCTCCTTGCTTCTCCGGAGCAGCCCCTGGCTCAGGGTGGGGTTTCCTCTCTGCTGCCTGAGCTGTGTACTGGTTTCCGAGCACCTCTGCTCCCCTGGCAGGTGATGAAGCTGCGGAAGCTGGCCCAGCAGGTCGCTAACTGCCGGCAGTGTCTCGAGCGCTCCACGGTCCTGATCAACCAGGCCGAGCACATTCTGAAGGAGAACGACCACGCGCGGTTCCTGCAGACGGCCCGGAACGTGGCCGAGAGGTGGGCTGGCACACGCGGCTCGGGCCCCGGGGGCTGCGGCTGCACGTGTCCCCTGGTCACAGGGACACCCCGTCCTCCCCTTTGCAGCCTCCAGCCTGTTCCCCTCAAATGAACCCTGGGGCTGGGGGTGTCACCGATTCCTGTCCCTCACAGGACAGGTCCTGATGAAGCTGAACATCTCCTGTGGGAGCAAACGCCGTTCTCTGGTGGGGACAACAGTGGAAGTGCTGATCTGAAGGGAGCTCAGGGGCAGTCAGGGCTGGGACCCCAAGGAAGGAGAAACGCCTCCCCCCCCATCTCTCTGGGGACCTGTCCCCAGGCCAGGCCATGCTCCTGGGGCAGCAGCAGGGGTTAGTCATGGCAGGCCGGCTTCCTGAAGGCGTGTGCTGTCACCACGATGCTGTTTGCACCTTTTTAATTCCGCCCCCCACCACTTCTGGGTGTCTGGAGCTGCTTTTGCACCCTGACGTGTATTGATGGTGTCTTCTTTTCTTTCAGGGTCGCCATGGCAACCGCATCCTCTCAAGTTCTGATACCAGATATCAATTTTAATGATGCCTTTGAAAACTTTGCTTTAGATTTTTCCAGAGAGAAGAAGCTGCTGGAGGGGCTGGATTACCTAACGGGTGAGTGCACAGCCATGCTCCCCATCCTGCACCCCACAGCTTCCTGAGGGCTGTCGGGTCAAAACCGATGGTCTCCGTGACCCGAGGAGGCTGATGCCCATAAGGATCTGAGGGGGCGGGCTACAGGGAGGGAACGGTGAACTAGCCCATTACTGCATTGCATGGTTGAGCATTTCCCTTTTGCTGCCCCTTTTTGTGGGTCTTTGGTGCCAAATTATGAAGCTCTGTGGGCAGAGACCTTGCTGGCCTCTTGGTGCTGCCTTGATGCCTATAGCACAGGCTTGGGGGGGGTCAGACCTGAGAGAGGCAGTGGCAGAATCCCCTTGTCCCAGCACGCCTGGGAACACGCCGACCCCTCGTGCTTGGTTATCGCACTGAAAGCGTGAGTGGGAAACACGACAGACAAAATGAGACAGTTGTTTGTGCTGAGAGACTCTGCTCCACGCCCCAGCCCATCTCCATCCTTAAGGGAGCAAAGAAGCTGTGGGTGGATTAAGAAAAGAAATCAGAAACTTACTGAAATATGTTGTTGCTGATCTCCCGCAGCGCCAAACCCGCCGTCCGTCCGAGTGGAGCTTTGCACGGCCCCCCACGACACGATCACTGTCCACTGGATCTCGGAGGACGAGTTCAGCGTCAGCTCCTACGAGCTGCAGTACACCATCTTCACCGGCCAGGCCAACTTCATCAGTAAGTGCCCATGTGCATCTCGCTTCGGGCGGCTGGGCTGCGGTTCAGGAAGACAGAGGTTCTCGGGGAGCACCAGCCAGTTGAAAGGCTGGTAGCAGAGGGAGGAAACCACCCAGGGCTGCAACTGAAGCGACGGAGGACCCCCCGTGCTGGGGGTCCGTAGCTGAATTGTTTCTCCCTGCACTTGGTGTCTGCAGCCTCTGGGTCGGTGAAGGGTTTGGTCCATTACAGGGTCTCGTCCATCTCGCAGCTGCCCGAGCTGGACATCTCGCACGGTGCCCAGGTGGGCACAGAGGTGCAGAGAGAGGAGACGAGCACTTCAGCCACAAAGCCAAGGGCTCTTTGCAGTTGCAACAGCAGCTGCTTACTCCTTTGGGTGCCTGGTGGGTCCTCGAGGTGTCAGAAATACCTCCCGGTTATGTGTTCTTGTAACACTGCCTTTCCCCTGAAATGGGAGGTGGTTTGCATTCTGGAGGAGAGTTAATTTGTGGACTGGGTTGTAGGAGAGAGTCCAGCGAAGCTGCTTGTTTCATACGAGAGAAAAATGTAGATGTTGTAACGGAAGAGCCAAAATGCAACGTGCAGGTTGTCTGTCCTGAGGTCGTGCTTCAGAGGAGCACAGCGTGGCTCGTGCGAGGAAGCTCTGTTCCTGGCTGCCCCTTCACCGTCGCAGGAAGTGCTGACAGGGTGCTTCAGAGCGGCCGTTCCGCTGTCGGCCGATCTCAGGAGGGGTCGGGAGGACGCGGTGCTGGGGCTGTGGTGTCGCGGCACAGGAAGGCTGTTGAGTGCACTTTAAAATATGCAGGAAGCTGCCAGAGAAAGTTACCGCTCGTGACTTCCCAAGCTGAGGAAACATGCTGCCCCGGCCGCTGCCCTTGTTTTGGAGCACACGACGGTTTGTTTCCTCTCGGTCAGAGGTTAGCTGTGGGTGCAGCAGCAGATAGATGTCCCCTGCTCAGCTCTCCTCTCCTCCCACAGCCACTCTGTGTTGTCCCCAGCATTTTGCTCTTCTCTGAAAGCCAGGGAGAGCTCAGAAACCTCTTTGGCTCCATTCTTAGATGGCCACCAGCCTCCATCTGCCCTGCACCTGCCAGCTGAGGAAGGCACGTGGAGCACGCTGGTGTCACCAACTTGTTTAGGAGGGGAAGGACCCGAAGGTCCTCGCACCAGCGCTGTGTGAGCCAGTCTTAGAGCTCAGTCCGGCCATTCAGGGCTTACCTCTTGAACACTGACCATCTCCAAGGATGGAGAGTCCCCAGCTCTCAGGGTCCTGCTCCAGTGCTTCCCCACCCTCAGCTAGAAGATTTTTTTTCCTTATCTAACTAGGTTTTTCCCCCACTACAACTTGTGCCCATGCCCTGGGGCAGTGGTGGGGCCCCTCAGGGAGGGGTCTGGCTCCCACTTCTCCCCATACACCACTTTGGGCACATGGCTGGGACTCCAGTCCATCAAGGGGCTTGGGAAATAGTCACTGGGGGCTGTGGAGGGTTGGCGCGGGCGTTAGGAGGGTGGTGACAATGGAAACTGCAGGGTGATGAACTCGGGGGCAGTTCCGGAGGAAAGCCCCGAGGGACGCCTGTCAAGAGAGTCTGCCTTGGCCACCTTCAGTAGCTCTTCATAGGAGTAAAGAAAACATCAGTTAGTGTCTCAGAGGAGAAAATGAATAATACATTGTCACTTGAAATAACCCAGCCAGGTCTGGGCGGTGAGAGCATTTGAGTCCCAGCTGAACTCGTGCGTGAGGAGACGCTGGGCACACTGTGCGAGGGCTCGCCGGGCAGGGCAGAGCAGAGCAGAGGAGGCTTCCCGTGGAAGGAAATGCCTTCTCAAGAGGCACACAGTTGGCCGGTGGAAACTGTCCCCTTTGCACTCTATTTAAAGCCAAGAGCTTGGCAGGAGCCAGACGTTTTTATGGATGACAAAAGCTGCGATAAAAAGGATTTTTTTAAACTTGGCAAGGATAGAAGCCCGCAGTCTTCAAGGCCAACCCCTTCTTGGTTGTTTTGGGAAAGAAACCTGCTTGGGAGGCCAAATCATTCTCAGGCTGTAGTTTCTCTGCCACCTCGTCCTTTCTGATGAAGGATCCAAAGCTGGTCCGTGTCTGCAGGGAGATAACACCTACTGGTGCTTGGCTGAAAGCTGTGTGGAGGATGCAATCCGTACCACATCTGGTTTATTTTCTACTTCAAATAGCATTGCTCTGCTCCCCTAGGCCATTTCCACCCGGGTTTTAAACCAAATCCAGGCTGACAATGACTGCCACCTGCCCTTGTCCTCTGGCTGCGCGAGCTGCTGGAGATAAACACACCAGTGTATGCCTTTAGAAAGAGGAGGTGCAGAGCATTTTCCAGCCGCACACACGTGTGCCAGCGACAGGAGGCTGCGAACCCTCTTCCAGTCACCCTGGAGCCACAGCCCGCTCCCCGCGCATCGTCTCGCCCTCCGCCTCCAGACCCATGGCATCCGAGAAGCCTCCAGCTGCTGCTTCTGAGCTTCCTCCTTGCTCTTCTCACGGTGCAAAGCCGCGGTCCTGTGCTGTGACAGCCGCCCCAGAGCCTGTGCCCTCTGCCCTGGTTGGAAGGGTGCCACCGGCTCAATCCCTTTCTCTGCACCCCTTCCCCATCGCTTCCCACAGCAGCATCGTGAGATGCCAGCGCCCCACCCCAGGCTTTCCCTTCGAGTGATAATAAAAGCAGCTCCTTGAGTTCCTCATCCATGGGCTTTTCCTGCAGGTGCTCTTAACTGTCAGTGAAATCAGCCTGAGGGACGCGTGGTCGGTGAGCTCTGCGTTAGCAGCACGCGATCTTTGTGTTCTCTCCTTTCCGGTGAATAAGCCTTCCCCTCCCCGTCCTGTCCCGCAGGTCTCTACAACTCCATGGACAGCTGGATGATCGTCCCCAACATCAAGCAGAACCACTACACTGTCCACGGGCTGCAGAGCGGCACCCGCTACATCTTCCTTGTCAAGGCCATCAACCAGGCGGGCAGCCGGAACAGCGAGCCCGCCCGGCTCAAGACCAACAGTACGTGGCGGGTGCTCATCCTCTGTGGTGGGTGGTGGGAGAGCAGCCCCGCTGGTGCTCGGGTCCAGAGGAGCTCGGCTGAGCTGCTCCTGGTGAGCCCACTGCTGCTGGCAGCGTGATGGATGCCCCGCGGTCATTTAAAATATTTACTGTGCCCATCTCACTCGGTGTCCTGGCTCCTTCCCTGCCTCGAGGGATGGTCTCCTGCCACCCCAGATAGTGCCTGGAGCTCCCATCAGCTCCTGTCAGCGCCCTTCCCTACAGGTCCCTGGGGCAGCTGGGATCTGAGGAGATCGTGAAGGTCCATCTTCCTGCTCGCATCACATCACTGGGCTCTTTGGGAGTCCCAGGGCAATCCGGTGCTGGCGTGTGGCTTTGCTCATGGAGGGTTGTGGTTCTGGGGAGCCGTAAGGAGCTGAAAAAGGATCTGTGTGGTTGCAGATGGGGCTTTGCAGCTGTGCACAAAGTGGAAGGCAGGTTGTGCTTCACATCGCCCTGGGGCCAGCTGTGGGGGGCTGGATATGCTTAGGGAAATCAGGGTGAGATTTGATGAAAGATGCGAGGGCAGCAGAGCCAGACCCATCTGGGGGTTTGAGGTGGGAGCAGGGGAGCCTTTTCCCTCCGAAGGGCAGTGATTGCGGCGGGGCTGCCAGAGGAGAGACAGCGCAAAAATAACTCGTCTCTCCAGACTTCTGCCGGCAGCCGCCTGCTCAGTGCCTCGTCCCTCCGACACCCACGGAGCTGTCCCTGCCCGGCCCCAGCCAGCGCAGCTCTGCCTGGTGCTTCCTTTCCTGGTGCTGTGATCACTCCTGACGAGGCTTTCGAGAGGGTTTGTGCCTCTGCCGCATCATCTCCTTTGAGCGCCTGTAAACCAAGGGAGGTGAGGTGGCAGTGGGGCAGGGGGAGGCCGCTGAGGAGCGAACTCCAGTCCAGTTCTGCCTTACTAAGAATGTATCCCTCCTGCAGCTGCTGGTTTGAAGTGCTCCCTGTGCTCTGAAGGGCTCTCGCCCTGGAAATAAGGAACGGGCAGCTCGAGGAGGTGTGAGTGATGCTGCGTCGGAGCTGGGGAGGCAGTGAGGGTGGTTTGCTTTGGCAGCAGCCCCAGGGAACTGGCTGCTCCTTGGGTTTCTAACCGAGTGCTCGTCATCAGAGACGCTGTTGTGCTGCAAAGGGTCATCCTCAGAGACAAGCTTGATTCAGTAGATGAAGTAAGAGCCCAGTCAGGTTTTGGGCTCCCCTCGCTGCAGGGATGTGTCTGCAGCAGCCCAAGGAAGTCTGAGCTGAAGTGGTGCAGGAGTTCCTGCGTGTGATGGTCCATCTCCGTGTGCCAGGAGCTCCTGCCGTGGGACCCAGGGACAGATCCAGGTGCCCAGGTGATGGAGTGAGAGGCACATGGCGTTTGTGGGTGCCCACTCCTCTCACCTCCAGCTTGGCCTTTGTCTGCAGCCCATCAAAAGCGCATGGGGAAAGTTCTGAATGTTTGATTCAACAATATAATCATATATATTTATATAATTCCCATGGCCAGCCTCAGTGCCCAAGGACCCTATTGGGGTGTTGGCTGCTCATCGTCAGGGGTGTTGCCAGGGGAAGGCACCAGCCACCCCCAGCCCATCCTTGCCGGCCTCTGTTTGCCGTTCGGTGGCACCAGGGCCGTGTCCTTTCTGCGTGGGCGATGAGCAGACCGCCCACGCTTGTCAACCGCTGCAGCCCCGGCGGGAATGTCAGCAGCTTGGCGGGGAAATGGGCCAATTAGCGTATTTCACAGCCCTCTCTCTGCTCCTGAAGTGATGTTTGGAGAGGTTCCCTCATCGCCAGAAGGTCGGTGTCAGGACACGTATTGATTTCCACAGCGCCAGTGCTGTCAGTGCTGCTGCTAAATCTGCTTTAACAGAAGAGCTTGGGAGAATTGTTTTGGTTTAGTAACAGGGAGAAACCTCCCTTTGCTGAATCTGGGCCTGAGTAGGTCTTATTTATTAACATGTGCCTAGAAGTGGATGAAAATGCCAGAATACAGGGACAGTTCCAGATCTGGTAGTAAATAAAGTGCAGGAAAGGTGGGTTTTACGGTCGTTGTGTTGACCATTGCAGACTGATCTGATTCTCACTCGCGTTTCTGTCTCTTCCTGACTTACGTATCCCTCGGTGAGCCCTCCTGGGAGATACGGGGTGGCTCACATCCCCCACCCCATCTCAAACAGCAGTGGGATCTCAGCCCGAGGGGTGGGTTTGCTGCAGCATAGGTTTGGTGCCTGAGTAATGGTCCCTGGGGTCCCTGTGACAGCAGGACCATGTCAGTGCAGGTGCTTCCCAAGGAGTGCGCTGATCCCTCAGCATGCTGCCCGGCAGGAGTCTGCCAGAAGGTTCGTGGGTTTGGATGGATTTACTGCTTTCCTGTGTCTTGACAACTCAACATCACAGCTCTGCAGCTTTGCTCGTTGAGGTGGTGTCTGATGGGAGGATGGTAATCGCCAAGCTGCCCCGTCCTGTCCCATGGCCACCTTCGGCTTGTTTGCTTCTGGCTGAGGAGTACCGACCAGGGCGATGACCCAGCTGCAGGTCTCAGGTCCCCCAGCTTTTGTACACAGATGCTTCTGCTTAGGAGGTGCAGGTGGCATCTGAGATGCTGGTCAGAGCAGGGATGCTGCAGCTGTGGGCAGAGAGGAACTGTGGGGTGCTCAGAAGCTGCAATGCCATGGGGCAGGGGCCAGGCAGGTGCTGCTCCGGCCATACCCCTGCCCTGACCACCTCATGGAGCAGGCTTGTGTTCCTCACCCTCACAGCTGCATGGTGGAGGTTGTCTCCTGCTTCCGGGGGATCTCAGTGCAGTTGTTTCTGTAGCTCTTATGTAAACCAAGGCGCAGCCCGGTCTTGGCTGTCCCCCTGGGTGGCTGTGTTGATGCGCTGGAGCTGGCATGGACTGCGGGACCTGCTGAGCTTCACCATAATTGATTCCTTCCAGGAAGCATTAAGAAAAGAAATTCTGACAGTGTTGCTACCCCATGAGCAGCTCTTGTGTTGCAGACAAACTACCGCTGAAGCAGGTAGAAAACTAACTGTTCTCCTCTGCACCCCGGGTGAGTGAGCCCCGTGTGCTCCGGCCTCAGCACCGCCCTCCCTCGCACGCCCCGTCTGGGAGCACCCAGCTCTGCATCCTCTCCCTGTGATGGGCGGCAGGAGCCCTTCGAGGCCCCCGGGAGCTGGGCGCTCCCCTCTGCCTGTCTCCGTTCCCGGCACACCGCTGACCGGCTCCGTTAACCTGGGACGTTCTCCTGCGGCCGCCTTGGCTGCTCCCACGCACGCGGGGCCAGCCAGGATTTCCTCCTCTGCTCGGACACCGCAAGGCTCCGGACGCTGCGGGGAAGGGAAGGGTAATTAAGCTGATAAACCCGTGGAGGGGCAGCTTGCGGCTGCCCCAGCCTGGAGCCAGCTGGTTTCCCCGCGGCTCTCCGGCCTCGTGCAGGCGCCGGGGATGGGTGAACCAGTGAGAGGCTGGAGGGAATATTCCGGTGAGCTCAATCCGTGAGATAAAAGTTATCAGAGTGCCCAGCCCAGGATGTGTCTGTTAGTGAGAAACCTGACCATGAAATCCATGTTGTTTCCTGGTGACGGAGTGGTGTTTTGGGAAGGGGTCAGACGGGAGCAGGCACCCGGCTGTGTCCCCCAAACTCCCTCTGTGCCGAGAGAGATGCTGCAGCCCAGCCTGGGTGCCTCGTGACTGCCCCTCTGCCCATCCCAGCGCCCTGTCTACAGATATTCCACGAGCCCTCAGGCCAGGGTATGCCAGCAGCAACCAGCAGTGAGGGCTGGACTCCAGTTGTTCATGCTGACCTTAAGAAGGGATTGACTTTGTGGAACGGGCTGTGACTGTCTCTCGTCTGACAGAGACGAGGTTTGGTTTTTTTATGCCTCACTTCCTCAGAGCCTGTCTCTTTGCATTACTGCCGGAAAAAGATGGCTACAGAGATATTAAAATAACTGGAGGAAAGGAGGGGACAGGTCACAGGTCACTCCCCATTTGCAGCTTTACTTTCAGGCGTCTCAACTCAATTATTCAGCAAATTGGGCTCTGAGGAAAATCAACACGAGCGACCGTCGGGTACCAGAGCGCAGCGCGGCTGAGCTCCGCTGCAGGATCTCACTGGAAAGCTCTCCAGCCTCGCCGTGGCTACTGGTGAGGCTGTGTGGCATCCAGCATTGGAGCCTTCCAGAGCAGTGCGCGGTGCCTGCTGCCGAGCGCGTCGCAGCGTCGGTGCCCAGAAGAGCCCTGTTTGTGGGCGCGAGGGAGGGCGGCCGTTCCCGCACCTTGGATCGCGGGAGGCTCTTGTCAGCGTGAGGACAGCCAGCGTGTGTCGGTTAGGGAACGGGTTGGCTCTCTGTGTGCTGGTAACGTGACAAAGGAACTGCAGTTGGGTTTCAAGCCAGCGTGGAAGATCTGCAAACCCCATCAGACTCCCTTGTGTTAATTGCGGAGGAAGCCCCGGGGTGTGCGCTCCCTTCCAGCCGCCGCTGAGCACGGGCTGGACCCGATGCCTTTGATCTGCTTCCACTGCCACGTGCACAGCCCACGCTGTCTTCTCCCAGTGGAGAGACCTTGCTGGGCAGCAGAGGAGCCCTGAAAATCCCCAGGCGTGCTTCCCAGGATGTTGGCCTGTGCACAGAGGGGAGCGGGCTGCGTCGGGTGCTGGGGGGCTCGGGGACGTGCTTGGTGCAGCATCTGGGGTGCAGCATTGTTACACCAGCACATCAGGGGCTGTTCTCCCCTCCCTGTGCTTACGCAGCTCTCACCAGTGCTGGCAGAGCCTGGATCCGTTCAGGAATCTAGGCCACGTGCTCTGCCTGCGTTCGGTTTGCAGCACGTCCTGATGGCATCTTCATCCCCTGGGAATGTCCTCCTGTTGCTGACATGTTTTCCATCAGTAACAGTGGGTAGAAGGGAGTTGCTCTGATGGGGAATGAGGCATTTGAAGCGGGTAATGCCCAACAGGGACACCCCAGACATTCCCCAGCCCCTTGCTTAAAGGATCTCTGCCAGGACTACAGCCCTGACCACCATGCCCAGCCTGGCTGCTCTGAAGCCCAGACCTTCCCTGAGGTCAGAAACCTCACTCTGCAGCTCACCTCTCTTTGCATTTTCAGTTTCGCCTCCTTACCCTCTGGGCAGACATTTCCTGCCGTGTTCTGCCTGCATGTTGATGGTAACAAACACAAATCCTAATCCGTGTGTCTTCTTCTAACAGGTCAGCCTTTTAAGCTGGACCCCAAGATGGCTCACAAGAAGTTGAAGATCTCCAATGACGGGCTGCAGATGGAGAAGGATGAGAGTTCCTTGAAGAAGAGCCACACGCCCGAGAGGTTCAGTGGGACAGGATGCTACGGCGCGGCAGGCAACGTCTTCATCGACAGCGGCTGCCACTACTGGGAGGTGGTGGTGGGATCCTCTACCTGGTAGGCACTGTTGTCTTCCCTCCCTCTCCTGGAGGCCCTCAGATTTCCCCGGAGCCGAGGCAGGGAGGCAGGGCTGGGGGCTGGAGATGCAGGCTGGCTGTGCAGGGCACGTTTTCCTCAGCCAAGCCTCTTTCAGCCACATAAAGCCGTGGCCGTGCTGCTTCCGCAGGCAGGACTTGCACAGCACGGGGTGCCGGCAGCCGGCGGGGCTGGGCTCTGCCCTGTGCCGAGGCTGGAGGTGGCTGAGCAGAGCTGCTCCTCTCCCGCAGGTACGCCATCGGCGTGGCTTACAAGTCGGCCCCCAAGAACGAGTGGATTGGGAAGAACTCCTCATCCTGGGTCTTCTCCCGCTGCAACAACAACTTCGTGGTGCGGCACAACAACAAGGAGATGCTGGTGGAGGTCCATCCGCAGATGAAGCGCCTCGGCGTCCTCCTGGATTACGACAACAACGCCCTCTCCTTCTACGACCCGGCCAACTCCCTCCACCTCCACACCTTCGAAGTCTCCTTCATCCTACCGGTGTGTCCGACCTTCACCATCTGGAACAAATCCTTGATGATCCTCTCGGGTCTCCCCGCCCCGGACTTCATAGATTACCCAGAGCAGCAGGAGTGTAACTGCAGGCCCCAGGAGTCCCCGTACGTATCAGGGATGAAAGCCTGTCACTAGGCTGCCCTGCCCGTGCCCCGCGGTGGCACCGGTGATGCCGGTGGGTGCCGGCAGTCGGGGTCGGCCGGCAGCCGTGCCGGAGAGCCGCTGGCCGCCGCCGCGCCCCAGCGAGCGAGAGCCTTCCACACACAGCTCCACGTTTTTCTTTAAGGGGAAAGAGAAAGAACCTCTGACGGCAGCTGAAAATAAACTCCCATTGGCGAGCTCTGCTTGCGTGCGAGTGCAGCTTCTGCAGCTCCTTGGCGCTGTGCTCCGAGCGCTCCCGAAGCGATGGTCACCTGGATGGTTTTGTCTTTCCTGGGGGGCTGGAGAGGCTGGGGCAGGTTTTCAGGTGACCTTCTGAGGTGCTGCTGTGGTCAGGGGGAGGGCTCGTGCATCCCCCCAAGGCGCAGGGCGGAAGAGGAGGGATTGGTGTTCCGGAGGCTGTTGGTGGCTTGACTTGAGA
>WUAM01000297.1:338522-375354 GCA_024336885.1 Actenoides hombroni
ATCCACCCCTGGAGCGCAGGCGAGCTCGCTCCCTCCCACACCTCAAACGCAGGGGAGCTCGCTCCATCCACACCTGGAACGCAGGGGAGCTCGCTCCATCCAACACCTCAAATGCAGGGGAGCTCCATCCACACCTCGAGCTCCATCCACACCTCTCTCCATGTAGCAACTACATTAATCAGGGGAAGGAGACATGTCTGGGTGCAGGGAGGGAGGCCCTTGGCAGCCTCTGAGGCTTCTCAGAGCTGAGCTTCGTTAGCCTGACGCTGCCATCCCCCAGAATGAACCACCAGGCCAACGCCTGGTGCTGGTGGGATGAGGAGTGCTGGGGCAGGGCACAGCAGGGCAGGAGGCTCCTTCCTGGGTGGTTGTGCTGCATGGATGGGGCACCGAGCCCACATGGTGCCAGCAGACAGGGGGAATGGGAAAGGCTGGGGGGGATCCAGGGCAGAGAGAGAAGGGGTGGTAACGGGTCAACCTGTACTGAGGTGGCTGCCCCAGACACAAAATTGGCAGTGTCTCCTCTCGTGTCCTCTGGCTGTGCCCAGAGCCTCTGGAGAGTGACTGTCATCACCAGGGGTCCCTCCTTTCTCCTGCTATACCCTCCAGCCCACATCCCAGGGCAACCCCTGGATGAGCTCCTTTCAGCCCCCTTAGCAAGCTGGGCATGGTCCAGGGCTCTCTAAGCCAACAGAAGCTTTACCCCATAAAAAGGATGTAACTGCTGGTTGTCCTTACTTTTACAAAGCAGCTGGTACTAGCCAGAGAGCAGCAAGGAGCTTTCCCCCTCTTCTTGCTTTATTTGTTGTGTTTCTCCATTAACCTCTCGTTTCTAGGAAACAACAGCTCCCGTTGATGGGCACCTGTGAAAGTCAATTTAAACCCATTACTGACCCGGCGGGTCGCTTCGTAGAAAGAAGACTTCCCTGAGAAGACGAAATGAGCTTTGCTGCTGCTTTCCAGGAACGTGCTTTTAAACACATGAGGCTTCAATGTCACGAGCGTCACAAATCAAACTGGAAATTGCTTCCTCGCCTCAGCCGGGAGGGGAGAAATCATCCGGCAAATGGTGAGCGTAAGGAAGGCAGCCAGGGTCGGGCTTTGGAGGAGCTGGGCAGGTCGCTCTCGCCGTGACAGAGCTCAGGGCGCTGGGGCTGGGGGCTCATCTTGAGACCCCCAGGGTCTGGGACTTTGGGGGATGCAGGAGGAGGATGGTTTCTAAGGTGTTCCGTGGGTTTGGGATGGCTAGCGGCGTATTTCGGGGTGGACTGAGGGGAATGTTGATGTTGGCTTTTTATTTTTTTATTTCCTCTCGAGTTCATGACACAGGAAATTTGAAAAAGGTTCCTTGCCAAAGCTCAAAAATCACAGTGACTTCATGGGAGCCCTGGGGCTTCAGCCCTTCTCTGGGAAGCTGAAAAGCAAAGAGACAGGATAAATTGCTATTTTTATACAGCAAGTGACATCAAGAGGCTGCCTCATCTGTTCCTGTCTACTATCAACAATGGCTTGTGCTGAGATGTGATAATCCGAGAGCAAGGAATACAAAGCTGCAGTCCCTCCATCCATGAATGAAAATCCCTTTAACCGGTGAATTCACTCCAGGTTAAAAAAAACAAACAGAAAAAAATCCAACGAAACCAAATGGACAAACCAGAAAATCACACCCCTGAGCTGCTCACGGACTGCATGGGGTAAATGATTTATAGTGTCTGTGCTACATTGTCTGAACTGGCCCCAAATTAGTCCTCCTTAATAGAACTCTAATTGAGGTTTTAAATACTCCTCTGAAGTACCAGCCCCTAAAATTGACTGTTCTTGATCATTAGACACATCAAAGCTTCACTTAACAAGTTGCAGATCCATCTGGCTGCAGGATGATGGACAATCCCCAAAATGAGACCAGAAAGCCGTGCTGAAGTATTTCTAAATTTCAACGAGGTGACTGAAGGAGTGATTGGGCAAGAGCACTCCTGCTTCTACAGCCCAGCATCTCTCTGCCACTGAGAGTGGCTACCAGTGGGTACCAGTGTCTGGGGCTGAGGCTGGCACAAGACTGGTGGCGATGACCCTGTGCAGACCACGCTACAAGACCTGGCCTCTGCCTGGGAAGAAGATCCCGAGCCCTAGCTGAGCCAGCCTATGGAGCCACGAGGTGATTATTTTCCTCTTGGAGACCCAGGGGAAAGCAAACAAAATGTGAAGCCCCAGCCCAAGCGCGGGCAGACGTGGGCTCAGCAGGACGCGTGGGTGGCGGGAGCTGTGTCACAGAGGCTGTCACGGGAGGGCTGCAGGCAGCTCCCGAGGGGACGGGCAGAGCTGCAGAAACACCCGCTGACCCGCCAGGGAAGGGCAGCTGGGAACCATCTTCCATGGTTCCATGAAGCTAACCTGGCCCCTCTCCTGGGACCGCCAGGCCAGGGCTCCTCGCAGCATCCCTCCAGCTCCGGAGCCGGTCCGCTCGGTCAAGGCAGGAACAGCACAAAGACTGTTAAATGGAAATGAGTCCAGTTCTCCATGGCAACGAGTGAGAACTGGGTCAGCTGCAGGAGGCGAGGAGCCAAGCGCTCCCATGAGCTGCCAAAGTAAACACCCAGAA
This sequence comes from Actenoides hombroni, assembly GCA_024336885.1. Lineage (NCBI taxonomy): Eukaryota > Metazoa > Chordata > Aves > Coraciiformes > Alcedinidae > Actenoides > Actenoides hombroni. The sequence continues at coordinate 341,122 of WUAM01000297.1, forward strand.
AGGCACACAGAGCCACGGAGAACGAGGGGACCCTGAGCCCCGGGTGCCTCAGACCCACAGAGACAAACCACAGCCCCCACCGAGTGTCACAGAGCGCAGTGGAGTCCCCAGCCCTGCCCAAGCTCTGGGGAACGTCAGCACCCGAGGGCACAGGGAGAAGAGTCCTGGGAAAGCCCAGAGATGCTTCAGTGCCAGCTCCTGGGGGTGCACCAGCACACCCACAGCTCTGCTTGTCCCCAACGCGCAGCCCATGAGCACAGACATCCCTCCGTGGCCACCGTCTTCTGCCTGACTTCTCCACAGCTGTGCCCCAGGAACACGTCCTTCCTTCTCTTTCCCAGCCACGCTGAGCCAAGTGCTCCTCTCTGCATGGCCCCTGCTTTCCTGGATGGAATTTGGCCCTTTTTTACTAACAGGCTGACAGACACTGCCAGGGATTCTCTTTGCCGAGGCTGTCCGTGTGAAAATCCTCATGACAGCTCACTCAGTGACGGGGACAGAGCTGCCACAGCTCGCTGCCTTCGATCAGCTGGATGCAGTGGTACCGAGCCTGGACCCAAGCAATGCAGCCGCTGCCTTCGCCCCTGTACTTGGGAGCCCGTGGCCATGGCTTCATCGTTATCCTGCTTCCAGCGTAGAGGTGCCTTCTCCAGATGACCCTTCATCAATTACCTGTGATGACAGGGCCAGTTCTGAGGTGTCAGGGCAGAAGTGATCGGCGAAGTGATTTGAAGGGAGAAAGCTCCTGGCTGGTGGCACTGGCAGAGCACCAGGCAGCCCCTGCTGCCCCCGGCCATGCCACGGGCAAGGGCACCAGCTGGGCTTGCGCAGCGGATGCCATCATGCTGTGCTGCTTCCGTACGCTTTTACACGTACACAGCCAAATTAAACATCAGCTGCAAGTTCTGAGAGCAGCAAGAAAATTACCAGCAGACTTTGTACAAGGCACGTCAGAGCTGTGAATTCAGCTGCTGCATTCACCAGCTGTTACGAGGAAGCATCACCGCTTTTGGCCGATCCAGTATTTCAGATGGCACTTAGGCTCTGATATTCTGTGTACCAAAAATGGGACAGTCATCTGTCAGCTCTTTGCCCTTTGCTCATCATTAAAAGCCCTCCGTTCCCTTCCCAGCTGTCTCAGTGTGTGACCTCGATGTGAATAAATTCTCTCAAGTAGCATCTTCATTTGTAAAATGTGCTTCTGCTACCTGGTAATGAATTAAACACACTCTTAACATTTACACAGCACCTTGAGGACGGAGAGGAAGGGCTGTTGACGAGAAGATGACAGTGTCACTTCAGCTCAGGGGCACATGGCGACTGCACAAACAGCAGCAGCAGCATCCTCTGAGACAAACGGCAGCCCTTGAGCCTTCATCTTCGCACCTCGATACCTTCGTGGGCTCCTTTGTCAGGTGGGGCTCTTGTCCTAGGCTATGGTTTAGTGAATATAAGGTGAGCAAATCCTCCTATGCCCACAGTTCCGTGAGATCTGGGGTTTGCTGTCCCTCGTGCCCTCTGCACATCCCTCCCAGCACGGCTGCACTGCCCCACAGAGCACCCAGCCCGCCCAGTACAGGCTGCAGTGCTGTGTTCAACCTGGGTTTCAATGTAAACCCCCTGGAAATGGGAGGCCCTTCTGTCCACGCTGCCCTCGCTTGCTCCTCCGTGACCAGCTCAACGGGAGCTGCTGTTTCAAGAAAGGCTTTCGGGAACAGAAGGTGCGTGTTTTCTCTGCAGGCCACAGCCCAGCTGCCGCGGGGTCAGGGCCAGTTCCTCACGTTCAAGAGCTGTGGCCCAGGGTGGGCACCACTTGGAGCAGACCTGGCCTAGGGTCTCTGTTGCAGCTGAGGCCGTGCCTTCCCCTGCTGCCCCTCACTCGGGGCCGTCGCCTTAGGCTGCAGGCGTGCGGTGGGACTGAGCTGCAGCCGGATGGCCTGGGAGCTGGCTCAGGAGCTTTGTGACTTCCAAACGCCACCTCAGCTCAGCTGGGTGATTGTCCAGGAAGGAAAAGACTCTCCCATGGCTCTGCCCGCTCACAGCAAGCTGGGTTTGCACTTCAGAGCAAAGCCAAGGGGAGGAAAGGGCGTTCCGGAGCTAAAAATGGGGCCATGGGCCAAGAGCCACGTTTGATGGGCTGGTGTGAGTCCCTGGGGGCTGGCAGGAGGAAGGGCCTGGCCACCCCTGGTCCAGGACCTGCACACAGTGTGAGGTACTCGGGAGTTCAAGGGTCAGAGACCTGAGAGCTCCTTGACATGAGGAAGAAATGGAGCTTCACTGAAAGAGAAAGCTTTTTGAGCCAGATCACCCGCCCGCCTGTGAGGTGCCCACGTGCAAGTCCTGCACCGCTTCTCCAAAAGGGATGCTTCTCACCATCGTGTTTTCACCTGGGGTAAATCGGGGCCATTTCAGGTGGCAGGGGCTGCCCTGTGCTCCTGCTAGTAGCCCAGCTGAGAGCTCCTCCAAAAGGGGTTGCTGTGGGCTTTTGAGCTCCGTCCTTGGAGCAACGTTCCCAGGATGAGTCCCTGCCCCTCTGGACGGGCTCCTGCCCGCTCAGTGGCAGCCAGGCAGGAGGGAACCACCCCTGGAACCTCCTGTCCCGACACCCTGCTTCTTAGCCTGGGCTTCTCCATCCACAGCTCCAGACCACTGATGTCAGGTGGCATTGCACTTGAACCCGAGAGCTGCCCGGTCAAGCCACGGACCTCGGCAATCGGAAACAAAGGTAGCGTAGGAATTTGTAATTAAATTGCCATTAGATGGGTAGCAGATTGTCTGGCAGCTGACAGTGAGTGAAAACGCTCTATTCTGTCATGTTTTATCAGCATGAAAACCATTTGCAAGTGCTCTAATTACATTCCTAATTGCCAATGTGATTAGGGACCTGCAGCTGTTCATTAAACATGTGTCACCCTCAGCCAACAATCTGTAGGAGAGAATATTTAATTAATTGAATAGGGCACTGGATGAGGAGATGGACAAACCTGGAAGCAGAGTGAGGAGCAGAGGAGGCTTGCACCAAGAGGAGCTAGTGGGTGGCAGTCATCTTCTTCCAGCTCTGGGCACTGTGTTGTGCAACCTCTTCCAGAAACTTAATAAGCACTGTCATAAAAAATCAGGTTTCTGTCCTTATTGCTCCCACAGGCGCTCTCTTGCCCTGATGGGCAACAACTAACTTCCAATTGCCAGACAAATTTTGTCTTCTAGCATATCTTCTTGTTATCTTTGTCTATAGGACAGTGCGCTCCATCTCCACCCTGACCATGAACTCCCAAAAGTCCACCCGTGGGATCGGCCGGGCACTGGGCGAAGGCAGCTGAGGGCTGTGCTCGGGATCTGCAGTGAAGGTTTCTCTTCCCATTCACCTTCTGCTTCTGGACAGCTGAGTCTGGCTCGGCGGGTGCCTTTCGGCCTCGGCACTGCCTCGCCCCCGGCTCTGCGAGGAGAGCTGCCGGCCGCTCTCCCAGGCCTGGGCTCCCGAGGACGGGCAGGAGGAGCTCTGGGGGACTGCAGGTGAAAATGGCCTTTCTCGCTCAGTCTCGGCTTTCCTTTGCCAAGCATTTCCGCTTCCCTCCCATCGCAGGCAGTGCTTGCAAACACGGGTGGGAAACCAGGGCCGGGAGGAGGCACATCGTTTAGGAGCATCTCTGCTCAGCACCCCGGTACTTCCTGCTCCCTTTGCTTGCCTGAGGAGCAAGACAGAGAGAGGGAGAAACATGAGTGCATCCAGATCAGCTCATTTCTTCAAATGTAACATAGTCTGGTGCCTTAAAATATTCTTGGTCACAACAGGGAGAGCCTTGGGAGGCTTCACCTTAATCCCTGTTTAATTTCCACTTAAGAAAATGTCACTGCGGATGTTTAATAAGAATTAATTCTGGGGTTTGTACAGTTACTTTCAATTAAAGCCTCCACGTTTCCCGGCTCCTCAAGCAGACGCTGAGGCACGTTGAATCCCGCTTCCCGTTCGCTGACTGCAGCCTCCGCGCCGCGTCGGCGCCCGCGCTCCCGCTGCCGGGACGTGTCGGCACTGCGCGGCCGACGGCTGCGTGACGGGCGAGGGCGAGCGTGGCTCCCGTCTGGGCTCTCCTTCGTCACGCCAGCTGTTTGTTGGGGCTGACGCCGGCCCCGGCTCAGCCTGGAGATAATTTTAGCCACAGTACCCACGCTGGGTATGACGGGCGTGGGCTGCCTGTAGTCGCCCAGGAGGATGATGATTTCTGGCCGCTCCTGTGCCAGTAGCTTTTGGCTTCCAGGGATGCGATCCAGGGTGCAGCCAGTTCTCCTCACTGGGGAGGAAGGATAAACATCCACTCTCCCTACTCTGAAAGGACAGAATCAGCTCCACTTATTCTCCAGTTTCACTTCTAACTCTGCTGAGTCAGCTCTCAAGAAAGAGATCCAAGCAGGGGCAGGATGAGCAAAAATGTGATCTGCTGGAATGACAGTTGAAAATATCTGATGAGAAAGGTGCACATTACTCTTGCCCAGCTGCCACTGACCCCAGGAAGCGATTCATCACTGCCTTAGTGATCCCTGGCAAGGTAGAATTGTGTTGCTGTGGGTCTCCCCATCTGTTCTCCCAGGCTGAACCAGCTTTGCTTTCTCAGCTTTCCTGCCAACTTTCTGGCTCCCGCTATTTCTCCAGGGCTCTCCCAACACGGTCCTGAGCACCAGCCTTGCCCAGACAGCCTTTCCCCAGCCGGACACCACAGCTACCAGTGTCTCATTACCAAGGAGCTGTCTCCACACAGCTTACTTCTCCATGGTGAGGAAAACCTATGTGAAGCATGCTGCTCCCAGCCATCCTCTCAGGCAGGTCAGGCCCTCTCCAGCAAGCTCTGCAGCAGAACTGCAGAGCCAATTATTCCTCCTTTCATCTGGATTTGTTTTTTCCCTGCCTAAGTGCAGTGCTTTGCACTTACCGTTGAATTTTCTGCCATCGATTCTGGATGGTTTGTTCAGCACGTGGAGACTACTCCCGTGCCAAGCCTGCTTCTCCCCCTGCCAACCCGTGGCATGTCCCCCAGCACGTCCCTCCTGCACTGCAGAGGACCATTCGGCCAAACCCTGTGTGACCAAGGGGCCTCTGGGACCCTACCGAGTCCCTCCAGAGCCTGTCTGACAGCCAGGAGCCTTCCCACGGGCTGTCACTGAGCCTCTCTGTGCATCCCTGAGACGTCCCCTCGCCCGCCGCTCCCGCGCAGAGCCGCACGGGCCTTTGTCGCGCTGCAGACGGAGAGCGAAGCGTAAGCCGTGTGTTCTCCATGCTCCTCTGGACCGCGCGCGAGCAGGAGCGCTGCCATTTCGAGGGCTTTTAAAACCAGGTAAAGATTTAGATTTCTCTGGTGGTGACACTTGCCACTGGATGCTGCTAAAGGCTGGAGCACAGCTCGTTTGCAGACATTAGCAGACACCGTGGAGGCGGCTGGAGCATTGGCAGAGCGTTGCCGATCTCCTGTTATTGGCAACACTGGGTGTCTGATCTCGCTTGCTGGGGAGCGGCACTCAGCCCTCGCCTCTCCAGGCACCGACAGCAAAGGGGGGAAATCGGTCTTCTCAGTCGGCAGGATGTTTCTGCTCTTCTCCAGCGGCGAGGTGGTGGAATGGGGTCCGGGTGGCCTCCAGGGGCTCAGGAATTAAAAGCAGACTGTGCAAGACCTTGTAGAAAGTGAGAGCTGACCCCAGACTGGACTGTGGCTGCTCCGAGAGCCGCTGTCTCCTCCGTCCCGGGCTGAGAGCAGGATGGGAGCTCAGGATGCCACCAGAGCTGTGCAAGAGCAAGTGCAGGAGGAGGGTCAGTGGGGTTCCCGCTGGCAGCAGCTCTGGCCACGCTGCTTGTCCCGGGTGAAACCTGCAGGCTGTGGTGCAGGAGGGAGCCCGCAGCGGGACAGTGTGGGGAGGGCAGCAGGCAGGGATCCCAGCCCCAAGGGGTCGGGCACAGTCGTCTGTTACGATGAGGAAGAATTTAGCTCGTGTTTCAGCCCCTTGCAGGCAGAGAGCCTCTCCCTTGGCACGTAAGCTGGTGGCTCAGAGGGAGTCCCGGGTGAGTCCTTCACAGCTGCAAGTCAGGCACTGCCCTGGCCTGTGCGTGCAGGTTTCTCAGCTCAGCGCAGGGACATTCGGGGCTGATTCCCGGGGTGGCAGAGGTGGGGCATTGCCACCCGGCCCCCTCCTTCCGCTCAGCAGCACTGCCGATTTACACCAGCCGAGCCCCAGTAGGTTGCATCCCCCAGCTCGCGGGGTGTGCCGGGGCTGGCAGGAGTTAGCTGGTGAGCTCATCACTGTGGGGTGGACGTGCACAGCACCCAGAACACCGACGTCTCTGCTCGGTCCCGTCTTCTCCAGGGCTGGGGCCCAATTAGAGCTGAGTGCCGCGGGCATCTGTCCAGCAGCAACCAAACCAAACCGACTATTTCCGTTCACATTAGAGTGACTGAGGAGACATGGGGCGGCAATTACTTCCTCTAATTAATGGCCAGATCTGAGCCAGTCTGGGTTTCACCCAGTAATTCGAAAATGAGAGATTCTATAACCATCCCTTACACATGAGTGAGTCATTCCCCCATAAAGAGCTTTAAATGAAGATCTTTGAGCTACTAGTTACATGGGAGGCAATGAATTACTTGCTGTGTTTGAGACAGACACATTATTTATTGAACTCAGAGAATTAAGCCTTTCTAGTCTATTGGAGATGAACCCAAGCAGACGTGATTTAGAAGCCGGGCGTCACTGGCAGCTCTTCGCGTGGCACACAGCAAGCGGGCGGCTGTGCCACCGCCTGGGTAATTTACAGCTCTTTGTTGCTAAGGCGTAATACATTATTAATCAGTCATATTTTAGGAGATCCAAATTCACGTTGGCTTTAATTAGACTAGTCTCTTTCTAATCTCCAAGCGTGCACAGGACTAATGGCAAACGGGAATGTAACACTGAGGGGTGCGCTCGGAACATCATCATCTCCTCCTTTCTCAGATCCGTCTGAAGGTCTGCAGGTTGCCATTAGGATTCATATCCATGATGACACTGCCGTGCACCGTCCCTCGTACCTCCCGAGTCATCAGTGAGATCTCTCTGGAACTGTTTTGAAAAGGTAAAATTGAGGCTATTAGAGAAAAGACCTTGAACCGAATCCATTGGAGGCGGACACAGCGTGCTTGGTATGCAGCAGAGGAGGGAATGCTCCTGTGCAAGAAAATGAGTACTGAAGGGTAATGAGGCATTTGGAATATGTGATCAGCCCTCATCTCCACTGCATGGGGGGAGGAGTGCTGGGCCGGTCCTTGTCCCATCCGGTCACCTGGGGCTGGCACGGGCAGGTCCTGCAGAGCCCCTAGTTTGGAGGAGAGCAGGAGACCCTCGTGCAGCTGAGCCAAGAGCTCTCGCCAGAGACTGGGCACTTGAGGAGATGGTTCCTTCCAGAGCAGGGACCTTGTCAGACAGCTTCTTACCGCTGGTCTGCTCTTGCAGGCCGCTGGTGACCTCTCACCTTAACGTGGCCACTAGCACCCTGAGCCCTGCCCCTGGCTGGGACAGCGAGAGGGGCTTTGCCCAAGTGAGGGACAAAAGATCTCTCACAGGCAGAGGGGGTTCGAAGCACCTTTAATCCACCTACAGCACCCACTGGCTGAGAATTTAAATTAAATTATGCAGAAGAGAGCAGAGATGGTGAAATAGCTCACCACAGCATTAGGGAGGTAAATAGAGCGGGGCTGGACAAATGGAAACAGACAGGGAAAAGTCCATAGTACACTATTATCTTCTTCCCCGTTAAAACACCCAACAGGAGGTTTTGTAAGCACAGCCCAGGGAGAGGAATCATCGTGCTGGTGCCGCAGAGGAGTCGTGGGGAGGACGGCTGTGAGTCACTGCCCCTTTCCTCACACAGAAACCCAGGCTCAGTGCCTCTCGTTTGGGTTCTGCGGTCACTCCGAGGAAGCTGCCCCTGCTTCAGAAGGTGCTTGTAGAGAGCCAGTCTTGACAATTAAACAGAAACTGCTACCCAGAAATTAATTCCCCGCTCCAGTCCCCAAAATGCACCTTGGTTAATGATTTTCTGCCCTGCGAGGCTCAGCCAAACGGCACAAATCAGGAGCGGCGGATCTCGCAGGGAGCAGCACGGAAAACCTGAGCTGAGCCCCGGGAACTGAAGCTGTTCAGTAAATAACAACATCACTAAACCAGAGTCTGCCCATGAATGATTTATCCCCCTGCCTTGCACAGGAGGTCAGATCGGGTGATGAGAAAAGTCTGTTGAGATTAATGACTTGAAGAATTAGCCAGGAAGGAAATAACATCGCGGCTAAAATTCCTCATCCCTGTGCTGTGAAACTCCTGCCGACGCGGTAATTGCAGGAGCCACATATTGACACCCCTGTAGTGTAACCCCTCAGGCTGGGGACGCTCGCATGGCACAAAGGTTTTCCTTTCTTCCGTAACACGTAAATATTAACACAGCTTCTTTCCATCACTGCCAGCTTTAGGGCACTTCCAGATCTTGTGCCAGTCTCCTTCCCCCCTCCCTAGGCTTCTGAAGAGCGAAGAAAGCTGAATCCTCACCCCAGAAACACTGTAGAAGAAAAAAAAGAAAATAAAAAAAAGGGAAAAGCCTTATTACAAAGCAAGATGAAAAAATGAAATAAAATTAATCTACCTAAGGCAAAAAGAAAAAAAAAATTAAATCAGAGTTCTCACCTCCTTCCCTTTCTCTCTCTCTATGTGTGTGTATATTTACACATACTTAGAGAACTTCAAACAATTTCGCTTCAGTTTCAGCTGATCTTTTAACTCATTGCCAAGCACTTTTTAAAATGAAAAGACATTGGAACTCCTCCTCCTGAAAATGCCAAGACCCAGTTTTTGTATCAACCATTTCAAACCATTTATCCACTCAGCAGCTTTTTCGGATGGAGGATTCACTGAAGCTGCACATGCATCCTCAGGCATCTGTATTTTTAAATTAAAAAAAGGGGGAAAGCTTAATCCAGGGCTTCCCAGGGTGCTGCCTGCAGCACGATGGCCAAGATGCAGCCTCGTGCATGGGGAAGGGCCAGGCTGGGGTGGTGGGCTCTGGGGGACTTCTTCCTCTTCTGCATCCTTCACAGGTCCCCAACGCCCCGGAGAACCGACCCCAGAGCCTCCAGCCCACCCGATCCGTGGCTCTGACACCCCTGTCCTGTCATCCTGATCTAATCCCTTTGGACAGAGAGAGAAATTGCCTCTTCAGCACCAGCTTTGCAGACCCCCTGCAGCGTGCTGCTTTCCACAGCGCTGCTCTGCAGACCCCCAGGGACTTGCTCGCTCGGGGTGGCTCTAAAACCTTCCCAGATTCAGTGTTTTCCAGTGAGCCCCAGCTGTGTGGTGGGTCTGTGCTGCCTTTTGAATAAACCTGTTTGTTGAGGAACCCGAACTGTCCCATTGTGCCCATCCTGAACTATTCCTTCTGCATTGCAGAGATGATCTGTGGCAGCTGCTTGTGTTGGAAGGAGTGACCCTACATCACCTCGCTGATGGAAATAGCGGCAAGCCTTCTACAGATCCCTTCGGGATCCCCATGGACCACCCTGATTCCTGTTGATCCCCACTGACTGCCCACCAGACCTGCTGAATTCCTCCTCCTGGGAACAACAAGCCCCCAGCACCTCCAGTCTGCAGTAAGGTCCTCAAGCCAGCCCAGCCCAATGCCTGGTCACCACTGAGCTCCGCACACGTTTGGTTCAGTAGAAGGCTGTCACTTGAACGTTTATTACCAAAAAAGGAATAAAAACAGAAAAACGGTGGGGTTTATTTACTTGTAGGAGTGGCAGTGCTGGAGCTGTTGCCGTGTGCGGGGCTGTCTCGGGAACAGCCGCCTCATGACTCTACGCTGCCCAGAAACACAATGAGTAAAAATGACACAGATAAAGGAAATCAGGGAGCTATTATTGGGTGATTTCACTGCACTGGCAAGCACGACTTGGATGTATTTTAACCACTCTGGCTTCTTCTGATGACATTGCACTAGGGCATCGTATTTAAACCAAAAAAAGCACAGATCAGGAAGTCCTGATGCTGCCCAGAAATAATTAGGAGACATTTTTTCCGTATGAGCCATAGCTGCAAGTTTCCTCATTAAAATATGTAGATATTCACAGAGTTCTGGGAACATTCAGTTAATGTTTTCATCTTTTATGGCAAGGGTTTGTGTTTAAGAAACATTTTTCTTTCTTGTATTCCCAGGCTGGGACAGCCTCGGCTGCCTCGGTCAGCGGGGCCATGGCATGGACACGGCCGTGGGTGGCAAACCTGACCCACGCTCAGGCTTCCTCCTGCCCCCAAGGCTGGCTGTGCCCACACGCTTGAACCTGCTCTGAACGGCGCTGGTGCTCTGATGCTCCCAGCCCAGAGCAAAGGAATGGCTCTGGTCAGAGTGCTGGGACTTGGGCACATCTGCCTTGAGCTCTGTTTGCCTGCTGGATGTTCTGGTCGTACGGGGGACAGGGATGGAGTGGAAGGGAATGCACTGGGGGGTCCAGTGTCCCTCAGCAGGGAGCCAGCGGTGCCCATGGCTGCCCAGGTAGAGCCACTCATTAAGATGAGTATCCTCACCAAGTGAGACCATGTCCTCTCTTTATCCCTACCCACCCATGAGTCAGGGAACGGAGCCTTCAGCAGCACAGAAGGTCCACCTTGGGGTACAAAAGCTCCAGCTCCTGCTGGGATTGGGTGAACCATCTAGAAGTTAACGGTCTCAGACAAAGACATCAACCCAACCTCTCTTTCCACACCGGGCAAAGCAGCATCTGGACTCGCCCTGCTCCACCAGAGCGGTGAGCTGCTGGTCCTCTGCAGCCACCATGCCACTGGCCGTGGTGCCCAGGAGTGTGCTGGAGCCAAGGTGAGTTTCTTACAGCCCCAGTGCTTGCCGTGGTGGAGTCTACTCCCTGGAGGGTTTGCTGAGAAGAGGAGCTTTCTGCTGGAGCATTTTTCTTCCTGAACAAGAATAATGAGCTTGATTGCAGACTCACTCCAGCTCCTTTACACCAGTGTGTGTTGGGTGGCTTGCTGGAGAGCCTGGACAGACAGGACAATCCACTGCCTCGTTTAGGTGCTTATTCCTCCGTTGGCTGGCAGGACAATCTGTCCTGGGAAAGCAGACACTACCTGACTGGAAAGCTCAACCAGCCTGCAGGGCAGAGTGTTCATGCTTGAGCTGCATCCCTCGCAAAACAAGGAGCAAATGGAGGTATTAAACCTGACTTCTCAGAGCAAAGCCCAAGCTGAACCTGGGTGTGTCTGGCATCTCCAGGAAAAAAGCAAAGCAACTGCAAAATACTGAGTTATATCCACTCTCAAAGCATGTCACTTGACACCAGTGGCTTGTTGTGTGGCAAGTCTTCAATGAACCAGCATCCTGAAACAAATTTCCTGGGTCCCCAGAGGTCACCTTACTCCCAAGAAACCGCTGTGTACCTACTCACAGGTGTCCCCTGCCATCGTGGGAGAGCCAAAGGCTCCTGGAAAGGCAGTGGATGCCACCTGGGACACTCCAAGTCATGCCAAGTCTCTATGTTCTGCTACCCAGCTCTCACCCTGGGCATCTACAGAGGGTGATGGGGCTCTGGAAGGACCATCTCTCCAAGACACCCATTTGCAGGGATCATCGCAGGTTGGGGCAAACTCTACTGCATCAAAAAACAACCGAGAGCCTGCTAGGCACAGGTATTTGCTGTGAAGTTCTCTGACTGCCGTGTCGTGACTTCAGCTGCAGGTTTTGCTAATGTTTAAGAAAAAAAGCTGTCAGCCACGCAGGCTTGCACAAGCCGCTGCGCACAACGGCTGCCCCTCGCTGTGCGACAGCTTTTAAAACATCACCTCCGAGGTGTCTGTGAAGCCGTGAGTGGGTGCACAAAGATCGAACGCAAAGACCCTCCCCTGGAGACCAGCTTGCCACCTGTATCTTTTTTTTTTATTATTTTTTTTTTTACGAAAGAGGATAAGCCTGGAGAAGCACAAACATTTGAAATTAAACACAAGGAAAGTCATCCCCGTTGCCATGTAGATACAAACAATAGCAAACCCAACAACAATAAAAGTCAGTAGCTGTCAAGAAGCACTGCTCATTTTGATGTCAATGCAGTTCTGAGGCAAAACGTGGAAAAGAGCAGAAAAACCAGTCTAAAAGGCAAAACAACTCAGCAGCACCCTCCGCACAGCTGGTTCCACAGTCTTGTCACCGCGGACACCTTCTAACCCAGGGAGTCCTCACATGCCTCCCCTGCAATGGTAGAGGATTTCCCTTCCTGCTGGCCCCCTCCCTTCTGTCAAGGACGCTTTCTGTTGTGCTCTGATGGACAGAAACTTCCCCATCTCCTCTTCTCTTGGCTTGCTCCATCCATGCAAACATCTCTCCTGGACACTGCCAGCTCCCCGGTGATCTGCCAGCTTACCGAGCACTCAGAGCCTGCCTGAGCGAGCCAGATTGTTCGGTGCTGCGTAGCTGAGGACAGACGCTCACGTGCTCTTTCCATCCACCCGCATCAGCAGAAGCTGCTGCTGGACAGACAGACAGCCCCACTGCTCACAAGCTGATGGGGCTAAAGGTCACAAGAGACTTGTTCACACATCCCTGGCTGACGTCCCACCCGAGCGTGGCGGGTGCAGCGAGTTCTCCAGGAAAAACTTTGCAGCAATAATCACATTTCAAAATGATTTGTGTTGTTTTTAAATGAGTTTTCCTTTTCCCCAAACCTTCCAAGTGTTTAAATCAAGATGACTTACGAAGTCCGGCCCATCTCTGCTGGCCCACAAGAGCCCAACGGGCTGCAGCTGGTGTGTAGGGGACACAATTATTATTGATTTTCCAGTGAAAGACTGACAGCATGGCCAGCACCGACAACAGACGGTGACAAATCACCCCTCATAAATTTCTTGATGCATCTGTTTTCAGCATTTTCTCCCTTTCAGTCCAAAAAGGTCTCGTGTGCTCTGCAGCAAGCCTGGGCTGACCCGCTCCCCCCGCGTGTGCTTTGACAGCACCACGGCATCGTGAGGTAGTTATTTTCCAGCCTGGCGTTAAACCAAGAAAATAAGTAAAATCTGTTCTGGAATTCTCCAAAGTGAAACTGTTACCAATTTCTTATTGAACTAAAACCCCCTTTTTTTAAATTTCATTTGAAGGGGTTTTGCTTCAGTTTAACCTGAAAAAAAAGCAACTCCACGCCACATTTCAGAACATTAATTTGAAAAGGAAAAGGGGATTATTTTCTCTAAAAATCTCAAAATTAAACATTTCAGCTTCCCCCTAAACAGTTACACTTTTCAATTTAACTTGGGTGTTTGAATAACCACTCAAACTCCATTTTTCAAGGAATAAGTCATTTTCTAGCAGCATGCCACCCAGCTCCTCTTACAAGCAGGAGCATTCAGCCTTTGCTAGGCCCTGCTCCAGCAGTTCCTGCCCTTACGAAACTACAGTCAAAATCAATTACAATGGCACCCAGCCTTTCCCTCGGCTTTATTTCTGGTCTGACAGGGTAAAATCCTATTCATGCAGTATTTTGCAATAACTTTCACTCTAAAAACAATTTCCCCTCGACACTGAGATACCCGAGTTCCGGATCCATTTTCCTCCCAACAGCTTTTCTCCTTTCATTTATTTTTTTTTTCTTCTTGTGTTTGCTGGGGTTTTTGATTTATTTTTTGTTGTTGTTACCACGTAGTTTTTACTGCTAGGAAAAAAAAATTCTCTTTACCCACCTTGCCTTTTCCTTGCGATGGAGCCAGCAAGTGCGGCTCTCCCCTGGCAGGCTGGAGACAGAATCTTGCTCTCCCAGGAGGAGACAGACAAGAGAGCACAGCTCTTCCCCAGCACTGGCTTCCCTGGGACTCTGCTCCTTGTCCCCAGAGAGGTGATGGTGGTACCCAGACTGGAAGGGGGCTGCGCACAAGCCCACTCCTCCTGTGGTCTGCTGCCTTCACTGTGGCCCCCACACCATCCTTGCTGCCCACACAGCTCTGGGGAGGGGGAAACGACAGCACAAGGCAGTGAGGAAAACCCTCAGAGGACCCACGAGACCTGGCGATGGGTGCTGGAGTGTCACCCCCAGGCAGGAGACGCTGCTCTCTGTGCCACCATCAAAGGCACACCGTCCTGGCATCCCACTGTCTCAGGGAGGAGAGCTGCCCACACCCAGTTCAGCTGCTGACCCCTCCACCTTCCCCAGAGCAGCAGCTCTCTGCAAAGTCACGTCCACGCTGCATCCACCGCTGAGAGAGCAGGACACCGAGACAGCCGGAGCAGCCCCGGCCCCAGCAGTCCCAGCCAGCACAGACCAGCATGGCACAGGCTCTCCAGCACCCAGTTTGCTGCTGGTATGAAGACCCCCAGCAGATAAAGCTCCCAAGTGTGTTCCGACCCCTCAGCTCTCCATGACTGTTCACCTAAGGACCACCCTTTGGCAGGGGGAGCTCACGAGTGGCCCTGTCCCAAATCAGTTTTTAAGGCAGTGATGTCAGTGACAACACTCTTGCTTCCAAGTCTGTTTGCTGAGGCACTTCCCCTCTTCTCTCCAGACATCTTTAAGGCAGCTAATGAGCTGCAGAAGCCCTTGCTAGTGGTTGGTTGCTTTTTTTTTTTCAGTATCATGTATAATAAATGTGGGTTTGATTAAATTTTTACACGTTGCTTGATGCATCAAACAGGAATGTGGTATTCCACTGGCAACACGACACAAACCCCTCCTCAGCCAAACATTCATTTCCCAAACTGTTTCTGCAGCAAGTGTCGCTTCCATATTAAGACAAGACGATTGTGACAGTTTCCTGGGGGCTGATGAGACAACATCTGCTCCAAGGTTTTCAATCAACATGCCTTAATTTTCACAACTCCAGTGCAAACATATTTATGGTAAATAACCCATCTCAGATGGAGTGAAACCAGGTAACCTTTTCAGTCTGTGCAAACATACATTTGTTTCTGGCAGAAACTTGGAATCTTATTCATTCTGTGTAACTAAGTAAAGCTGATGATCTGTTTAAACCAGCTCCATTCAAACTCGAGTCCCAGCCCGTCGCAGCCTTGGCCAGGAGGCTGTGTTTTAGGGAACATGGATGCTTCTCCAGAAGGCCTCATGTGTTCAGCGGCATCCCCTGGGGTGCTCACAACCACCTGCTTTCAGGATGAGGAGCGAGGAACCTCTCTACCCACACCACGTCCTGCTGCTCAGCCACTGGAGCTGCTGGGCTGGGCGTCCTGGGACAATCCAACAGCCATACGGGACTTGGAGGCACTGGCCCTGAGCCTTGGGGCCAGCGCTGCTGCAAGAGCCTCCTGGGCAAGTTCACAGGTCCGACCCCATGGGAAAGCCCGAGGTCACATCCCTCGCCTGCCCAACGCTTGTACAGCTTTGCCTGAGCTTCACTGACCCCAAAGGGTTCATCGGCATTTCCCAGGCAGGAATTATCCCTTTCCCAGCTCTCTCAACCTGCAAGGTATCTCCGAGCCGTAACGATGTTTTATGGATTAAAGTCAGGGAAAGGAGAGAAACAACGCCACGGAGATTACAGCGATCACTTTCATGGGGAACAGGGGAGGGATTTCCACCAGTGAATCACTTGACCATCTTTTATTTCATTTAGGTTTTTATTACAGAACTTTGTAGCAGCAGTTGTGATTAATCCAGCTAATTCTCCCCGGCAATAAACACCAGGGCAGTAAATCATGCGCCGTTAACTGGTGCTGCACTGGGAAAAGCTCTGCTGCCTGCGGGGAGGGTGCGAGCTGAGGCACCGCAGAAGTTCCTGCCACCTTTTGCCCATCGCTGCCTGAACCGTGCCTAAGAAATTCCGATCCCAGAGTTCCTGGGCTTGGCCACATCAACTGGGGCTCTCCAGGAGACAGAAGAGGATGTGCCAGCCCCAGCCCAGGTGCCTTCAGAGTGAGGAGGACATGCCTTGCTGCTCCATGACACAGCACCCAGCTGCCTTTGAAGCTCGGTGCATTTGTGCTCAGCCTTGGCCTGGATCATTGACACATGGAAAGCTTTGCATGTGTCTGATTTAGCAGATGCTTCTCCTCCTGTCTGCCAACATCGGTTTTCTGCCAAAAGACAGACTCTTCTTGATCAGGAAGAAATAACTGATCTGCAGGCAGCTCTGGCTCCTGTTTGTGAAGTGCTCTGGCCCCGTGGTGCCGTGTGCCAGAGGTGGTCCGTGTGATGCAGAGGGAGGGGTGCCCAGGCACGAGGCCGGGGCTGGTCTGGGGGAGCCCCGTGGTGGGGTGTTGGTGCGAGAAGAGCTGAGCTGGCGGCAGCATGGTGAGCGCGGGGGGAGGCTGCAGCACAGGGCAGAGCTGGGCGGGTGTCACAGGGGTGGGACAGTCTCTGGAGCACTTGCTTCGCTCCAGCATCTCGGAAGCTCTTTCCAGGCCCCTGCAGCAGCAGCAGCTGTGATAGGTCATGACGGGGGTTGATCCCACCACTCTGAGCTGCCTACTTGGGCATCCTTTAGGTTGCTGTCAAGGACCAATTCAGCAGCAGGTTTTGGAATTGTCCCAGGTTGGGTTCGGGTTGTTATCACCAGCAGCTGGGAGGGGCCACACCCGGGATAAACAAGGGAGCCAGCCAATGGGAGAGGCTCTCCCATGCTGACATCATGCCCCCTATAAGGGGAGGGCTGGGTAGGGGTGCCTGATTTCAGTGTGTGGCTTCAGCTTGCAGCTGGAGCAGGGAAAGCAGCATCTTGGGTACAGGTAGAGCCTTCCCATGACTATTGCTTGCTTTGTCTCTCATTTCATTAGTGTTATCATCATTAGCACTGTTGCTGCTCAGCTTTTTGTCTCCAAATTATACTTCTGAAGGCCTGGAATGACCATTTGTGGCTCTGCATGAAGAGGCATCGCTGGATGTGCAGGGACCTGGCAGCAGAGCTGCGTGGTTGGGAGCAGTGTGCTGGGTGTGAAGGTAGGTTGGAGACTTCGCTGTCCCTGCCTGCCCTTGTTTGTCCTCGTGCCTCCCAGCCTCTCCTCTCTGGAAAGCCCAGAGGTTTCCAGCACTGGAGGGGAAGCGATCTGAGCCAAGCCACATTCTGAAGCAGTTTTTATTTCCCTGGAGAGGCTGCAGCAGTAGTTCTGAAGGGAGAAGACTTAACGCTCAATTTAGCTTCACATGACCTAATTTGCCACCACTTATTCAATGAGGGGGAAGCAAGTGACAAGAAACCTTTGCACATGGACTTTGAGAGCTGATAAATTCCTGGGGGTGCTGAGGGGAGGGATGTTTCTGCAGTGGTGTTTGTGCAGGAAGATCAGTCCCTTGTTGGCAATGAGCTGGAGACAGGAACTGGTGGTCCCTGGGGTGGCTGCAGTGGATTCCCAGTCCAAGCCTCTGCGAAGCTGAGCTCCAATGCTTTGAGTCTTCCATCAAGACCACAACTAACATGCATCTTTCCTGGGGCTGCCTTCTGCGATTGCATGCCGGGGGCAGCTTGCAGGGCCTACCTGCTCCATCCACCTTGTGCATCACTCTGCATGTCCCTGTGCTGTCCTCATCTGACAGGGAATTGCCTACTTTTCTAACCCGAAAGCATCGCACCTTTGAATTTAATATTTCTGTGCTATTATGTGGCCTGTGCTTCTGCCTGTCCCTGGTCCCTCCTCTCCCACCTCCAGCATGCTGCTCCTCTCCGAGACGCCTGCAGATCTTTCCCATTTCTCTCAGACCTCTGTCCCTGCACCCCCTGTCCCCTGCCTGTGTCACCCACCTGTGGTCATCCTTTGAAAGGGACATGAGATGTGAAGGTAAAAGCAAGGGTGCTCCGAGACACATGCAGTCTTTTGGGGAATTTGACTCAAGCCGTACGTCCTTCCCTTGGCTGAGCCCACCTTTCCTTCGTACAGCTACGCTCGAGGTCAGAGCAGCGCGTTTCCACAGCGGGAGATCGCGCTGTCCTGCTCCCCTTCCAAAGGGCCTATTCCCAACGCGCCTCGGCTCTAACACGTCACATGCAGGGTTTTTATTTAAGCAAACAAGGACGAATGTTTGCTGGTAAACACTCCAGGGAAGCGTGCCAAGGCGCGTATCCTCCCATCCCTTACAGGAACGTAAAACATCAGCGCGCTGCCAGCCACGAGGACCACAATGTTTTTCCTTTCATACATAAAAATGTCTTACTAATTAATCATCCCCTCGCAGTAGCCAAATCCGAGGCAGCTCTGCCATATGCTAACGCGCGCCGGGACATCGCGAGCTGTGAAGTGTTTAATACTAATCAGGCGCAGAGAATATTGCTCCCTCTCTGCATAGGCAGCGGCACCGTGGCCTCTGAGCGAGAGGTCGTAACCCACCCTCCCCAGCTCCTCTGCTCCTCCTCCACCCGTCTGTCCCCACTGCCCATCACCCATGGCAGGGGCACCCACCAGTGCCCCTGCCCTGATCCTGCCCCGGCGCTGCCTCACGTGGGTGAGGAGTAACTGCAGCTGCCGAGAGCAGAACAACGCGGGCGGGCTGAGGGGAGAGGCAGAAATACCTGCCACCAAGGCAGCTCCTGGCCACTGCTGTGAGTGCTCAGAGCCCAGAGGGGTGCTGAGGGGACAGGTTACATCTTCCCGGGGAACTGCAGGTAGGTGAGACTTTCCAACAGGTTTTTGTGCCACAAATGAAAGATTGTCTTCAGAATAAATCGCAGATTCCTGCTGGGCTCACCAAATGGCTTATGCCAGAGCCCCTCCTGAAGATTTCCCCAGAGTAAGTTCAACAAATGCCTTAAAATATATTTAGAACATTAAGAAGTGGCTAAAACAGTCAAAAACTTTAGTTCTGTGACAAACATTTCTTTTTTCAGTGTCTCAGTCTTCCAAGAAGCAGTTTTTCTGAAGCCTGTTCTGCTCTTTCGTTTCCCTTGAGACAGTTGTGCTCTTACTCCTGCAGACCACACATCTTCTGCTTCCTAAGAGACAAAGAGGAGCTCTGGAGATACCTCCAGGGCGGATGCTCCAGTTGCTGCTGTGCCACGAGGACCTGGCACAACCCCGTGCAAGGACCCTCCCGTCCAGGAGCTTTCGGAGCCTCTGACTGAGCGGGATGCCCGGAGGAAGGCGAGTCGAGCCCTGCGCTCCTCGCCCACAATGCGCTCGATGCCGCCTCGCTGCGTGTCTCTCGCTGCAGTTCCCACGTGTTGCTCACCCGGCGCTGCACCAAGAGATCACCTCCCACCCTGCTCTGGCAACATGATGCGAGTCCTGCGGGAGCCTGTAATTGTGAGTATGACACTTAATAAAGGCTGTGGATCACACGCACCACCTGAGGTTTGGGGCCGGGTGGGTGTTACTGGTGAATAAATGCCTCGAAGTGCTTTCTCCTTAATTACATCCATAAAGAACAGATGTATCATGGGCCCTCCATTATGGCTATAAAGAGCATCACAAACAAATCGTTAATACACATAAAAATGGCAGGTAATTAATTTTAATTTTTGCATAAATACTATTGTATGACTTTATTACCAGCCTGACCTTCAGGAGGGGAATCATAGCATTGTAGAATGGCTAGGGCCCAGCAGCTGGAGATGTGAGTCCCCAGCAGCGTGGCCAGCCCCGTGCGAAAGCCCCACAGCACGGAGGCCTTTCAGAGACTGGAACAGCCGGGAGAAATCCATCGCCTGCATCGCTTAACTCTGCAGACAAGGTATTTGGGCACACACCAAGGGAGAGAGGAGACTCTGCACCAGCGTGGAGAAACGGGTAACTACTTCCCCTGCACTGGGGAGACACAGAGTAATGAAGAGAAGGACAAAGGGCCTTTCATTTGCTGTTTGGCTTTGTGCTGACCATGGCGGGTGCTCTCTTTTGCTGCTCCCTGAGCCCCACCACGCTCCTGCCAAGGCAGCGTCTGTCTCCCTGTGCCTTGGGTGGATCTGGGACAGGCCACAGCCCTCAGGCAGGCCAGGTGGCTTTGAGCCTTGAAGGGACAGGTCACCTTCTGCCACCACTAACCACCCTCCTGCCTGGACCTGCAGGCTGCATGCCTGCCCATAGAAGAGCCTGGCAACCCCTGCTGCTCTCTGAGATGTTGCCCGACCGCCTCTGAGGTTTGCTGGTGCTCCAGCCCCACATCTGGCCCAGCACACAGCTGTCTGGGGCAAGTCTGAGGCTGGAAGACAAATTGTGCCAAGTGCACCATGGAAGATGGGCAGGACAAGCAGTGGTAAGGAGCTCCATGGGTCAGCTATAGGCTGTGTGAGGACTGTGGTGTGTCTTGGTTGTTTGAACTCATGGCAGTGCCAGGGGGTACCCACAGAAGCGTAGCTACCCAGGCCATGCCCCTCTCGTTTGGTCTGGGCTCATTTGCAGACCCCCTACACCTTGTGTGCCTGGCTCTGCAGTCCAGACCCCTCAGCAGCACCCCTGCTGTGGGCAGAAGGACAAATCCCACCACTCTCTGTGTGTCCACAGCCAGCCAGGGCTTCTACCTGATCGATGGAGTGGAAGGGAGGATCAAGTAAGGAGTTACAAGTCCACACATGTGTGTGTGAGCTGTGGGACATGGACTCTGTCCATTCTCAGCTGCAGCTCCAGATGTCCGTGTGCGCGTGCCTCGTGTTTGTGTTCATCTCCTTAACGAATGTTGTGTTCACTCTGTCCTAAGCTAGTACAAATAAATGACAGGAGATGAGTGTCAATTTGTGAGTTAGAGGCAAAGAGAATAAAATGAAAGCAGTTCACAGGCGGGAAAGCAGCAAGTCACACTTGTGAAGCCCTGAGCCTGAATAAATCATCTCGTGACTGAATGAACTGTCATGAAGGCTGACAGAAGCTCAATCCAGAAGCAGTTATCCCATGCTCAGGTATCAATTACAATTGCTAATTTTGAAACCGAAACCAGCTAATGCTAAATGGGGACCGAGAATTAAACTGTCAAGAGTTAAACTGTCAAACGTGTTTTCTGGTTGGTCTCAGCAGGAATTTGGAGTTTGAAATGGCCAAAGCTGCTGGGCCATAAAAGACATACAGCTGCTGTTAGATGAAAGAAGAAATCACAGGCATTGGCTTTCATCTCAAGTGGGTTTGCTTGTGAAAGGATACGGAAGGCATTTCTGCTCTGCCTTCACCTCCAGTGACCGAACTACACTGGCAGGCTGGTGTGGATGCTGTTGGACTCCACGGAGAAAGAGCTCCTGCCTTGCTGTCTCCAGGTAAGAGAGATGAAGCAACAGGGATATGAAAACGTGAGTTGCCGTTAGGGTCTCCAGCCTGTGAGGTCCTGCACGTCATGAAGAGCCATGGCCCTGACTTGGGCTCATAAACTCCTGTTTCCCAAGCCAGGCTCTGGAGTGGGCCTCCCAAGGGTTTCCCAGGGGCTGGTGCTGCTGGCAGAGGCTGGTCACGTGGAAAACCGAGCTCCAGACCCATCTCTGCCCAAGTGCTTCCTCCTCCCCCTGGATAAGAGCAGACCTTCAGCTGGAGACCAGGCTAGTCTCATCTGCACTGCTGGGGAGAAGGATGACTCATGGGGTCAGGACAAGCCATTCAGTTGCTATTTTTAGGTGTTTTCTGACTTTAGCAAGTTGAACAATGTCAGTGTCTCATTGCAGAGCCACCAGGTCCCTGTGCTGCCCACCTCTCAGCTGGGTTTCTCAGTGGGATGAGATGCTAAAAGGGGAGACCCGTGGATGTATCCATTTCCCAACAAAAGGAACCACAACTCCATCCCTTCCCTGCCACTGTTTCCTTTGCTCAATGGCTCTGCTGCTCCATTCCCTCAGGAGCTGCTGCTGACAGCCCTGGGCTCAGCGGGAGCATCTCCTGCCTGCTCCCACCCTGCTGTGGAGTCGGGGGGGCTTTTGAGGGTCTGCTACTGTCCTGAGCAGCTGCAGGAGTGACTGAGCAACACGAGCCGTCCCTTCCCTTCAGGACCTGTCACTGTGGAAATTGAGGGCTGTTGCTGGCCATGCCCAGTTTCTCCCCCCCCTGTCAGAAGGTCTTGGAGCTCTCCTGGGAGTGTTTGTCCATAGTTGAAGGTGGAGGCACCACACTTGTTGCCTGTCTGCAGGAAAAGTGCACCAGCACAGCACCAAGGTCAGGTGGTTGCCTGTGGCTGTAGGCACAGTCGCCTGGTCCAGATGGCCAGCTGGAAGGCAGGGCTGGAAGCCAGCAGAGCAGTTCAGCAGTGACAGAAACAATCTGCGAGGTCCACCCCTGTTTCCCTCCCACTACCCCATGCTGACTTTTGCCTGGATGTTTTCTATATAATGAGCTCCTCCAAAAAGAGCTTTTAAACTCAAAAGTGAAGTTCTACCTGAAGAGAAACTGGAACAAGCTGCTTTTGAAAGGACAGGAACCTCAGAAGCAGCTGAGTGTGTCGGAACAAAAATGAAAGGTGATCATAAATAAATCTGCCCCTACCCTGTGCCCTCCCAGCAGGTCCTGTCTTCTACGTTTGCTTTCTACACTAGCTCAGGCACTTTCAGGAGTTCTAGCAGCACTTCAAAGCCCCTCTGAGGCCTGTCCTTCTGCGCTGTCACCCCCCTCACCTCACTTCCCCCATCCCACACCATCTGCTCCCTCCCCTCCTTGCAGCTCAGTGGTCGCAGGGAAGGTGCCAGATGAGAAGCTGTTTCTCTGAGATACCTGGGGCACCAACCAGACACTGGTGGGGCAATGTTGTGAGCACAGTCCCTCCAAGCAGCTCCTGGGCTGGCTTCTCTCCTTGCCCAGCTGCTCCTTTTTTTTCAGAAGAAAATGTGTGTGTGAGGAGAGAGCCCCAGAAGGGCAGAAGAATGGAACCTGTGCTTCCCCTCTGAGCTCATCACGCTCAGTGGCAGGCACTGCCCAGTGGGGCTGGACCAGCCATTCCTGTCTCGCCACTGGCCCTGCTGAGGATGAGAAGGCAGCTGCGGCACTGTGGGCTGGGACCCCTTAATTAACACCAACAAACCATCACCTCCTTCTTCCCAGCCAGCTCCCCTGGGCAGGGAAGTCCCAGGTGCCTGCGCTGGCCTTCTTCACCTCACTGCTAAACAAAGAACTCCTCTGGGGCCAGAGATGTTCTGCAGGCTTTGTCACCCTGCTGTCCTCTCTGGCTGTCTCTAAGGATGTCTCTGAGGCCATCTCTAAGTCCAAGTCCCTTTCCCCTTTTCTCTGCAGTGCTATTTGTGTGTCCCAACAGCATCATCAATGCAAGATTGAACATTTCAGGACAAAACCTGCTTCAGTCAGAGCAAAGAGCAGCAGAACACATCCATTTCTGTGACAATGCGATGAAAGCTTTGGCTCTCCATGCTCCAGGGTCAGCAGCCCCGTGTCCCTGCTGGAAGCCCCAGGTGCTGCTCACCCTGGCGTAGACATGCACCAGTCAGGATGTCCCAGGACATGTCAGGGAAGATGAGATGAGGGGTCTGGGCCAGGAGAGCTTCCCCCACAGCCACAACAGCAGCAGAAGCTGTGGGTTAAACCAAGCACGAGCGCTTGCTCCAGAGGGTCCCTGAGTCCTCCTCTGGGTTGGAAATGTGGTCTCCTCCTCCCCGTGCTGCCCCACGTTTTCTGGCTGAGCTCCTTCTGTGCCCAGCATAGCCACAGCTGCAGGGGTCAACAGCCCCCACATCCTTCCTCCCCAGAGCCAAGGATTCCCCACACGGGTTTCACTGCTAATGTACAGCCAAAGTAACAAGCTCAATATAAACAGGCGTCTCCACCTGCCAAGATTATCATCTGCTGCTGGGGCTTTTCCGTTCAATGAGTATCCTCCTCCCCTCCCCAGGAGACCCTCATTA
The DNA here is from genome assembly GCA_024336885.1 of Actenoides hombroni. Lineage (NCBI taxonomy): Eukaryota > Metazoa > Chordata > Aves > Coraciiformes > Alcedinidae > Actenoides > Actenoides hombroni. The sequence continues at coordinate 364,867 of WUAM01000297.1, forward strand.
GATCCTGTCACTGCTGAAGCGGTGGGAGAATCTGTGTGGTGGAGGAAAGGGCTGGATGGCTGTGGCAGGACTCAGAGCTGGTGAGAGGACACCTCGGGGACTTCTGCATGTTTCGCTGATGCCATAATTGGGTCTGCAGAGCCACTGGTGAAGTGACAATTGAGAGCTCCATTCCCTGCAGCAAGCAGCGCTCCACAGTTGCCCACACATGAGTCCTGAGGCTGCCCAGGCAGCTCGGGCACACTGCCATCACCTCAGCACTGGAGATAGAAGGGGGGCAGCTAGAGGAAGAGGGTTAGCTGGGGATGGAGAGGGACATTGTATCTGCAGAGCCTGCAGGGGCTTCCCGGCCCCGAGCCCTCCATCTGCAGAACCATGTCCATGGGGCACCAGCTGCCCCTCGTCGCCACAGGGGACCCCGGCCAGGATTCCTGTGGGACCAGCATCGTGGGGTCCCACGATGGGGAAGTGCACTGGTTGGCTGCCCAGAAGGAGAGGGAGTCCAAGACAGAGGAGGAGAAGAGATCCTGAGGGGTCCAGGATTTTGGCAGTGGAAGAACGGGCTGGAGCGAGTGCGCCAAGGAGGAAGGGAGCCCAGAGCAAGCGGGAGCACCCGGCCGTCAGCAGCGCTGGGGTCGTTGCAGGAGATGAGAAACATTTTCCTTCCCTCTTTTGGGCCAAACCCCTTCCTAAGCAGCGATGCTTAGCGTTTCTAGAGCGATTGCACAGTGACACCCAGAGGACAGACCCCGAAAGTTGTCACAATCCCACCAGCAACTGCACTGGGACAGAGGTGATGGGGATGCTGGTCCAGCAGAGCTCTGCAGAGCCACCCAGGATGGAGATCAGAGGCGAATGCTCCCCATCTGTAATCTGCTGTGATGCTGGACACATCTCACATGAGGAAAATAAATAATTCATTTCTGTTCTAGAAATACAGATTTCAATATTGAAAAGTAACACCATTTATTTCCACGAGAGGAAATCGCCCCCCGGGCCCTATAAATATTTATGTCAAGCCAGGCAAAAAATATGTTGGTGATTTAGCATGTCTTTAAAAGTTATGTTGCATACAAACCAGCCCATATTTAATTAAATATATTGCTGCAGTGTCTATGGCTGCTGCTCAGCCATTTACAGTCACGTCGATGCATTTAAAGTTTAGATCAGCAGAAGACAAAAACCACGGAATGGAAACGTAAAGGGGCGAGGGATGTGGCTCTGGCCATGGCTGGCAGGACTGGGAGAGTGACTCGGGGAGCAGGAGGTGTTTATTACCGTGATGGGGAGAGGCAGTGAGTGATCACCCCAAGGGACTCTTCTTGCCACCACGTGCCCATGGAAGAGGATTTGCTGCTGGGACAGGCTGGGGTGCGAGGAGCCCTGCCGAGGATGGGGTGGATTTTGGCACATGTGCCCCCTGGCACTGCCTAAAGGCAGCAGCACATTCAGCTCCCCAGCTGCCAGGGGACTGCGGTGATCCCGCAGGTGAGGCCACATCCCAGGGATGCTGTGCTCCTTGTGAGGAGGATGGGTCAGCTCCTGCCTCTGAAGATGTGGGGGTTCCTCTGTGGGGAACACAGCCCCAGGACGAACGGTGAGCCAGGTCCCTGGTGCTTCGCAGCAACATAGAATTTTGCAGAGCAGCAGAACCTGGAGCGTTTGGACGCACTGATGTCTCCAAAGCCTGCACCAGGAGAGTACCAGTGCTACCATGGGATGAGAGCAGAGCAGAAGAAAAATTGGGTCAGGACAGGGGGTGAAGCTCCAGGAACAGGCTGCAGGCGCTTGCTGGATGCCCAGTTAAAAGCTGAACACTGTGAATGAGGTGCAGGTCAGAGTCAGGCCAACGGCTGTTGGGTCATGGTCCACAGTCAGGCTACTTTAGGGGCTAGGAAAATGGAACTGAAGTTCAAGTGTGGGTTGGTGTTTGAGCCAGAGAACCAGGGTCAAGGGCAAGTTATTGCAATATCCATTGGGTTTACGGGTGGCCGGGACCTGAGCTTGAAAGAGTCATGTAGGACTGTGGTGCTCAGGTGTAGCCCAAGGCTTTTAAACTGGTAGAAATCTTAAAAAAAACAACCTATTGGCATAGAAAAAATCTCATTTCCTCTGTGAGAGTGAATTACCTTAAGGAGGAAATAGAGAACAAACAAGAATGTCTCTGTGGAGAGTGCCGTGCGCTGCCAGCAGGCCTGCAGCCCTCGCTCTCGGCAAAGGAAAGGATGAGTAATTCCGAGATACAGCCTCAAAGACTCTGCCCGGGTGACCCGTGTATTAGGAGTCATTCAGAAATCACAGGTATATTTCCACGAAGACACGAACTCCTGCGGTGTATCTGTTGGAGGAACCGTGTTCCTTTGCCCTGTCGATTGAATTTTGCCTGTAGGTTTTGTCAGAGGATTATTATTTTGCACTAGTTTATTTAAGCACTTGCACATCACTGCCAGCACACCAAATAACGAGTTCTGTGTCCCCAAAGATGAAATAGCAACGCGCTGCAAAGTGCAGGAGAGGAAATAGAGCTGAGCTTTGCAATTTAATTAACGCTGTGATACTGAGAGATCTCCCCGGTAGCGGGACATTGCCCAGGAGCAGCTGCATGTCACACTGGGTGATTTTTCACCTCTTAAGGGCAACATTACCCCTCCTTGTTAAGACTGAAGTTCCTTGTGTTGGAGCCACGCGACCAACCTGTCTCTGTGGGGAACAGGACACAGCGGATGCCACGGGGGCTGTGCTACGGGTACCAAACAGCTCATGCAGGGTGGCTGCGGGATTCAGCATCAGGCTGCAGGGGCTGGACTTGGGAGGGGGATGTTACCAGGCTCTAGCTGAAGAAAACCAAGGTACACAATGGTGACTCAACAGGGTGTAATAATGTGAGGAAAAAAGGGGAAGAATTAAATTGTTGATCTGCTTTCAAAAATACGCAACCCTTTAATGCAGCCCCTGCTCTACCTGGCAGCAAATCCTGTACCTGGACCCAAAACATCACTTGGGGCTGGAGGAATTACAGGCCAGTAAGAGTTGTGTTTGTTCCTGGAAAAGGGTTTTAAATTGTGATTAAAAATAGACTAACAGAGCACAGATGGGATGACATAGATCCCATGAAGGAAAATGTGTCAGTCTCTCCAAAACACCCCCGACACGGCTCCTATTTCCAGTGGGAGGTTCAGCCCATTTGGGTGAGCCAGAGGTCTGGGCAAGGTGCAGAGCACTGCAGACAGGGAGGAGGCCAGGAGCAGGATTCTGTTATGGAAAAAAAAAAAGGCTCAGGAAACTAAGGGAGCTTAATCTTCAATTTTTGGTGAACGCTACCACCACAGATCTCATCGCTGCGTATATTAATGTTTTTCACAGTGATCTGGAAAGTACAAAGGGCTGGGAAGCAGGGCCCAGTTTGCAGATGACACAGAGGGAAGTTAATTGAATCCAGAAAAACCCATAAGCACCTCAGAGAAACCCAAGCCAGGGAAGTGGGTGGTGAGTTTGTAGCTGAACATCCACTCCAACAAACAAACACGTCTCAGCGAGCACACAGCCCGGCTGTCCCCGCCTGGGCAGGTGGAGCTCACTTCAAGGGAAGAGCTGCTGTAGCGATGGGGACCATGTCTGAGCTAAGAACTGGGGTGATGTGTCCAATTTTGGTAGCAAACTGCAGCAGTGAGAACACCTGGTTGTAGGAGATGCTCTCAGTTATCCAATTAATCTGCCAATTAATTAGTGGGAGGAGGGGGACAGGGAGGGGCAGCAGCTGGGCTCCATCTCCCTGGGTGGGGACATTTCACGCTACTCCAATGAAGTTCTGGAGACCTTACACCTAACTCCATAAATAAAGTGGGTAGCACAAGAGAAAAGCCTGACCCCAGGCACAGTTCTCTGTTCTGCCCTCTGCATCCTGAGCTGCAGGACCATGTCTGACCAGAGCCCAGGTACCTGTGCTGGGACTGACGGATAAATTCCCTGGGGAGGTTGGAGAGTCCTGGGAGGAAGTGCAAGGTGAGTAGAGAGGCAGAAACTGGTGGATTTTGGAGAAGGAGCAGGAAGGAGACTTTCCAAGGGATTCGAAGAGGTGGCCTGGGAGCAGCAGTGCTGCAGGCACTGAGGCCATGGTGAGCAGCACGGCCATGCAGCATGGGCTGGAGATGTTTGCCTGCAGCCTGGTCACACAGAGAGGCTGTGATCCGTGAAACCAGTCCCACAGTAAAGGCCTGGGATGGCAAATCAGTGTGAGGCAATGAAGAGGGGTGGCAAATGAGGGGCAGGAGCTGGCTCTGCGGAGCGTGGCTCCTGTGAGGTCCTGCCCTGTGCCTGTTGGGCTGCAGGGCTGACCCCTTTCTGGGAAGGGACTTGACCTGTAGATCCCAGCTAAAGCTGCTCCAACCTCGACCTTACTTTATTCTCACAAGTGGCTGCACCAAGCACTGCTCGGCAGCATCTACAGCACAAAGCTTGACAGAGAGCACCCTCCAGTGGGCACCGGGAGGCCGGTGGGAGCCCCGCGGCTGCTGCTTGCTGCCCTCTGGGCACCGGAGGGACCCCAGCATGGCAGGGACCTGGTGTCGGGAGTCCTGGGAGCAGCTGGAGCAGAGCAGCTCCATCCTAGAGCCTGCACCCATTGCATCATGCTTCAGTCGGGAGTTGCTCGTGGGGATCGTGGGTTTGAATCGCTCCCACGGCCACGAGCTCCAGCCAAGTGTTGCCCTCAAATCAAGGTCTTGGTGTAGTCAGAAGCAGCTCTGCAAAAATGCCCAAGTTTGGCTGTTGGATGGCAAACCCCGCAGGCATAGGTCCCAGCTGGTGCCACTGCTCTGGCTTTACTGGTTTCCAAGAGGGCATCTGGAGTGGGCAACTCTGTACAGACATGATCCTTACTTAGCTCACCAGATGTTAAGCAAGAAGACACAAGGCAAAAGCATTTACTGTGCTGCCCTCTCAGGGTGGGCACGTGGCTTCTGGTGGGGTTCACAAGACAAGGGCAAGCTGGGGCACCCCAAGGTGCCCAGCCAGCCGCTGTGCAGGGGCTGCAGCAGAACCCAGGGCTGGGTGGTTGCACAGCAGCTTGCAGGAGCCAGTCCCTAGCAAGCGCGAGAGCAGAGGAAATCCCAACCCCACAATGAGGCATCTGCCAAAAGTGTCCCCCCCTCCTCCCGCTCAGCATTACGTCAGCTCGGGGTGAGGGTGGCTGGGCTCAGGGCTCTGCACTCCTCGGTGTGCCTCCTGCTCCTCTCAGCTGGAAGCAAAGCGGGGGGCCAGGCCCGCAGCTGTCCGAGCCCCTGCGTTTGGCAAGTAACTTGGAGCTTACAAGCTGCTGCCTGGTGCTCACTGCAGTGGGAGGCCTCAGGACAAGCAGGAGAGAAGAAGGAAGGTCAGGTCCCTCTGCCAGGATCCTGCCATCCCCATCCTCTCACCAGCAAGTGAGGCTCATCCAAAGCCCTGCCACCCAAAAAATGCTACCCGAGGTATCTCCTCCAGGGCACACCATGTCCCCTGCCTCCGGGGAGATGCTCCACTGCGGGGCAGAGTGGAGCTGGAGCAGGGAAACCATCCCCTCCAGCATCTGGTTGCAATCATTGTTTGCAGAGCTGGCTACTGGCCGGGCAGGAGCTTCGCCAAGTGAGCTGTTTCCCACAGGATCCCTCCTGAGCCCATCACTCCAGGAACATCCGTTCCAGTGAGCTGTGTCCCTGGAGCAGCGCCTGGCTCCTGGCTCTGCCTGTGCCAGGGGCTCCGGCCCCGACACAGAACTGAGATCCTTCACCTGAGGGGGCATATTCCAGGACCAGGCTGCTTCAGCACTCTTACCCCACAGGATTGGTCACTGGGTCTGGTCCAGCAGCTCCAGGGCTGTGGCTGCACATTTCCAGCCTCCTGCTCTGGCCAGCCCCACTTGTCATGTAGTGATCGTCATAATGAGGTGACTTCATGATGCAGCTTACTTCACATTTAAAGGGTTGTTTTAGTTTTCTCATGCTAAATATTTGATGGAAGATTTAAGGAAAACGCACTCTGTTTAGGATGGGGGGGGGGGAGGCCAGTTTAAGTTGCTAAGCGACCAGTTTTTGTGATTTATTAATGCCCTTGCACTGTGTGATGCTTTTATGAATCCCCTGGCTCCCTGAGTCAGGTGATATCTCTGCTTGCATTTGACGGTGAGATGTTCAGACCTCTCCAGTTGTAGAGAAAGGCTTGAAAATGAGGCCAAAATCACACAGAAAGCAAGAGAAAAAGCTCTTGCCACTTACCAGGCTTAAAATCCTCCTGTGTGCTAAGCCAGACCCAAGACCTGGGAGCGAGCCGAAGCGAATACTGAACATCCCAACGCTGCTGCCGTAACAAACCTGTGTTGTGAGGCAGAGCAAGAGGAAACAGTCTTGAAATCAGAAGAGAACTGTCTAACAAGTCATGTTTTGGTGGGGCTCCCTGGCCACTGGCAGGGTTGTGTCCAGCTGCATCTTGTGGCGGTTGCAGGGGGACAGTTTAAACCTGGCTCTTAAATTTTGCACTATAAGGAAATGTTGAAATAAGCAGATCTGTTGGACAAGGCACAAAACCAGGCACGCTGTCCGTGTGTGTTCCTTCTTGTCTGGCAGGAGGAGAGGTCAGTGCTGGGAATGGTGGGTGGGCTGGGAAGCGAGCAGAGCAGGCTTGGCACAGCCTGTTCCTCCCCACTAGACCTGGACCGCTGACCCTGATGGGCTCCAGATGTGCCCCTTACCCGGATGATGATTCATGAGTGGTGACTGACCAGACCAAGAGAATGGAGTTGACTTCACCCTCTTCACCTCCTGGTGGGATGTGCCCCCGTGCCTCAGTTTCCCCACCTGCCATCCACAGAGACCTGCATGGTTCTGGCAGGGGAGGTGCCTCCACAAAGCTGCTGTGTGGTTCCACAGGTGGTAAGCAAGAGCTGGACACTCCTTGGGGGGTGGGAAGACCTGTCTGGGGCAAAGCAGTGATGACGTGGTGAATTTGCCCTCCAGCTTAACCCCCCACACTGGAAGAGCTCCCATGCGAGGCATCAGCCTCTGTCCAGCCCTCTCTCCAGCACCTCTGTGCTGTCCCTGGCAGATGCTCTGCTTGTCCCAAACCATTTAATGGGGACTTATGCCCCACCATCTGTCCCGCTCAAACTGGGACAGCCCCATCTCCTACGGCCACCGGAAGAATATGCTGCCAGTGGACATTTTTCTTACCGAGGAGGAAAAAATATTGGCATGAGGAACAGATTAAACAAGATCATGTTAAATTTATCCTGGTTAGGGTAGGTCAAAAGGCTCCTCGAGTGCTGGCAGGGATCCTGCCCTCACCTCTGCCTTCACCGCTACCCTTGCACCTCCTCATCAGAGGAACTCCCGTGCGCTCCCGAATGGGCACCGGGAGGGCAGAGCCTGCACCGGGGTGTCCGTGCCCCCAGCCCAAGCAGTGCCAGCAGCGGGGCTTCCGCCGAGGACAGCTCGGAGCGGACCCGCGACTCCCCGCTGCGCATAGCGCCGGGTCCGGTCTGGTCCGGTCCGTCCGCTCCCGGCTGCCGGGAAGCGCCCCGGGCCCCGCCGCCGGCCCGAGCATCCCCGAGCGGGGCCGCCCCTCCCTCCTCTTCCTCCTCCTTCTCCTTCTCCTCCTCCTCCTCCTCCTCCCACCGGCCGGCCCAGTGCCCTCGCAGCCGCGGGGCTGGCCGGGGGGAGACGAGCCGAGCCGGACCGAGCCGAACCCAGCCGAGCCGGAAAGAACCCAACCGAACCCAGCCGAGCCGGTCCGAGCGAAGCCGAGCCGAGCCGGGCCGAGCCGGGTCATGCCGTTCTATAAGCGGAGCGTGGAGGCGCGGCGGGGTCCGTCGGTGCCTCTGGCCGAGCTGCGGGACGTCTGTAGCCGGGCGGCTCTCACCCTGCTCCGGCAGCTCGCCGACCTCTGCGGCCACTCGCTCGCCCTCCTGGGAGACATCGAGGGTCACGTCCTGGCCTTGGGCCGCCGCACCGGGCGGCTGCACCGCCGGGCTGCTCGGCTGCAGGCGCTGCTGCGGGGCCGGCCACTGCGCGGGGCACTCGCCGGCCCAGGTAAGGCCACCCCTGACCGGCCCAGGTAAGGCCACCCCTGACCGGCCCCGGGCCGTCCCGGGTCCCGCAGCCCCTGGGGGGTGCAAGAGTGGGGGGGTGCCGGAGTGCACCCTGCTCCGAGGGGGTCCTGTCTCCCCTCAGTGCGAGGGGGACTCCTTGTGCCGACGTGGTCCCCCTCGAGTGCCCTGTGTCCTCGCCGGGGTGGGTGAGCCACAGAGGATTTTGCTGTCGAGGTCCCCGCTCAGAGTTTTGGCATCACCAGGGGACGGGGTGGCAATGCCATCACGATGCCCAGGGATTGGGGCAGCAATGTCACAGTGATGCCTGGGGAATGAGGTGGCGATGCCACCGTGATGCCCTGTTTGTCACAGTAGCCGGGGCAGCGTGTGCCGGCTGTGGCTTTGGGGTGAGCCAGGGACAGCTCGGCAGCCGCCTTTCCCTCAGCCTGGCCTTCCTCCTCCTGCACACAGCGGGCACTTTCCAGGCCGCCTGCCAAGCACACGTTTCACGCTGCGGCCCCGATTACCAGGGGCGGTTTCATTCCTGGCTCCCTGGGAAAGCGGGGATGCCAGGCTGTGAGAGCTGCTCCTCGCTCTCCACCGCTGTGAGGATGCTTCCCTTGGTGACGGGGCAGGGACCAAGGTGGCTGTCCCCTCACTGGCAGCTGCAGGTAAGCGCAAAGCAGCGTCACTCAGGGTTTTGTGCAGCTGGGATAAGTGACCAGTGGCATCCCGGGCATCCTGTCAGCTCGTCCCTCTCCTGGCAGTAAGTGGGGTTTGGTTTTGCCCGGACTGCTTTCATTTCCCATTTCAAGAGTTTCGGTTTGGCACAAGCTTCTGTGCCGGGTCAGGAGCAGGCAGCCTGTTTCAGAGGAGCCTAAAATAAGCTTGTTTTGGAATTGTTTATAGAAGTTTATTTTAAAAAGCTTGGCGGGGCGGGGAGGGGGAGCGTTGTCGGAGCACATTCTCCACAGCAGTGCAGCGCGTTTCTCATGCCCTTGGCAAACCGCGTGTCCCTTGTGCTTTCCGCAAACCCCCTTTGCGAGCGCCGGTTTGCTGCTCCGCCTGCGCTGAGCCGTGGGGGACGACGGCCAGACCCTGGCGGCATGCTTCCGGGGGCAGGGAGCGAGCAGGGCGCTCGGGGATGATGCTCTGCTCTGCAAATGCTGGGGGAGCAAATCAGCTGCAGAGGTAAGCCCCTGCTGTCCCATGCCGTGGTGGGTAGAGAAATGAGGGGACAAGGAGGTGCCACAGTGGCCCAGGCTGACCCGTGCACAGCACCAGTGCAGTGCCAAACCTTGTGTCGTCATCTTGACTGTGCGTGCTGGACCTGTGTCTCCCGCAGGAAGAGCTGGCTGTGATGGTGACCAGATGGTCCCTCGCCAGCAGGCTGGCAATGCTCTTGGTGGCCGCGGTGGCTGCGGGAGGTGAGGAGGACGGTGTTGGGGATGGCTGCAGCACGGCAAGGGTGGAGAGGCAGCCGCTGCTGCGGGCACATGGGGTTGGCAGCCCCCGGGTTGTGTTTTTGGCTGCGCGTCGGTGCCGTTGCTGTTATAGTTGTTGTTTGTTTTCCTGAGAGCACTAGGCAGTCATGGGGGAACAGTTTGTGTCTCTGGAGGACGAGAGCTCTGTGCAAGCCCCCAGCACTGTGGGGAGAGCGGGTACAGCCCCGGGCTGTGAGAGAACGCTTCGCACTGAGCTGTGGCACCATACGGGGTCCCTGGAGTGAGGAGCGAGTGATTAACAGCACCCCACGCATGGTTTGGGATTTTTTTTCTATTCACGTTTTCATTTCTTGAAGAGGCTTGAAAGGCAAAAATCACTTTTATCCTCTTCGGCTGGAATAAACCCCAACGTCTTCTCCCTGGGAGATGCAGGGAAAAGTCACCCAGGACTGAACGTGCCCTGGCGTAGCCTTCAGGCAGGTGGGTGATGTGCCTCAGCCCGCCTGGCCAGCTCGTCGGGACAGGGATGGAGCAGGCCCCGGGAGCAAGCAGGTGCCATCCCTGCCAGGTGGGGCTGGAGCCAACACCAGCCCTGCTCACTGCCATCTCTGCTGGGATGGGTTAGTCCCATCCTCCCTGACACCATGTGGTGGGGATCAGATGTTTCTCAGGGCTTTCCCAGCAAGCGGGAACCCTTCCCAAAGATGGTCCTCGCGTCACTTCAGCTCCTAGGTTTGGACATCCTTAGCTGGATCAGGAGCCATTGCCTGGCTTTGGTTCCTCTCAGGCAGGTTTAAAGGGGTCCAAAAGCCATGGGTCTCCTCACTGGCAAGGGAATCCCCACGGCTGGGGGGCTCAGCTCACCGCTGTGCAGCAGGATGTGTCCGTCTGTCTGTCTGGAGGCTGGTGGGAACTTCTTTGTCTTCCTCATCGGGGAGGGGAGATGCTGGTGCTGGGCAATCTTATCTAGACTGGGCTTTTCCCAAG
>WUAM01000297.1:419301-433229 GCA_024336885.1 Actenoides hombroni
GCCCCATCCCTGGCACCATTGCAGGGGAGGTTGGCCAGGGCTCTGAGCACCCTGCTCTAGTTGCAGATGGCCCTGCTACTTGTAGGGGGGTTGGACCAGAGGAGCTTGAAAGGTCCCTGCCCATCCAAACCATTCCACAATTCTATGACCTTCCTGTAGAGAGAGGGTGGTCTGCAGGAGAGGCACAATGTCCTAACTTGGCTGGGATTTTTAGGTTCCAGGAGCTGGACCTCAGCACAGAGGCTTTTTTCTACTTTGATTCTTCTAAGGAGCAAGAATGGCTGGTGGCCGTGGAGAAGTCCCTGCACCCGCAGGCTAAGTATAAGAAAGTGAGTTCTGTTCGGTGCCACGGGGTCTGTCCCAGTCAGCACAGATGGAAGGAGGAGAGAAATGGGAAATGGGCTTCCCCTTCCCTCCCCCGACCCAAGGAGCAGTGGCTGGAGAAAGCAAGGGCGTGTGCTGGGCACGCGGGTACCTGTGCCTGTGTCACGTACGCCACGTGAAATCTGGAGTCTCTTTCTGCCCCACAGCTGCAGGGGTTGTAGAAATTCATAAGATGGAGATCAAAATGACTTCCTAATGCAGGACGCAGGTCTTGGGGAAGTAGTGAGCTCTGCAGGGTCACAGCAGTGGGTTCCAGTTCTTTTATCTGTGCTACCATCTCACTCTTCTACTCTACAAGCAAGGTGTGTCCACAGCTGGTGAATTAAATGAACAGTTTTTCTGTGACGGAACAGGTTGATTTATGAGGCACAATCTTCCAGAAGCTGCTGCCTTTGGACAGAATTGCTGGTTTCCCTCCTTCCTCAGCCACACGTTCACTGTCACAGCCCTGTCCGGCTCGCTTTGAGCTGAGCTCAGTGGTGTGCTACAGGCGGCTGCAGCAGGAAAACAGCAGCTTGCTCAACAGGGATTCACCGAGAGGGAGCCCGGGGCCATGACCCACACTATGGAGAGAGGCTCCTGCTCCCATCCCTTCACTTTACTTGAGGTTTTGGGTGAATTTCTCCCACCCTCGTGGAAGGGAGGCAGGGGGAGCAACTGAAACCATAGATAAAACTTGGGGTTGTGTGCAAATTCCTCTCCTGCAGAGCTGACCGATTACTCGGGCTCTTCTCGTTGAACTCTGATTTCAGCTTCTTCCCTCACTACGCAGACTTAATCCCAACACATCTGAAGTGGTTTTATGCCTCTAAAGTGAGCATGTAGCCTCCGCTCAAGGAGATCAGGCCTTGTCACTGTCTTGCACAGTTGTGCCCGTGCTGTTTCGGAGGTGGCGGGAGGTCGGGGGGAGCCCCTTGGCTTAGCACCAGTAAGAGTTGGTGGCAGAGCTGAGATCCCTGCTGGGACAGTGCCCACCAGCACAGTATTAACACCCTGGAGTGGCTCTGCAGCTGAGGAGCAGAGCCTCAGAGCTCCCAAAAGAGACTCTTTGAATTAGAGAACAAGTGTTTTCTGAAAAGCAAACGGCTCGTGTAGCTTGGGGACGGCTGCCTTTGCTACCCAGTGTGTTGGGCACGTTTGCCTTGGAGAAATAAGAGCTTTTCTGCTTGTTCCCTTCTGTGACATGCCTCACCAGAGCCCTCGGTGTCTTCTCTGGTGGTTTTGCTGGTTAGAGCAGAAGGCTGAGGCTTCACAAGCGGATCTGCTGCGTGCTCATCAGATTTGTTACCTCGCAAGACAACCCAGTTAGTTTGTAGGGGAGCATCAGAGTGGGGAATGCAGTGAGCTTAGCACAGCAGAGGACTATGGTGGGATGAGGGATTCTGAGAAGCTTGCCTTGGGCCTCGAGGTCCTTTGGGTGGTGTTGCAAGCAGGGATTGAGTACAGAATGTGACGAAGAACAGGAAGAGCCAGAGGTGCAGAACGTTGGGCGGAGCAGCGAAATCAGAACTGCATCTCCACTGCCCTTCTGGGAACTCAGGATCCCTTTTGTTTTTGTAGGTGCAAGTGGTGCGCCTGGTTGGGATGATGCTGCTCATATTTGCTAAGAGGGATCAGCTGAGCAACATCAGAGAGATCATCACGGAGTCTGTGGGCACAGGAATCATGGGAAAGATGGTGAGTCACCCAGGCTGGTTTGCCGCTTCCACTATCTGTGCGCGGAACGGCACGGCCTGGTTTTGTTCCCCTCTCTGCGCCATCCCCGTCTCCTCCCTGGTGCCTCCCCTGCCACCTTCTCTGAACGCCCTGCTCTCCCCAGGGCAACAAGGGCGGCGTGGCGGTGCGGTTCGTGTTCCACAACACCACCTTCTGCATCGTCAACTCCCACCTCGCTGCCCACGTGGAGGACTTCGAGCGGCGCAACCAGGACTACAAGGATATCTGTGCTCGGATGAGCTTCGTCACCCCCGATGACAGTCTACCTCAGCTCAACATCATGAAACACGAGTAAGGCTGGGTCGCTGTTTCCCCTTTTGGCAGTGGTGCTGAGTAATCCGAATCAAGCTCAGATGTGTGTGCCACAAAGCATGTAAACAAAGGGGTTTCTTAAACCTGATACAAATGATTTAATACTTCTGCAGTTACTATTTAAACCATTTGAAAACTGAAAATGTAGAATGGATTAGTACAGAAAAAACTGAAAATATTAGATTATCCTTGATAATCCACTACTGGAAATGTTGAGGTGTGACTATAAACAGGAAGAGCTTTGATACTAGGGAGAGGGTTAGATTTTAATCGTTAAGTGAAACCTTTATGGAGTAACAAGTGACCACCACAAGTGTTTGTTTTGCTACTGGTAACGAGGAGGCTGCAGGCCCAGCGAGGAGCAGAGGAAGAGCAGGCTCTGGGGAGGAATGGCCAGCGGGTGAGATAGGACAGGAACATTCTGGAGGTTGTAATCTCTGGGACCCTGATCCTGCTTGTGCCAGTTCTGCACCAGTCAGTCTTTGGTGGTAGATGATACAGTGGTGGCCTGGTCTGGTTGAAAGGCAGGCTGTGGAGAGCGAACTGGTAGAACCGTGGTGTTGTACAGTGCATGAGCACACAGGTACCCGTGGTCAGCCTGCCTGTTTGGTTGACATGCTGGCTTTGCTTCAGGAGCTCTGTCATTGCCCTCTTCCCTGCACAAGAAGAGCCTGATGGACTTTGTGTTGCTTGAGAAGTCCTGAAGCTTGGTGGGACAGGCTGGTTTCACTTCATTAGAGACCTGGTGGTGTTCTCGGGCTTTTCCGGACTCAGACAAGCTCATTAAACTAAGTCTTCAATCCCATGTGGGATTCCAAAGGAGATGGACCTAGTGCTGTAGTATCTGCAGCCACTGGAAATTTCTAGTGTCAGACTCAATCTCTCGTGTCTCCTTTTGTCTTACGAGTGTCTCAGCCTTAATCACCAGCAACCAACCATCTCTCCTCCTCTGCCCCTTCTTCCCCCTGTGACCTGTGACACTAACTACAGGCTCTTCTCATCCATGCTTGTCTTTGGTTTCAGTGTTGTCATCTGGCTCGGAGACCTGAACTACAGGCTTTGTCTCCCCGATGCCAGTGAAGTGAAAAGTCTTATCAGCAAGAATGAGCTTCAGAAGCTGCTGACATACGACCAGGTCAGTGAACTCCGCTCACTGTCACTCCGGGCTTGCCAGGTCACTGTGGTTTAAGATGTGCCCGTGCTCGGGAGGAGATGGCAGACACTGTGCGATAGGTGCCTATGGACATAGACACTGGACAGGGCTCTGGGTGGCCTGGTGACATCAGCCCCCAAGCAAAAATAGATTGTGCCTTATACTGAGGTTAACTGGGAACAGTTAGTGCGGTCACTGTAGAAGTGTCTTTGCGTCTCACTGAAGAGTTCTCTCTTATGTACGAGCTTGCACATGGGGATTTGTAACAGCAACAAAAGCTGCTGTAATCAGTGTCCTGGAAGAGGTATTGATTTGGAGACCAGCGCTTCCCAGCTCATCCTGTTTGACCTAAATTCTGTGCTGTGCTCTTCCCCACTCAGCATTTCTCTGCAGCGCGCTGAAAACCGAGACAGCAGCAGATGTGCCTTAAGACGAAGGGTTGTACTTGTGAAACATGGGCAGGAATAGTGTAATATCATCTCTGTGACACGATTTAACAGTGAATCTGTTTGATACCTGCTGTACTGTGGAGCTCCGTGCAGAAAAACAACTCTAGCTTAGATTTTTCTGAGAAGAACAACCAGGAAATTTTTCATGAGTAAATGAGAAAAGAAAAGTAGTGTCAGGCCGTTGGCCAAGTGCACTCCTGGAGGCTTTTCCTAAAATGATGGGTAGTGAAATGTTAAGGATGCTGATACTTAAGCCTGAAAAAATAATGAATATTTCCCTTAACTTGTTCTATGCTGTCTGCACAGTCTGGTGAACAGCGCTGGACCAATTTCTGTACGGTCTTGTAGAAAACAGTCCGCTGATGTGTTCAGTTTTTACCTTTGTTAAAGGTTTGAGGTCTGAGGGGCGGTTTGGGGACTGTCTGGTTGAATCCTATGGCCACAGGTTGCAGTTGCTCTGCCTATAGATCTGCTCTCTGACACTGCTGTGTCTGGGGGGGGGCGGTGTTTGGGATGGTTTGTTGGGTTTGGTTTTGTTTTTTCTTTTTTTTAAAGTGTTCTTTTTCTGCTTTAGCTGAATATTCAGCGCACTCAGAAGAAAGCGTTTGCAGATTTCACTGAGGGAGAGATTAAATTCATCCCCACCTATAAATATGACTCTAAAACAGATCGCTGGGACTCCAGGTAAATCGGCTGCCGATGGACGTGTTTACCTGTGGCATAGAAACCTTTCTCTCAGAAAACTTCATTTCCTGCTTCCTAGAGCTCAGTTATGTTGTGGTTGGAGTGGACAGACAAGTTTGTACTCCTTCATTTCCCCTCCTTTCTGACCCTCTATACGCTGACGAGACACGTGCCGCAGACCTTGGTTGCTGCTGGTTTTGGTAGATGAAGGCGGGTGAAGCGTGAGCTTGTGGGTAGCCCTGCAGTGGAGGGGCTTCTGCTGCCAGGAACAGACAGATGGTATAAAAGAAATCGAAGGGAGAAGGAAACACTCCCTCTGAGTCATCCTGTCCCCTGACTTGCACGCCCGCAGGGGTGGCTGCGCTGCGATAGCAGCAGCGGTTCCCACTTGGTGCCTCCCACAGCGTGTGTGCATCTGCTGCAGAAGCTGCTCTGAACGGAGGGACTCCCGAGATGGAGCTTCAAACCACACAGTGATTTGGATTTTACGCTGCCTGTGTTTATGAATCAGCGCAGTCGTTAATCTGGAGAAGGATAACCCAGGGTTCAGACTTCATAACATAATAGTAACAGCTGAGTAGACTTTCTGTAGTGGAAACAACAAGCGAGGGATCAGATTGTAGTGGGCAGAAAGGTCTGGCAGCAAAAGAAACTAGTGCAGCTGGGGTCACAGTGCACATGGCTCTGGGCTCTGCAAACAGCCTTGTTTGGGGTTATTTTGCTTCCTGATCCTGGAAAGGACAGGTATTTTAGCTACACTATAGGGAAAGGGAAAGAGAGCAGAAGAAACTGTGTAGTATTCAAGTCGAGGGAAGCGATAAAGTTTGTTCCCTCAGTGGTGGGGGTGGAGGGAGCTGCCTGGCTGGAGAGGAGCAGCTCGGGTGGTTTCTCAGGATCCTTGGATTGCCCTGGTAACCTGTTTCCCTTCGCAGTGGAAAGTGTCGTGTGCCCGCGTGGTGCGATCGGATCCTTTGGAGGGGAACGAACATCAGCCAGCTGCGGTACTGCAGCCACATGGACCTGAAGACCAGCGACCACAAGCCTGTCAGCGCCCTGTTCCGCATCGGGGTAACGTAGCTGATGGGCCGGGGTCACGTGTTCTTCGGGCGGTGGTCGCGTGGTGCTGCTGTGAGAGGAGGGAGTAAACAAACCCGAGGTGTGTCTGCCACATAGGTGTGCAGCTGCTGGGCAGCCGGCACCTTCCCGTGCGCCACAGCTTCACCGGGTAGCGCCAGGATGGGGCTGTGCCGCGCGGCGCTGCAGATCAGCCCAGCCCAGTGGGCCTGGGGGAGAGGGAAAGGCATCCCAGGGGTGCTGCTGTGCTTCTGGGGTGTAACCCATCGTACCCGGGACTGCAATGAGTGAGCTGCTGTTTTCTCTCCTCCTCCGAGGAGCCACGGCAGAACCTGTGAGTAGTTGTATCTGTTGTTGTAGTGTTGCCTGTGGTGTGTTAAGAGAGTGTGTCAGTGGTTCACATCTGAAATCCTTCAGCGGTGAACGGCTGGCAGCTGAGTAGAGACACTCCATGCCCATTTTTGCTACCTCCTGCTCCCTGGGTAGGTTGAGTCCCTTCAAAGGAGAGACTTTCTCCTCATCCTCTGGAGAGCCGTGAGTGTTGCTGTGGGATGCTGGTGCTGTCCCGCAGAGCTCACCCCCAGTAATCTCCCAGTAGTGTGATCAGTGGCCAGAAAGACCCCAGTAACCTCTGTAGGGGTGAAATACGGGTGAGGTGATGCCGCTCAGAGGTGCACCTGCATGTGCAGGTCCTCTCAGCTGCACATAGCAAGTGCTTAGAAAAACATTTCACTTCTGCAGCTTATTTGTGATCAGGAGAGTTCCCATGAAGCTGTGCTGAGTGTTGTATCTTCCACAGGTCAAGGTGGTAGACGAGCAGAAGTATCGGAAGTTGTTTGAAGACATTGTTCGTATCATGGACAGAATGGAGAATGACTTTCTGCCTTCGCTGGAGCTCAGCAGGAGAGAAGTGAGGATGGAACCTCAGTCACTGTCCACTTCCCAGACAGCAGCCTTAGAACTGCCAGAACTACTTTTAAAGACTTGGATTCACTAAACTGGGTTGTAGGAAATTGAGCTTTGTCTGCTATCTTATGATCAGGAATTGGATTAGAATCTTGCCTTGGCTGCTTGGCAGGTCTTCCGTTAGTTCTGCATTGCACAGGCACCCCCCCCAGGCACGGGTTGCCCCAGCAGAGTGTGCCCCTGTGTCCCATCATGGCCACGAATGTGATTTGTGTATTCTCTTTGCTCTGCAGTTTGAGTTTGAGAACGTGAAGTTCCGCCAGCTGCAGAAGCAGAAATTCCAGATCACCAATAACGGGCAGGTCACCTGTCACTTCTCCTTCATCCCAAAGCTCAACGATAGCCACTACTGTAAGCCGTGGCTTCGGGCCGAGCCTTGTGAAGGTTACCTGGAGCCAGGTGAGTTTTGCTGTCTTTCCCGTGTCTCGCCTTTTCTGCCGTCATCCTTGTCTGTTTGTCACCTCAGTTTTGTGGCTTTTGTCCCTGCCACTGCATGTTTGTTCTTGCCATCCCTTCTGGAGAGTGTCTGTGTGTTCTTCAGAGCTCCTGTCTGTTGCAGCTGAGAGCATGGACATCTCCCTGGACGTGTATGTCAGCAAGGACTCGGTAACACTTCTGAACTCGGGCGAGGATAAAATTGAGGATATTCTTGTCCTTCACCTGGACCGAGGGAAGGACTATTTCCTCACCATCAGTGGGACATACCTGCCCAGCTGCTTCGGCACCTCCCTGGAGGCCTTATGCCGGATGAGGCGACCCATCCGAGAAGTTCCAGTCACCAAACTCATCGACCTGGTGAGTAGCAGCATTCTGGAGCAGCTCTCTTATCAGGAAGAGAGCATCTTCTCTTCTGTTGACTCCTAAAAGCAGGAGCAGCACCTCCAGCTTGGTCAATTCTGCCGGCTCTGGGCTCATTTACTTTTTCCAGAGCTTGAGGTGCTCTTCTGTTAGGTCCCTCCACCCCAACCAATGGCTTTTGGAAGCCTGTCCTTTATCCCCTGTTTGTGAGTAGATATTATTTGGTGGGACGCAGAAGGGATCCCAGCACTGTGTGTTTTGTGTCACTGGCACGTTGGTGCTGGCAGCTCACCTGGGTGGCACTGGTGTGTCATAAAGACTATGGTGAAATGCTCTCCTCCGAGCTGCCTGGGCTGCTTCTGCAGGGGTGAGGCCTCCAGGGCCCACTTCCTTCTGGACACATGTGGCATTGGCTCTACTCGGGGGAAGGAACAGGCAGGAGCAGGAGGACCGAAGGAAGGACTTTGGTGCCATTAGCACACGATTGAGCACAGCAAAGGGCCAGTCTCACAGCTGCTCTGGCCAGTTCCTCTCAGGCTGAGCGCAGTGAGCGAGCCCCTCTGCGGTGCAGAGGTGACCACTCCTCTCCCCGGGTGTCACCGGCCCTCGCACCGACATTCATCCTTCTGAGGCTCCTGGGGGGGTACCATGGTGCCTTCCTCACCTTTTGTCGTCTTCTTTTTCATGGCTGCTTCTGAGATTAAGCCCTGTTTTGGGTATCGTGGTTCTCGTTCTCAGCCTGCGTTTGTTCCTCTCCTCTGACAGCCTTTCCTGGCCTTGCTCCGATGAGATTTAGCAGTTCCTAGGTTTTATTCTCTTTACCCATTCCTGGTTAGCCAGGAAAGCCTTTTCTTTTTTGCTCACCTGAAAGACTTGTCTAGTTCTTTTAGTCTCCCTGACACATGACACCTTTCCCTCTCCTCATATCTTCCAGTCCCATGTTTACATGCATTTTGGGGTTTTTGTTCAGTGAGCTGCTGCTTTTTCACATCTGTAATTTGGCAGCTCCACTCCCATCTGCTTACGCTTCCTTCTCCTGCCGTTGGCAGTTGTGCCGTGGCTCCTGCTGCCTCTTCCCATTCCCACCTCTTGTGTAGGTGTCAACTTTTCTCACAGGACCAACATAGCAGATTTTTTCTGCCAGAATTTTGGTTTTGTAATCACAAGATCAGGCTAAGCAGAGTCCGGGTGGCTGGATACAGGGTTTGCCTCCTCAGTCCAAGCTGCTGATCCGGGCATCAGGCTCCTCATGCTTCGCAGGTCTCCACTGAAGGTCAGTGTCTTGTTCTAGAAGTGTGTTCAGCTTGGCCTGGAGCATTTTGTCAGTCTTGGGTCTTTTCCACCTCCTTTTTCCTGCTCAGTGCTCAGCACTTCTTGCTTGATAGGAAGGAACTTGAGCCTAGACTTGGTGTCTGCCCTACAGACACACAGTCTTGCCTTTCTAAGAGTACTTTGAGGCTTCTTCTGCTCCCTTTACCTATAGGTTTCCTCCTTTTGTCATTCAGTGAAACATATAGAAGTACAGGAAGCCAAACAGTGAGAGAAGAGCACCCTGTCCCAGTACCTGCAGCAAAGGACCAGTCTCTGGTGTCAGTGGGGTCACCTCAGTCGGAACATGTCAAGCAAACTCAAGGAACACGACGTGTAACGGCCCAAAGCTAAAGTTAGTCACCTAGATTGTAAAGCTGCTGTCACGTTAGAGCCACTTCAGGTCTTTTGGGTTTGATCCCACCTGTGAGTTGAGAGATTCTTGTAGGCAGGACAAGCTGAGCCCTTCCCGCAGGGTGCGTGTGCTGCCCTCTCTGCAGCCCAGCAGCAGTTCGGTCCAGGTACCGGTATTTAGGTGGCGCTGGGACTGCGTGTGAGGAAGGATCGCGTTTGTGTGTAGGAACCATTTTCCCTCCTGCACGTTGTGTTGGGGCTTGTCACTCACTGCTGTGTCAGGCGTGTTTCTCAGCCTGGCTGGACTCTCTGTGCTGTCTTCAGCAGAGGGGGATCTGGAGAAAGGAGCTCAGTAAGGGTCTGAGAGGCAGTTTGACAGCAAAGTGTAGGTGGGGGGGGTGTTTGGAAACAGCTTTCCTGGTTCTCCTGGGAGAAGCTGCTGACAGTTGAGCATCTCGCCTTCGGGATTTCAGTATTAGGGTCTCATCCTGTTTTTCCCTGGGATCCTACTTTGGCCTTTTTAAAGCCTCTTGAAGAGCTGCTGTCAGGAACAGGTTAGTCTGTTGGAGCCAATCGTGCTGAGCTCTGCGGGCAGAGGGGTGAGGAGCAGGACGGGCGTCAGGCAGGTGTGGCGAGGCCGCGAGATGACTCACCCCGTTACGAAACAGCCTCTCTGCGTGGCTCGCGGCGCCCCAAGCCTGGCACTGCGCTCCCTCCCCTGCGCCAGCTCGGTCTGCAGCCGTGGCCGTGCCGTGCCGTGTGAGCCTCCCGAGGAAGCAGGGGAGCCCGGGGCGCCCCGTGCCGCGGCGGCTGCCACGGCATCCCCAGCCCAGCCCCCCGATGCCTTTCGGTGGCTCCCACCCGGAAAGGTGGAGCTGCCAGGAGCCAGCTCGGGCAGGCTGCTCCCCCGTCCCGCGGGTGCCGCGGCCGGGCAGCGCCGGCAGGATCGGGCGCGCGGCCGGGGGGGCTCTGCCGCGCTCCCCCTCGCAGCCGGTAATGCTCTTAGGTGGAGGCGGGCGAGCAGCCCGGGGTTTGAGCACAAACACTCATTTCCCCGGCTGTACCCAAAGCTGCTTAGGGGGCCTGGTGGCCCCGCAGCTGCCGCACGCTCAGAGACGCGGATTTAACCCAGTGAATGTTTTCTCTCTGGCCTGGTCACAGGGGCAGATGGCTGAAATAATGCAGGGCTATTTATTTCCCACCGGGAAGACTCCAGGAGGGGAACTTCTTCCGGCGGGCACCTCTCATCTGCCCGCGGCCCGACGGCTGGCGGCCCGAGCCGAGCTGTGCCCGGCCCCGCGGAGTCGTCTGTGGAAATCCTGACGAGGTGGTGCATCATGTGAGCAGGATTTTTGCTAATTGGCAGGCAAAGCTCTGCCGCAGGTTTCGCTTTGGCCGTGTCAGCAAAATGTGTGAAGGACCTGGCAGCCAGCAGGGTCTTGTCATGCAAATGAGGTTTCTGCTTAATCCCAGAGTGCCTTCTCCCTCCTAACTGTGCTTTTCCCTCTTCTCTCTTTCCCACTGCTCTCAGGGAGAAGACAGCTTCTTAGAAAAGGTAACTCAAGCACTTGCTGGGGAAGTCTGCTTCTCAGTGCTCTGTTTGTAAGGAATGAGGGCTTTTCCCCTGGCTTTCTGCTGGAGAGGGGAGGGGAGCGGGGTGCAGAGGGAGCCCTTGTTCCAGCAAAGCCTCTTACTGCAGCTGCGGGCTGGGTGGGACACGCAGGAGCACACAGTGACCCAGGAGCCAAGATGGGGCCAGCCCAACTGAGCTGCTTAAAGCTCACCAAATTTGCCTGGGGGGTGGGGGGAACACTCTCCTGATCCTGGCAGCAAGGGCAGGTATTTCCAGAAAAGACTGGTGACCTTTGGCATCCCTGAATTAGCTCTAACCACACACGTGAGCTGGGGTTCACCACAGCACCCTCTCCAGACATGTGAGGGCGAGGGCTGAGCTAGAAGACTCTATCTCGCTGCATCCTTATGGAGGCTGAGGAGGAACCTTGCATGGGAGGCAGATGTTCCTCTGCTTCCGCAAGCAGCAGAGCTTGGGCTGCTGGTGCCTGGGCAGGACCTTGCCCTGCTTGGCGCTGGGGGCCGGGCGAGGCACGGCTGTCGCAAGCAGGAGCTGCTGGGGCTGCAGGGCAGCGCTCTTCCTGTTCCCACTGCTCTCTGCAGGCTCCTGGGCTGGTGACACAACCCTCCCCAGGCTGTCGGCACGGTGACAGGATAAAACAGGAGAGGGAAGGGCTGTCACCTCTCCAAGAGGGGACTGAACCCGGGGGATGGACCAGAGAAAGCCCCCAGAGTTCTTCCTGGCAGAGGGGAAGGGAGGAGGTCGGTGCCTGCCTTCTGGCAGCATCCTTCTGCAGCGCATCTTCCTCCCAGCAGCTGCCCCCCCTCCCTTCCCTTCCCTGCCTTCCCCTCCCCTCCTTTCCCTTCCTTTCCCCGCACACGGCAGGAGAGGGCGCTCCGGGCCTGGAACAAGGGAAAACCAAGGCTCCTCCTCTGCCCTGAGCCCTCCTCCGCTCCAAGCAGCCGAGGTCTTCTGCTCTGGGGGCGTCTGCAGCTCTGCCCAGTCGGGCACTGCTCTGGCACCCGGCTGCTCTGCTGCACTGCCTCGGCCCGGGCTGTGCTGGAGAGCCCGTGGCTCTCAAAGCAGGGCCCCAGCTCCCACCTCTCCTCTCTGGGGGGAGAGCTGTAATCTGCTGGTCTGACGTGCAGCTGCCAAACCTCCCCTGCCAGCTTGGGTGAGCGAGGCCACCGTGGAGCCACAACCCAGCCTCTGCTAGCTGGGTAAAATCACAGAATCACAGCATCGTTTTTGTTGGGAGACACCTTTCAACTCATCAAGTCCAACGGTTCCCCCAGCACTGCCAAGGCACCACTGACCCCTGTCCCTCAGCACCACAGCTCCACGGGGGGGCTTGGAAACCCCTCCAGGGATCATAGGGACTTCACCACTGCCCTGGACAACCCTTAAGGGGAAGAAATTGTTCCTCAGCTCCAACCTAAACCTCCCCTGGGGCAACTTGAGGCCATTTCCTCTTGTGCTATCAAGAAAATCTAGCAGTGTGTGAGGCAAAGCAAAGCTGTCCTGTGCTGTGTGGCAAACATGGCTGTTGCCCGTGCTGGCAGGGCTTGTGCCAACCCGAGGTGTGTCTGGGCACACCAGGGAAGCCAAGCTCAGCCGCAGCTGACCGTGGTGGGGGTGGGTGCTGCAGAGGGGCAGCGAGCATTGTTGGCACGTAAGCTGACGGCCAAACGAAGCGCTTTGCCTTGGGCTTGTGGTGCTCCTGTCTGCTGGTGTCCTGGGGTGGTGTTTCTGCTTGTGCCCGTCTTGTGTGGGTGCTTCTGCTGGGTGTGCTTCAGGAGAGCTGGGCATGGCTTCCTCCCTGGGAGCACACGGGGACACAAGCGATCGTAAAGTGAGAGTAGAATGAGGCAAAACCAATAGATGCTGTTAAAGAGTGGGGTGGTGGGGCAGCTGAGCTTGTCAGCTGCTTTGTGTGAGCGCAGGGGAGAACGTGACTGTGGTGTCGGGTAGTCTGTGTTCAGCAGAGACCTCTCCTCCAGAAGAGGAGGAGAGAAATGCCACTGAACTGAGATGTTCTAGAGCCTGGAGGGCAGATGTGGTCAGAGCACATGGGGGTCTGGACAGGAAGGTCCTCAACTCTGCATCCAGAGGAGATGGGCTGGAGGAGCAGCGCACAGAGCCTGGATTGAACCTGACACGTGGGTGCTGATCCAGCAGAAGAACTCGCTGGGCTCCAGCCCTCCAGTGCCAGCTGCAGGGTGTGGGGTGGGAGCTGTGGTGGAGCAAGAGCCCAGCGGGGGGGAGCTGCTGGGTCTGGGGTTGCTCCTCGGAGCTGGGGCTGAGACTCTCCTGCAGTTCCGTGGTGGACCGGGCAGGTTCTTCTGGGGGGGAGCTGGGAGCTACGGAGCGGTGGCTCCGCGCCGTCAAAGCCAGGATGGGCCGGGGGTCTGGGGTCCTGCTGCTTCCCCTCCCCAGGCTTTCTTTACCAAGGCCCCTCCAGAGGGGCTGAGGTTTCCCTCAAACCTCCTGTGCTCTTTGCCCCCAGGAGAAATCCGTTCTGCAGATGGGCTCCCTGGACAGCGAGGAGGCCGGGGGGATGCCGCTGCAGGTGCCAAAGGAGATCTGGCTCTTGGTGGACCACTTGTTCAAGCACGCCTGCCACCAGGTGAGGGAGAGGGCTCTGCTGTGCCAGGGAGCTCTGGAGAGCTTGCGCTATGGCCAGCCCCTGGAGACCAGCCCCAGTTTGGTGTTTCTCAGGCAGGGCTTGGGGCGCTGGCTGGGGGTACCAGCTTTGACCCGCTGTCACTGTGTGCCTCAGGCAGGTGACTTTGTCCCTCCCTGTGCTGTCTTTGGCAGGAGGACCTGTTCCAGACTCCAGGCATGCAGGAAGAGCTGGAGCAGATCATTGACTGCCTGGACACTAGCATCCCTGAGACAATCCGTATCCTTGCTGTGCCAGACCTTCCCTGGGAGAGCTCCCTCTCGGGAGAGCTTGATGCCACTTTAGCTGGCTGGGTTCCTCCGGGGGGTTGGCTCTGCTCCCCTCTGTCCCCCAGAGGTGACCTCCCTGAAGCTGAGCGTGTGCTGGCAAAGCAGCCACGGGGCTGGGGCTCTGGGAGCTTCTGCAGGGCTGCGCCAAGCGCAAGGGCTGAGGAGGGTGGGCACTGGGGAGCGCGATCCGGAGAAGGGGCAGAGA
>WUAM01000297.1:502125-513955 GCA_024336885.1 Actenoides hombroni
CTGCCCCATCCCTGGCACCATTGCAGGGGAGGTTGGCCGGGGCTCTGAGCACCCTGCTCTAGCTGCAGATGGCCCTGTTCCCTGCAGGGAGGTTGGACCAGGGGAGCTTTCAAGGTTCTTTCTCACCCACCCCAGTCTGTCATTTTATGACTCTGTGAGAAGAGTGTTGGGATCTTGCTGGCAGCGCTGCGCCAAGGGGAGGGTGCCAGTGTGCCAGGTAGCAGTGAAGTGGGCAACATGCCAATGGACCCCTGCGCCTCTAACTTGCCATCCTCTTACTGTCCTCACAGGCCCTGCAACTGGTTCCTCTTCTCGGATGTGCTCAAGCGGCTGAAGCTGTCCTCGCGCATCTTCCAGGCCCGCTTCCCGCACTTCGAGATCGCCACGCTGCCCCGGGCCGAGTTCCAGCGCCAGGTCTCTCTCAGCCAGGTGCTGGCACAGGAGGAGGTGCCCGAGAGTCCCGAGGCGCTGGCGCAGGGCGCGACAGAGACAGTGGAGCTGGTGCACTACGAGCCCGAGCTGCTGCAGCTGCTGGGCTCGGCGGTGGAGTACGAGGCCTGGAGCAGCTGACGGGGACGGATCGCTCCCTGCATCATGAGGCAATAATAAGGACCAACGGGAAGCAGCCCCCTCTCAGCGCCAGCAGTAGGGACCCGAGTCTTTGGCCAGCCCGTCCTCCCCTCCTCAGGGTCTCCCCCAGCCGGGGAGAGGAGAGGACCCTCGTCCCCAAGACTTCCCAGGGTCCCTTCGCCACGAGCAGTTGGCCCCACGCGGCGACCGCGGACGGCGGAGCCCCTTCCGTGAGCCGGAGCTGGTGGGACGGCGGCGGCTCCGGCTCCACCGCAGCGAGGGGTGGTGGGTGCTGCCGCCTCTCCCCCCGACCCCATGGAACTGCGCCTCTCTGTCTGCCCTCCCCCTCCCAACGTCTTCCATAGTATTTATTTAATTAGTATTTAATTTGTAACGTTTTCTTTGTTTTTGCTGAGTCTGTATCACTGTGAGGGTGAGCTGCGGGCCAGGGGTGAGGGCCCCTCTCCAACGCTCCCTGAGGCCCAGCGCCGGCAGCCCGGGGCGGGTCGTGGCCCTCAAAGGCCACCTCGTCCGGGAGCCTGGGGACAGTCGCATCCCTCGGCTTCAAAGCCGGCTCCCGCCGAAGGCGCTGGGCCGAGAGCCAGCCCCCCTGCGCCATCCTCTCACCGGGCTCCTCCCCCCACCCCATTTGTACCTTATTGCCCTCTACAACTACCTGAAGGGAAATTGTAGTGAGGTGGGAGTTGGTCTGTTCTCCCTGGTGACAAGTGATAGAACAAGAGGAAATGGCTTGAAGTTGAACCAGGGTAGGTTCAGGCTGGATATTAGGAAGGATTTATTTACAGAAAGGGCTGTCAGGCACTGGAATGGCCTGCCCAGTGAGGTGATGGAGTCACCATCCTTGGAAATGTTTAAGAGATGGGTAGATGTTGTACTTAGGGACCTGGTTTAGTGGGTTTTGATAGGCCTAGAAATAATGCTGGACTTGATGATCCTGAAGGTCTCTTCCAGCCAAAACTATTCTATGATGCTATAATAGACCTTTATCTGTCTTCTGTCTCTGTCTGCTAGCACGTTAGAGCTGGCCAATTTTAAAAATCGTTGAAACACCCATCTCTTCTCTTTATAACTTCACACCACCTTTTGAACATGTTCTTTCAAACCTTAAGGCAAATTGGACCTTGATTTCTGAAGTCAGTACTGGTCACAAAGCTTATAGTCTTAGACAGTCTAAACATGCCCTGTTTTGCAGAGTATTCTTAGACATTTACTTTTTCTCTTCATTGAAGAAGCCTTATATCAGTGAAGCTTATTGAGAAATTTCCAGTTACTGATATATTTTTCTTGTTGAAAAAATATGCTACACATGGCTCTAAAAGACTCCGTAATGTTGTTACTAAAGATATGTACCATATAGACACGCACATGAGAGCTGCATTCAAATCAGAGGAAAATATTTTTTTAGTCAGGAATGTTATGAAGTAAATATTCAAGTGAGAATTAATATCTTATTAAGCAAATTTTCTGAATTGTTTAATATTGTGTAATAATATGGGTAAGGTCAAATTATACACAAGAGGTCTGTGAAAGCATTACAGCATGATGTGATTATATCAGAAATTCTGATAAGGAAGCTTCAGAACTCTCCAGTTCCCAAGTAAAACCATGTCTGGGGCACAACAATCCCATGCAATGCTACAACCTAGGGAAAGAGTGGCTAGAAAGATGACCAGCAGAAAAGGACATGACGGTATTGATGGACAGCAGTCTGAATATGAGACAGTAGACTGAATATGAGACAGCAGTCTGAATATGAGACAGCAGTGTGCCCAGGTGGAAAAGAAGGCAACAGCATCCTGGCTTGTACCAGAAACTGTGTGGCCAGCAAGACCAGGAAAGTGATTTTACCACTGTACTCAGCACTGGTGAGGCTGCACCCTGAATACTGTGTTCAGTTTTGGTCCCCTCACTGCAAGAAGGACATGGTGGTGTTGGAGTTGTCCAAAGAAGAGCAACAACATTGGTGAAGGATCTGGAGCACAGGTCTTGTGAAGAGTGGCTGAGGAACTAGGGTTGTTTGCCCAGAGAAGATAAGGCCGCGGGGAGACCTTATTGCTTTCTACAGCTACCTGAAA
Source organism: Actenoides hombroni (assembly GCA_024336885.1). NCBI lineage: Eukaryota > Metazoa > Chordata > Aves > Coraciiformes > Alcedinidae > Actenoides > Actenoides hombroni. The sequence goes on from WUAM01000297.1 coordinate 504,792, forward strand.
GGAAGTTGTAGTGAAGTGGGTGTCGGTCTCTTCTCTCAAGGAACAAGTGATAGCACAAGAGCAAATAGACTCAAATTGTGCCAGGGGAGGTTTAGATTGGACATTAACAAAAAAATTAATCACAAAAAAAGTTGTGAAGCTTTGAAACAGTCTGCCCAGGGCAGTGGTGGGATTACCATCTCTGTAGCTGTTTAAAAGAGGTGTAGATGTGGACCTTAGGGACAGTTTAGTGGTGACCTGGCAGTGCTGGCTTAACAGTTGGACTAGATGATCTTAAAGGTCTCTTCCAATGAGAACAATTCTATGATTCCATTATTCTATAAATGTAAAAGAAAAATATAAATAAACATCAACAAAAGTATATAAAGGAAAATTAAAAATGGTTCATATTTGAACTTAAAAAAGCATATATTTTGCCTGACTCTCACCTGCGAAGTATTCTATAAATTTCTCATTACATTTATACCTGATGTTCACAAAATGTTTTTAGAACATAGTGAAAAGTAGATAACATTTAGTTCTTCCAAACTAAGAGGACTAGATTTAGAAAGGGTATAAATCTGATCTTATAAAAGAACTGTCACTGTATTGGGTCTGACTCAGTTGGAGTTAATTTTCCCCACAGCAGACCTCTCAGTGCTGTGCTTTGCACTGAGAGCTGGAAAGGTGGTGATAACACACTCGTGTTGTGGCTGCTGCTGGGCAGGGCTTGCACAGCACGAAGGCTGTTTTTCAACATTCCTTCTACAGTGAGATGGGGTGGACAAGATCTTGGGAGGGGACACTACTGGGACAGTGACCCAAACTGGCCAAAGGGATATTCCATACCATATCACTTCATCTGAACTATGAAAACCTAGGAAAAAGAGAGGAGGGAGAAGGGGGGAGCATCAGCTTGTCCTCTAGAGCAACCGCTATGCATTTCGAGCCTTGATTCCTGAAAAGGGCCAGACATCACCTGCTGATGAGAAGGAAGTAGAGAATATATCTTTGATTTCTCTTGCTTCTGCACACAGCCTTTCTTTGCTTCTTCATTAAACTGGTCTTCTCTTAGTCCACAAGTTTCATCTTATTCCCCCTGGTCCAGCTGAGAGGAGTGGGGAAAAGTGATAGAGCAGCTTAGTAGGCACCTGGCATCCAGCCAAGGTCAAACTACCACAGTGACATTTTTAGCTTTCTATGTGATAACAAAACATTATAGGAATCACCAAAGTGCCAGAATGTGGTAACAATAGGTTATAATAAAACATATGAATTGGGTTTTTTTAAAAATAATTTTCAAAAAAAAGACAATAATTTTTGAGTTATATTTTAAAAAATCCACATAACAGTTTTTGACAGACCTTCAGGAGAGGATGGGCTTAGTACCAATGAGTATATTTCAGAAAATTACTTTTTTTTTTAAATTCAAGAGATCCTAACAATACTTAACCATTCTATGTTTTTGTGTTCAAGGCTGTGTCTGGTTAGATCTGAAAAACCTTTAAGAACAAACTGCATAGCCTCTCTGGGCAACCTACTCCAATGCCTGACCATCCACATAGCGAAGAGGTTTCTCTTCCTTTCCAGTCTGATCCTCTTATTTCTACTTAGACTTATTGTCTGTTACCTTCCCACTATTGGGAACTTTCTATTTTGCTCCTTGAGGTGAATTAATTATATGTTTGTATTTAAATACATTCTTCTAAAAAAGAAAAATAACAATGTTGTAGTGGCTTGACCTTGGCATTGGACAGACTCCTACTGTGGTTCTACAAGGGGTTGACAAAAATACATCACAAGGCGATTCATTGTGCACACTTGCACCAGTAACAATCATGAGTGTTAACATGGGGTACCTCAGCCTTGCATTGAGTCCATTCCCCAACACCAGCTCCACTGCTAGCGGGTGGCCTCTGAATGCTCACATCATTCCAGGATTGCTACAGGACAAGGCTGCAGTCCTTTCTTATCACTAAGGGAGACTTCACTCCCTTAGGGGGACCCATTCTGTCTATTGCATGCTTGCTTCCAGCCATTTGAGTTTTCTTGTCCTTTGTGCTAAATCATTCTTTGGTCACACATTACCATTGTTAAGTATTTACAATTTGAATTTGTCTTTATCTCTATGTCCCACAGTAAAAAGCCTGGCTCCATCTTCATGACCTCCCCACAGGTACTAAAAGTTCTGCTGTTCTCTCACATCTGTCTCTTTTTAAGACTGAACAAGCTCCAGTGCTTCAGCCTCCCTCAAAAGGCAAATCCTCTCATCCTGACCATCATCATGACCTCATCCGGACTTGCCCAAGTTGATCAACCCTTCACTGATGTTGAGAGCACCTCAAACTGGACAGAGTACAGTAACTGTAAATTGTTGTTCCACAGCAGTACCTATTTGTAGTGGGTCTGGCTGAGCTGCTTTTCCCCATGCAGCCCTCGTGCTGCAGTACTGGGAGCTGGAGGGTGTTGATAACACACCCATGTTATGACTGCCAGTGCTCACATGGCACCAGAGGCTGGGGGGGTAAGATGGAGGAGGGGATACAGCTGACCTGAGCTGACCAGTGGGTATTCCATACCATATGATGTCAACTCAACTATAAAGGGAGAGGGCAGGAGGAGGATGGGGGGAGCATTCAGCTTTGTCCTCCAAGAAACTGCTACGTGTTCTGGAGCCCTGCTTCCTGGACTTGGCCTGACATCGCCTGCGGACGGGAAGTAGAAAATAACATCTTTATCTATCATAACCCATGGCTCTTTTCTTTTCATCTTATTGTCTCCCTGTGTGCCGTGCTGACAGCGGTTGGGGGGAGTGATAGAAGGGCTTGGTGGGCAACTGGTGCCCAGCCAGAGTAAACCCACCACACTATTTCATGTTTGTTGCTTCTATTCTAACTTGATACAAATAAAAGTGTGTTTGTTTGTCACCCCAAATACATTTGTTGATTTAATAAAATTACAATCTTTCCCTCCAAAATCTGCATAACATAGCCAAGTGTTTCTAGTAGATCTCTATAAGGATTTACTCAGTGATTATAACCCTTTTCAAACTGGTTAAAGCTGCAATAAGCACAGTTTTACAGTGTTTTACAGGGACTGTTCAGAAACAGATAATTATTTTTACACATAGATGCATAATGGAAACAATTTATGTTACAGATGACAATTCTAGGTCATCTAGTCCAATTCTCAGCTCAAAGTAGGGCCAATTTCAAAGTTAGATCAATATTCAAGACTCAGTCAGATGAATCAATTACACCCAATCAAGTTTTCAGTATTTCCAGTAATGAATATCCCAGAGTCTATTTGGGAAACTTATTTCCATGTTTGACTACCTTCACTGTGATTACTTTAATTTTTTTTTCTAGTATCTAACTGGAAGTTTTGTTGGTCTGTCACTTATGTGCATCACCTTTTGTCCATTTGCTGTGCACCTCTTTCAGAGGCATCTTTCAGAAATCTTTAAGCAGAATTCATAAAACTAAAGTATTTTAAATGGAAAAAATCTTGATAAAATACATAGGGAGTTTATTTTTAAACTATATACTATGAAAAAATAGGCATTCCCCTGTAAAGGAAGAGATTTTGATAATATTTTCAAAATCAAAAGCTACATTTTATTTTCGGATAAATTTTAGTACTAATATGTTAAACATTTTCACTTTTTGTAATTTATTGATAAAATAATAGAATAGATAAACAATCATTGAGGAATAGAAGGGTAATAATTTTTTTTTTATTCTGCCTTTGTTAAACTGACACTGTCAACAATGTCTGTAATTGATAAGTAAGACAAAATTTATTCTTATGAGCAACAATTTCAAATTAATAATTCTATGAACTCATCATTCTATTACTTAAACTATAGTAAATCTTACACTGATTTCCTAGTAACTGCATGTATAAAGAGATGTGTGCAAAAGACAAAAACCATTCAGGAATCAAGTCCTAGTTTCCATTAAATTAATGACCATGAGTAATGAACACAATGATTGTGTTATTAAAATAGATAGTTATTTCAAAATAGAAATATATTGAAATAAATGAGCAGAAGAATTGCATGAATTGTCATAACATGGTCTATTAATTTTTAGTAAGACTACTGTACTGTTTTTTTTTAATAACTCTGTACATTTTAAACCAGTTCTGGCAGTATGTTCTGATATTTGAAGACTATGAAAACATAAACAGTTAATAACAGAAAACAGACAGGGTCTCCTATTTATTTATATGAGGGTATTGATCTCTGTGAAGACATCATCAGTATGTTGATCACCTAGTCCAAATCTCTTGTATGTTTCAGAAATTTACCAGAGTGCTAACTGAATAGTTGAAATTTGGAGGCCTGACCTTCACTTTAGCCTAAATCTTGTCATTAAAAAGGTTCCAAGTGCACACTGCCTATTTTAGTTTCTAATAGAAAGCTTTCATATTCACAGTTAGATCTTTCTACCTGTCCAATCATCCCTCTATCTGGACAATAAAAAGGAGGCCTGCTTTGTTACCCTTTGGAGACAGTGGAGGGTAGACTGGGAAGCTCAGTCAGCTGCAGTTTCACATTTTATTTATCTACTTACTTTAAAAATAATACTTAAGTGTATCAAGATTAAAAAAAAATAATATAAAAAAAGTAGTCAAAATAGCTAATTCAGACAGGACAGCAAACAACTATGTTGATAAAGCATGAAAAATAAATCACCATCTAAGAGTAAAACTTTACCAGAAATATCTCTGCTTTATTCAGTTAACTTCCTGTCCTCTTTGGTAAGATGGCTGGCAGGTTTTTTGTATCATGTGTATCAGTTTATCATTATTCTATCTGAGAGGACTTACCTTAGAAGGCTTACTTTAAAGACCATTTTTAAGCAGGTTTCTCTTCAAGGACATCCTTAGCTCCACTTGAGTGATGTTAGATCTCCTAATCAATCTACCTTCTGAAGTCTTTGATTGCGTCCAGACACATTTAAGTTGTCATTCAGGAACTCGTGTTTCCCATCCTTATTTAAGAGACAACTGAATCATTTTTAGGTAAGCATCATGTTTGTTATTTTTATGAGTAAATATATTTTTATACAAGATGTCAATCTCCTATCCTAGCTTGGCTAACGAACAGCTCCTTACTGAGAAGCAGTACATCTGACCTCCCTTCACCTTTTCTGACCAATTGCCATGTTTCAATAAGAGATGTTTCTAACATTCAGTATATTTTAACAAACATTCTTGATTTAAACCTCTAAAACATCTTTGTGTAGCTCATTATTAGCTCTTTACTGAAACCAGAAAAAACAATAGAACATTTTTTTAATATTGAGTAACTTTGCTTTTACTGAGCCATGTATGGCTATACATCTTACTATGACTTACGTTGTTCGGCAAGATTATGATTTCACTTAAACTTATGTCTTCTGATTAGATGATTCATGATCCTGGACAATCCAAATAATGTAGATTTCTTATCCTTTTCATAATCAGTATCAGATCAAGCTGACGTAATAATGGCTTAGTCATGCTTCACTGAACAGCAACACTTTCCACACTTTCATAAGAAAGCATGACATCCAGGCTGAGGAGTGTGCAAGGTAAAGACAAGAATGGTATTTAGTCTGTTATCTTACTGATTTGTCCTTAGGAAAAATACATCTACAGCAAAATCCAGTCTTTAATTTCAAGAAAAATATCTTAAAAATAGCTTTAATGTGTGAGAGAATGAGGAATTGTGGAGTTCTGCAAATGAAGAATTGGTTGATTGTAAAAAAAAAACAAGTCAATTTGAGATAGATACCAAGAAGCTTGTTTTTCATGGACTGTGAATCCCTTCCCAATGTACATTGACCAGAAGGAGTTTGCTCTACGAAGTACAAGTTGAAAACTAATTTAACTGGACAAAATGAATGGATTGCTAACAGATGTCATATTAAAAGGCATTTGATTTTCAGTAGTACTAAGAATTAGGTCTGTTATCTACATTCACCACTACACTTTAAATCAGAAGTACTTGTGGTTACTTCTAGCACTTGCTGGGCACATCCTTTTCAGACAATGAATTGGGTTGCCGGTGTTTGAGATGTGTATTATACAAGTCAAGGCATGAGGTCTTTCTTTAATGAAAAAAACAAGGTAAAATCTCTAAAAGACTTAGCTGTGCCCTGACAGGAACTTGCCCTAGAGTTACAAGAAACAGTTATCCTGAGTTATTCTGTATATTGTGGAAAATATGGAACGTTTCACTGACCCCAGTTAAGTGCCTCATACATGAGAGGTTATGAACTGATTATGCTTTTTCACACCATGAATGTTTAGGTAACCATTAAATCCATAACAATGTCTGATGTTCTCTTACCATGTACCTTAGTTAATTAAAGGGAATGTAGGATTAGAAAAGATGACCTAGGTCATCAAACTGCCAGGTGTTGCAAGACACCACATTTCATAATTTTTTTATAACTGAATTGAACTGTTTTATGGGGTGGTAAGAGTGGTGGCTTTTTTGTTGTTTTGGGGTTTTTTTGGGTTTATTTTATAAAATGTTCAGTGATTTTCTTCCACCATTCTGACTGCAAGTCTACTGCTGTACCTCCCTATTCAGTTAAAATATTTTGCTAACTTATAGCATAAATGTACTTAAGACTAGTTTATATGCACTAGGTTTTGAGTCAACATTGTCTTTATTAGCTAGCTATTATCTTTTTGTGACATTTACTATTGTATATTTATAGAAAGATCATCTTTTTCTGTCTTCAATTTGCCAGGGCTAAACAAAGTTCTGTCATTCTCCATAACATGAAGACTCTTCAGACTCCTAATTGTCTAAGCAGCCCTTCTCAGTTCTTTCCTCAGCTTAAGTTGATCTTTGAACTTCAGTGCACAGAACAGTAAACAACTTTATAAAGTAGCTTTAGTATTTCCTTGCTTCTATTAAGCATCCTGTCCTAATAAATCTCCTTTCATGTCAGTGTGTCATCATAATATGATGATTATTTAGTGCATATATTGTCACAGGTAATTGGTCCCATATTATTATGTCTTTAGATAGAATTTTATTCAATTTTAAAACTATTGCAAATCTGAGCTATAGAAACAGTTTCATAAGTGTTGAGTAAGCTATGAAAACGACATTAGGGTGATAAAATTTTATTGTGAGGTAAGAAAGGAAAGTATTATTTTTAAAGACTTTATTTTATATATTTCTGGACAAAAGTGCATTCTTTCAAAGGACAGTCTGTCTCATTATTTCAGTAGAGAGATGATCAAAGATTCCTTAATCTGCAACCTTGTATACAAGCCCTTTGTGAAGCCCTCTGAATAAGAAGTTTTATTTTCCCATGTTTTTTTTGTAAACTAATTTTTTTTCTTTCTTAAAGAATCAAAGTCTGTCCCAGGTTCCGATAATGTATCTAACAAGTGGAGTTATAAATATGAATCCCCAAGAAATATATACAAAGTAACACTAGTATCCTGGGGTGCATTAAGAAGAGTCTGGCCAGTAGGAGGAGAGCGGTCATCCTTCCCATCTATTCTTCCCCGGTGCATCTTCATCAGGAATACCGTGTCCAGTTCTGGGCTCCCCAGTTCAAGAGGGACAGGGAACTATTGGAGACAGTCCAGCAGCGGGCAATAAAGATGATGTCACTCTTACGAGGAAAGGTTTAGAGAGATGGGACTATTTAGGCTGGAGAAGAGAAAACTGAGAGGAGACCTTATCAATGTCTGTATCTAAAGGGTGGGTGCAAGGAGGATGGAGACGGACTCTGTTCAGTTATGTCCAGTGACAGGACAAGGGGAAACAGAAACAAGATGGAATACAGGAGGTTCCATCTAAATATGAGGAAAAATTTCTTTACTGTGAGGGTGGCAAAATCTTGCAACAGACTGCCCAAAGAGGTTGTGGAGTCTTCTTCTCTGGAGATACTCAAAACCCAGTTGGATGGAATCCTGTGTAATGTGCTCTAGGCAAACCTGCTTTGGTGGTGGGGGGTTGGACTAGTTGATCTTTAGAGATCCCTTCAAACACCAACAATTCTGTGATTCTGTTACTCTGTAATATTGCAATTTAAAATACTTCAAGAGTTAAATCTCAAATATCTAGTCTTGAATTAGAACAAAATTCCCCAATAACTGTAGGAAGAATATTATCCTCCAAAAGAGTGTCTCTGAAGGGTTACATGGTGCTTTTTCCAATAAAATATTTTCATGACATTCTCTACAGTCAAAACAATTACTACTTGACATTTGATTTAATAAGAATAGCAAACTCTAGTTATTTTGGATCTTGGGATGAAAAAAATCAACTAATGATTTTGCTCAGAGTTAAGGACACCCTCTACAGGATAACATATGACATAGGGGAAAACAGTGGTATGATGACTGAACGTTTAAGCAGTATAAATAGGAAAATGGGGAGTTAGAGTGAATGACAAATAAGAAATGATACATAATAATCAACTGAGAAAGGTGATGATGGCAAACAATTTGTGTTTGATATACAAAGAGGAACTACATGGGGGGATCCTCAAACATTTTGGCTGAGACTCTCAGAGATGGATGCCTTAGGGCCTTTTCACAGATTTCAGAATCAATTCATTTTACTGCATTGCAACAGTTGATGCATTTTATTAATTTGTCTTTTGTATAATGAATTTATAATGGTGTTTTTTCATATGCCACTTGCATCTATTCTGTGAAAGGAAAGGTATTCCAAGAAAGTCTGTTACACATTGGAAAAGTTTATTCAGGTTACTTTTTTTTTTGTCTCTCCATAATCATGTCGAGATAGACTGCAAGAGCATATAGTTTTGAATGCTACAGATTTTTCAAATATGAAGTAGGCAAATAGTTCTGTGAAAGAAAACTGGTGTTGCATGAGTTTGTGTTTATGAATCAAGCATCCTAAGCAAATGAACCAGAGTTGTAAGATGAGACCAACCCAAGTAACTGAATATCTCTGCAAGTCACCATCCATGCATATGTTTTTAAGGTGAGCACCTCAAGGAAGAGAAATATTCAGGAAATAATGTGTCAGAGTAGAAGTCAAGCACTTCCAGGAAATAGAACACTTAAGATATTGACTACTCATGATATGAATATCAAGGCAAAGCAGCCTGCTTTCCATTTATTTCTCTTCTCTTCTCTTCTCTTCTCTTCTCTTCTCTTCTCTTCTCTTCTCTTCTCTTCTCTTCTCTTCTCTT
>WUAM01000297.1:522763-536750 GCA_024336885.1 Actenoides hombroni
TGTGTTTAAAGAAAGGCTGGATGTTGCATTTAGTGCCACGGTCTAGCCGATGCTGTGGTGTTATGTCATAGGCTGGACTTGATGTTCTCAGAGGTCTTTTCCAGCGTCAGTAATTCTGTGATTCTGTGATTCTGTAATTGCCATTGAGCACTGTAATTTTGACTACAGCATTTTCAGTCTTTGCATAGGATATAACTTTGCAACGGAGTAGGAAAGCATGATATAAGAGATATAGGAAGAGTGAATGATTTTAGCTCAGAATGTTCACACACAGACTCATACCTTCCCACATACCTACTAACACCAAGACATGTTGATTCAGCTGGTTTGTCCAGTTTGCAGACATGAGGATATTTATATCCATGCACTCTTGTCCAGTATTTTTTGCATTGGTACAGTGAGTAGAAGACACCAACCCAGTGATCATATACAGATTGTGAATACGTCTTGTTATAGCTTTCAGGAGCTGGCAGTAATTAGTGTCTCCACCCTGCCTCACCTGTGTGAGTCAACAACATTTACTTAAGGTCCTTTATCATTCAATGTGTCCTGAGAAGCTGCACATGAACATATGCTACAATCTAGATGACCTACTGTGGAATAATTACTAGACATGATTTAAAAATTGAAATAATATTAAAGGTGTAGCGCTGTTCACGCATTAAGGAAAGGTATAATATTGGAGAAACTTTCAGGGTAGAGCACAGCTGGTATGCAAAGAATCCATTTCACAACAGTTCCCTATGCAACACTGCTTGCAAGGGGATGGAGTGGAGTGAAGATTCCACAGCCAGGCCCTGTGAAATCACAGCAGATATGGGAACTTGATGGTACTACAGGACTGATAAGCTGCCTGCTTATGACCCTGTGCCAACAGTGTGTCAGTTTTTTACAAAATACTGTCCTTTGTGTGAACTTTGCTCATTATAATGTCAAATAATATATATTTTATATATTATATATACCAAATACACCAAATATATATACCAAAACATACCTCCATCCCAAAGGTCACCTGCCTCCAAAGTGTGACCACCCCTCACTGAGCTTGTGCTGTGAATTTTCTTCAGCTATATCTTTAAAGGAGAAGTGAGAGAAATCTACACCAATCATAATAAAGGTATTTATGACTAAAGTCACTCAAGCTCCACCTTGAAGGTATAAATTATTATAAAAATTGTTTTGTAATATAAAATAAATGCAAGGGGGTTTATTTTCTGACAAATTACTTTACCCTTTCACGTGACACCTACTAGACAAGAATTATGATGCATTCTACTATAATAGTCCTTCTGTCCATTTTTTTTACCTTTTTGATTTTTCTACAGGCATAGTTTACCACTCACTATTCATGCATAACAATCTTTGCACTTGTAGTACAATTTCCCATATTTGGAGGCTTCAGTAGAGCTTAGCTGTTATTGTGGGCTTCTGTCCTAAAAGGGATGTACTCTTTCTGTCCCAGAAGCAAGCAATTACATTCAAATGAATATATAAACCAGTAGCAAATATACTGCTCCAGAATACACATTTTTGAAATCTGGAATGTGTTTTAAGTATCCACAAGATAGACAATTACTCATGTTTCCCTAAGATGATATGGGAAATAGTGAAAGTGCTGAAGGATAAACTCTGAGGGAGGAAAATGAGGAAAGTTAAGGTTTGTTTATGAATTTAAGTAAAGGTGAATTAATTTTGGGGTTTTTTTTTTAAGAAGTAATCAGAAGGGTGCATGCAGATCAGAGAAGAAGGATTCAAGACAAAGGGAAAACAGTTAATGTGGTTCTGCCTTGAGACAATTTTAAATACTAAGCCATGTACTGGATCCCTCTGGGATGTTCATTTTCTTCATAGCAGCCTGTATCAGGCTGTTTTGTATTTGTGGCTAAAATAGCACTGATAACACACCAACGTTTCATCTATTGCTGAACAGTGCTTGCATAGCGTCAACACTTTCTCTAATTTCCCACTCTGCCCTCCTGAGTGAGTAGGCTGATGGTGGGCAAGAGGCTGGGAGAGGGTACATCAGGGACAGCTGACCCAAACTGACCAAAGGGATATTTTATGCCATATAACATCATGCTTAGAAATAAAAGCTGGAGTAAAGAAAGAAGAAGTGGGGAAGGGGAGTTGTCTTCTAAGATGGACTTTTGTTGGACAGAGGGTAGGCATTTGTCTGTTCATGGGAGGAGATGATCAATTTCTTTTGCTTTGCTGGTTGGTCTTTCCTTCATTTATTAAACAGTCTTTATCTCAAACCATGAAGTTTTTAATTTTTTTTTTTGCTTCTTATTTTGTCCCCTCTATATTCTTGAGATGTACTGGGAGAGAGGGAGGGAGGGAGAGAGGGAGGGGGAAGGAGTGCCTGTATGGGTGTTTGGCTGTTGGCTGGGGTCAACCCACCACAAACAGATATATTTCTTCAACCCTTTCCCAACAATTTCCCTGTTTTCCAATAAAATCCCGAAAGAACTGGAACCATCACACTTGCCATTTTGTTAATTTTATCAGGAAACAGTAAGTGTTAAGAAGAACAGAACTTTCATGTGTATTAATTTATTTTACACTGCTCTGCATTCTTATTAGAATAGTCATCTGTCTATTTCTTTAAAACAAAAAAAAAACCCCACCAAAACAAAAGCTAGCTTGGAGTGTAGATTCTCAAAGTAGTAAATGACTTTCAGTATGATGATTTCATAGTTTTTACTTTTACTTTGAAAGAATAACAATTTATCAAGAATGAGATGAACACTAATATTAAGATGTGTTCTGTTTTAGGAACTACTACCAGAAACAACATATTAGTGACATTTCCTTAGATAGAACTTCTCATTCTCTCATGCCTCTTTCTTCTATTCTGAAATGAGAAAAGCCAGCTGGAGTGTTTGGATTTCTCATGAAAAACAAACAAGCAAATAAACAAAACAAAAAAAAGTGGGGGGAAAGAATTGCAAGTGACACTCAGAGCAGTATATTGTTACAAATATGTGACATTCAGGAGCAGTTTTGTTCACATGCTGTACAACCATTATGGAGAGTTGTTAGCAGAGTATATTAGAGAGGTAGCTGTGGCATTTTTTTAAGATAGCAGCTCCTCTGAGTATAAGTTATGATTGCTAAATGACTTTTCTGTTCTTAGACTGAGCAGGTCTCAGAGCAAATTTATAGGTGTTATTTTTGTGGTGGCTAGGTGACAAATTACTAGAACTGAAAACTGGATCTTTCCCTTAGGAAAATAAATCAGTGTGTTAACAAATTGCAGATAGCCTCTTGAGAAAATTAGTTACACTATCAAAGAGAAATTGCATTGATTTCAGGAGACTATGAAACAGTTTCTGTGGTTCTCACATGATAATATTTTGTTTAGGCTCTATAATTTTATTCACAAAAAATGTTACAAAGGAAATTATTCATTCTAGATGTGTTAAAAGGAAAAAGGTTTAAAGATTATTCATATAATTTTAGGGGGTTTTTTGTTTGTTTGTTTCTCAATGACTTGAATGTGTTGGTTTTTTTGATTGGGTGTTTTCAAGTGTTTTTTGGTTTGTTTTTTGTTTGTTTGTTTGTTTTTTGTTTGTTTTTAACATCAACAAGGATGGGATTCAGCACCAGGTCTCAGATATCCAAATAAAGGTGTAAAAATAGGTGTGTATATATGAACCAAGTTTCCAAATTCCCATCATGATCAATGGAAATCTTCATGTCATGTCATACATGCCTGTAATAAGATAACTGTCTTAATACCTAAATTGACACTGCAGTCCTGTCTTTAGGAAACTGCACAAAGGACATTTTAACAAACAGTGAGATTTCACTGCTAAACATGAGCTTTTGATAAACTTCAGGCTGTACAATACCTGTGGGGGAACCTGGGAGGCATAACACTGGACTTTCTAAAGACCTGTATCTTTATAAGGAAATAAAAACCCAACACAAAAAAAAACTCCACAGCAAACCAAACCCAAACCCAAACAGACAAAAAAACCCACAACAACAAACATTAAACCATGAACAAAAAAAAAAAACCCAACCAGTCCCTCCCTGTAAAAAAAGCCCTATCAGCTGACATCCAAACAGGATACTTCACAATATCTAAACTGGCATTAGACATCTATACTTAGAAGCCGAATCATGCTCACTGGCTTTTATAATCACCAGGATTTTCTTTACTACATATATAAAAAATACTAGGCTTGACTTAATAGATTTTAAGCACTGAAAAATTAGGTAACTTCTTTAACCTAGTTGTCAACTGAAATAGGCATTGCAGAGGACATTCAACCTCATACAATAAATGAGACAGGTAGAATGAATCACTCACTGAACTCATTTAAAATGTTTCTGAAAAAGCCTAGTAATATAATCTAAAAATAGATCACTCCCTTCTCCTGAATTCTGATATTCAGTCACTGTGACTCACCTTTTTCAAAACCAGTGGGTAACTTCAATGTCCACAGAAAAGCACTGTTTTCAGAAGATGTTGAATCCTTATAGCCTCAACTAACTAATACAGTCAATACTGCTCTCTGAGGACTAATCCTTCTTTAGCAGATTTATAAAATGTTCCTAATGTAAATAATGAATATTTTCTGGATGGTTGGAACACTATCAAAAAATAAAGAAATAAGGAAACAGAAGTTATTAGGAGATCAAATTCTATTTGTAAATGTTTCAAATACCTGTGGTCAGAAGGAAGAAATAATTTTTAAATGTCAAAACATTTCATTCTGACAACTTAACAAAGAAACATTACATTTTGGAACTGCCAAAATGCTTTGTTGCAACATTCTTCTAAATGAAATATTCCTCTCAGCATTTTAAAGCACTTATTTAAAAAAATATATATATATAAAAAGAAAAATTCTTTGAATGCTGAAAGTAAACAAGAAGTTTCATTTCCTGTACACTTTAGTTTCATTTAAAACACTTTTTTTTCTCTTTATTTATTTATTTCTATATAAAAATAGTTGTTTCAGGTTACCAGGTGTTGAACTTTTAAAAAATGTAATTTGTTTTAGTGTGATCCAAGATCCAGTAGTGATAATTGGATCACAAAAAGGAAAGGATAAAAATAACATACAATCTGAAGGGATGTACTGAATTCTGGTCTCAAAATGAAAATATGAACACAAATATTCTGTTTGCCCTTTCCTTGTTCATGTGTACTGTCCTCCATTTTTTTTAGTTAAATATGCCTAGCCACAGGATAAACTAGTGTGCCAGTCAGTGAAAAGCAAGATTCTAGTAGATTTTTATGCTATCAGAATAGAAAAACATAGTTCCATAACATTTTTAATAGTTTACTGGTCAGGAATTAGTGGTAAATAATAGTTTATACCTACATAAACATCTTCATAACAGATATGTATTCTCCAGTTTTACGCACTGGGAGCACTATGCATTGGTGTGAAGTTAATCTATGGCCATTTGGCTTACTCCTGGAAAAGTCCATAGTATCTGTGTGTTACGTTTGTGTCTGGCAGGGTTTTGGTGGCTGGGGAGTGGATTACTTGGATGGGTCCCTTAATAAGTATTGAGAAGATTCCCCAGCTCCAAATCAGACCCTCCTCTGGCCAAGACCAAGCCAATCAGAGCCTCTGTGATAATGTATTTAAGAAGGAAAGACCTGTTGGGCAGATTCTTTTAGGGTTCTTTTGTTTGGGAAGGAAGTGGGATAGGAGAAAGAGAACCATGCGGACATCCAGGTCAGTGAGGAAGGAGTGGGGAGGAAAGTTGGTGTAGCCATTGCCCTTCAGCCCACGGTAAGGTGGCACGTTGAGTCCTTGCAGCCCTTAGAGATAACAGTGGAGAAGAATCTCATGTGTAGCCTGTGAAAGAAGATCCCATGATGGAGCAAGGAACTGCTCCCAAAGAAGTCCATGACTCTGAGGGAAATCTGTGCTGGAGTGATCCGTTGCTGGGAGGACTACAGCCCATGGAAGGGACCCATGCTGATGGGAGAAGTTTGTGAAAGACTGTCTGCTGTGCGAGGGATACCATGTTGCTACAGTGGAGGACTATGAGTTTTCCCCGCAGGGAGGAAGGAGTTGCAGAAACAGCATGGAATGGACTAGGACTGACTGCAACATCCATTCACTTCTCCCTGCACTGCTTGGGGAGGAGGAAGTAGCAGAGCTGAGCTCAGGAATAAGGGAGAAGTGGTCGGAAGTTGTATGTAAGATTGGATTGTATTTATCTGTCTTACCATGATTCAGTTGGTGAGTTGGAGGTGATTTTTTTTAAGCAAAATTGATTTTGTTTCCCCAAGTCAAGTCTGTCTTTTTCTCTTGACCATAACTGGTGAGTGAGCTCTCCCTGTTCTTTGTCTCAACCCTTTAATCATTTGCTTTATTTTCTCCTCATCATCCTACTGACAGGTTAAACAGCTTTGAAATCCACAGTAATATGTAATATTCTTCTAATTGCCTTAAAACCTGAGCTAAATGTTTTAAGTTTTCCTCTCTGGAAATATTAGGCACTAGTACACAATTCTTGTATTCCATATTATGTGTATCTCTGTGAAAAGCTCCTGTGAATAAAGTCCTGAGCAGGTACACTGATCATTTCAGGCTGTCTTCATGCTATTATTCATACAGTGCTCATGGGGGGAGTCAATCCCTGGAGCCTGACTTACATAAATAAGTAAAGTTATCAAACTCTCTATTGACCTTGTTCAACCTTTTCAATAATTCGTACTTCAAACATTGCCTTCTTATAGAGTGCTGATGCTTTTTTATGCAGTAGTCTCTGGAGTTTTCTTTGTCTTTAAAACTTTATTTTTTTCCTTAGTATCCTCTTTTAATGTCAAAATTCAAAAGCTGTTTGCTCCCAAAGTATTATGGACAGAGATGCCTGAGTAGATTTACATTGCTAAATAAAACAACAGTGAGTTTAAGTACAGGATCCCAGATCATCCCTATTCCTCAACTGGTATGTATCTTCTTAGCTCTGTTTTCAGCCATCCTACACATTTTCCTTCAAGAAAGTCTTGTTGCCAAAAGCCCATACAGATAGGAGTGTAACAAATTTGTCTCCTTACATTCTACATAATCCTTAACCACTATCCCTGTAGCTCTTGCAGTCTTGAAAACTGCAACAAGCCCTCAAGCAATGCATTGGAGAGCAAAACACAAAGCTGTGTTTTCACATTTTAGAAACATCGCTTCAGTATAACCCTTGTATTTCTGAACCTTTGGGTTTCAATAAGAAAATGTTCCTATCTGAGGCATTTCAGAGGCAGCCCTGGGGAAAATGAGGATTACTATTATGCCTTTTAGACATACTTCTCAGACAGTAGGAATGCAAGCTGTTCTGTGCCATTTGGGCAGGAGCCTTTGACAACAAATGGTAGCTCTTACTCATTTCTTATTGTGCTGGTGTATAAAACAGCTGAGAAAGACCCCAGGAAATTTTTCAGGATGTCTGCTGAAGTCAAAATGTGCTTACGATGGTGTGATGTGCATTACCAGTGACCTTTAAGAAAGTCTTGCAGTTATAATCTAACAGATGAAAAAAGAAGTAAGAGGAAAGAAAGTATTTTATGCAAAATTTAGTGAAATTTCCTGCAACATTACCTCTCTGAAGTATTATAGAGTCATGACAAAGTAGTGTAGTCCTTGCAACCTCTTCCTGTTTTTCACTGGAAACAGTGTTGACTAATCACCATTAGGATACCACTGCATATATTTACTTCATCTAGCACTGTAGGAACCAGAGAAAAAACTCATTGTACAGTTCGTTTTTTAAGATTTCAAGCCATATGGGATCTTTGAATTTTTTACAGTCCTGAAAATTGAGCAATATCGGAAGATGTATACCTTGTCCTCTGTCAAACAATACAGCAAGGATTATTTATGTACATTTATATGGTGTTTACACAGCTGGGTTTTGGAAGTGGGGAGCTGCAGGGTGGTCAATGCAAGGAGAGGCCAGGGCTGCCCCGTGCCAGATGCAGCCAATTCCAGCCAGCTCCAATGGACCCCACCACAGGGCACAGCTGAGCCCCTTAGACAAAGGGAAACCTCTGTCATAACATATTTAGGAAAGGGCAAAACAGTGACTGAGAGTGAGGAGTTCCACACTACAGCCAGTGGAAGACCTCATGCCACAGCAGGAAGGTATTTCCTGAAGGAAACTGCATCCTGTGGAGAGCTCACACTGGAACAGACTTATCCTGAAGGACTCTGGCCTATGGAAGAACCTATTCTGGAGACAGGAAAAAGTGTAAGAAGGAAGGAGCAGTGGAAATGAACTGTTACAGATGAGCCATAAATGTTCTACAGACATGTTTTATATCAGAAATTTAATATAATAGGAAGAAAAATAAACAAACAAACAAGCGAGAACCCCAAACAAATGTTTCTTATCCTCCAAGGACTAGACTACAATTGAGGTGAACAGTCCAAAACTGAGTGTGTTTCATACTTACTTTATTTTGGATATTGCCTCACATTGTGAAGCCTTTGACTACTACTGAAATCAAACATCCTGGAATGCCACAAGCTGCAGACTTCGATACTCAAGTTTTGACACATTGCAATCAGGTTCTCAGTAGCCTTTCTACTTCATCCTTTCTTTGTACATTTATATTTCCTGTCCTTATGAACTGGGCTATTTTTCTCAATAAGAAAATTTGTGGGCTTATATATATACTTTATTATAGAAGGAATTTGAATATAAGCAAAAAATACTATTGATGTCTCCGTAGCTGTTGTAGTAAACAGTCAAAAGAAAGCTTTAAACCTCCAGTCCTCCTTAACATGCTTTTAAAACTCATAGCTATGAATAATGACTACTGAAGTTTTACTTTTATTCTTCCACATTTAACTTTTCTCTGGTGCAACAGGTAATCACAGTACACATCACATAAAGCATAACCCAATATCAAATCACTTTGTTAATTTAATTTAATCTTCAACCTTCTGAAGAACTACCTTGGCTGATGTATATAATCTTTAGTTTAGTTACGCAAAATGTCTCTGCCATTTTTTTTTTCTATCATCAAAATTATGAAGAGATTTTGTCCTGTAAAAAATGGTCTTATTCATATTATTCCACTCTGGCAAAAGAAAGCATAAAAAAAAGAAGTATCAAATCCCTCCAAAACTCAAACCTGTTTTGACTTCTTTGTATGCCCCACCACAGTATGTTTAACTAAATTCTAAAAATAAGAAATCTAACTTAATTCCTGCTCTTCTTGAAAGCAGTTGCAAAAGTGCCATCTACTTTACCAAACTATTAGTTCTATTAAACAGTTATCCTAAATGTGTATAGCTCATGCAGCTTGTTTTCTACCAAAAAATACCTCAGTGTTATTTCTTTATCTAAGTCTAAACTATAGTTCTCAACAAAATATCTTCTAAAATAGTAGTTGCAGAATATTTTTAATATCTGAATTTATGTTCTGCACTTCAATATCATGTAATTGTGTACTTATATTTGGAGATAACTAGAAATATTTTATAGGCAATCTTTTTTACTCTGAAATTATATGGCAACTACAGATGTATAATAGATTAGGAAATTGTATTTAAATTTAAGTGGCATTTATTCTGAGACATATGTCTAGTTCTTCTCAGATAAAAAATCACATATTGTATATGCACAGAAAAACATTTTATAGGAATATAGCAAATGTAATTATCAAAGGAGTTAAGGACACATAGTGATGCATGAAAAATATTTTGCGGTGAGAAAAGCGATCATTTTGCACATTCAGAAGTAAACCTGATTTTAATAACAGCATCAGAACAAGAATAGGGTTTAAAAGATTAAGAAAAATTAAGATCCGAAGTGTTAATCTCAACATTTTCTTCATAAGCCTAGCTAATGTATTTAATTACAGAGTCATTCTTTCTGCCACTCTCTGCCACATGCACACACGTACACATACATACACATTTATCCAACACAAGCAGCAGTGGTCTAGAGCTCAATTTAGTGACTCCCATCTAAACATTTATTATTATTTATAGTATTCTAGGACTTTCTCAGACATATGGCCTTTACTTCAGAAGGTAAAAAATCTCACATAGGTCCTTTTGTCTGATCTTTTAGCCGTCTTCACTGACATTTGCTCACCTGAAATGGCAGTAGGCTTTCTTCAAGCAAGCTGAATGCAGTCTTTATTCAACACAGACAGCTTTTCATTTTACTCTAGAGAAGACATGTATTTTCAGACAGCAGTGGAATGGTCAACAGTAGACTTCTCTAGACTCATTATATTGATCTGATGTCCTTTGATTAAAATAAGATGCTAAACTAGGGTGTAACCTGGGACAGACATTAAGCTACCTCTGTCACTGACATCTAGAATTAGAAACCTGAATATGAACCATAATCCTGACATGTATATTATTGAGATAAATGGTTACCAGGTGTTTCAAAATTAATCTTATAGACACCCTCCACTGCAAGAAAAGCACAATCTAAACATATTTTAATAAAATATTTCAAAACTAATTAAAGCATAATTATTGGGAAATAGAGTAAGGTCTAAAAGAGGCATAGAGTTGTTAAGGAAAAAAAAATAATCTTGTTTTGAGACTGTAATATATTCACTGACTTCATTTCTAATGAGAAAGATGGGATGGATACATGGTGTTGGAGGTCTATGCAAGAAGTTAGAGAGAAGGTATCAAGAAAAGAGATTTAGATTTAGATACAGTGGAACTTTAGATAAAATGAAACAGAAATTTAACAAGAGCAAGTGATGAATTCTCCACCTGCGGAAGGGCAATCTTGGTTATACATACAAATGGGAGTATTAGAGGCTTGAGATTTGGGGCACTAGTTTGACGGCAAACATAACTAGCTAGTCAAGAGACGTGAGTGTCCCACTCTGCTCTGCACTGGTGCAGCCCCATCTTGCATACTGTGTGCAGTTTTGGATGCCTTAGTATAAAGACATCAAACTATTGAAGCATGTCCAGAGGAGAATGACCAAGATAGTGAAATGTCTCAAGGGTGAGACTTATGAGGAATGGCTGATGTAATTTGGTTTATTCATCTTGGAGCAGAGAATGCTGATGATGGGTGCCCTCATCACAGTCTACAAGTTCCTCAAGGGAGGCAGCAGAGATGTAGGTGTGATAGGAAACAAGGAAATGGAATGAAGCTGCATCAGAGGAAGTTCAGGTTGGACACTAGGAAAAGGTTCTTCACCGAAAGGGTGGTAAATCACTAGAACAGGCTGTCCCAGGAAGAGGTCATGACACCAAGCCTGTCAGAGTTCAAGGAGCATCTGGCCCACACTCTTAGTCATATGGTTTAGTTTTAGGTAGACCTGTGAGGAACAGGGAGTTGGACTCAATGATCCTTATGGATACCTTCCAACTTGAGATAGTCTATAATTCTGTGAAACTTGGTGTCAATGCCTGCACAATCACAACTGTCTGGTTTCCTCACTTAGGCATTGTAGAATGTATCAAAGGTAAAGCCCAGTCTGAGAGTTTATTCTCTTCCATTTTATTTGTGGGAGTATAAATATATTACATATATGATTTCCTTATTCAGTTCTTCACTCTGTTGGATCAAACACTGGCTGGAAGTCCATGTCCAGAAAGTGGTATTGAATGGAGGTAAATCCACTTGGTGGCACCACATAAGTGGTGTTCCCCAGGGCTCAGTGCTGGGGCCAGTCCTGTTTAATATCTTTATCAATGATCTTGATAAGGAGATAGAGAGCACACTCAGTGAGTTTATAATTGACACCAAGTTAGGCAGGAGTGTTGATCTGCTTGAGAGAAGGAAGGCTCTGTAGAGGGATCTGGACAGCTTGGATGGATGAGCTGAGGCCAATCATCTGGTCTTCAACAGGGCCAAGTGCTGAGTCCTGCAGTTGGGCCACAACAACCTCAGTCAACACTATAGGCTTGGAAAGCTGCTTGGCAGAAAGGGACCTGGGGGTGTTGATTGACAGCCTGTTGAACATGAGCCAGCAGTGTGCCCAGGTGGCCAAGAAGTCCAACAGCATCCTAGCCTGCACCAGGAATAGTGTGGTCATCAGGGCTAGAGAAGTGATTGTCCCACTGTACTCAGCACAGGTGAGAGTGAACCTTAAGTATCATGTTGAGTTTTGGGCACTGCAGTATAAGAAGGACATTGAGGTGCTAGAGCTGGTTCAGAGAAGGGCAACGAAGCTGGTGAAGGGTATTGAGAATAAGTCCTATGAGGCGTGGCTGAGGGAAGATCTTATCACTCTCTACAACCACCTGAAAGGAGGTTGTTGACAGGTGCATGTCAGTCTCTTCTAACTAGTCCCAACTGATAGAACAAGAGGAAATGGTATCAAGTTTCACCAGGGGAGGTTTAGGTTCGACATTAGGAAAAACTTCTATACCAAAAGGGTTATCAAACATTGGAACAGGCTGCCGAAGGAAGTGATTGAATTTGGACAAGGCGCAATGGGTGTAAGCTGGAGCATAAGAGGTTCCACAGAAACATAAGGAAAAACCTTTTTCACTGTGAGGGTCACGGAGCTCTGGAACAGGCTGCCCAGAGGGGTTGTGGAGTCTCCTTCTCTGGAGATATTTAAAACCCGCCTAAACACATTCTTATGTGACCTGCTCTAGATGGTCCTGCTCTGGCAGGGTGTTTGGACTAGATGGTCTTTCAAGGTCCCTTCCAACTCCTAACATTCTGTGATTCTGTGATACCATCCCTAAATGTATTTAAAAGGCATCTAGAGATGGTGCTTAAGGATACGGTGTATTAGCAGTCCTGGTAGAGATAGATAATGGTTGGACTTGAGGATCTTAAATGTCTTTTCCAACCATAGCAATTATGTGATTTTGTGATTCTTGAAAAAAAGTCCTTTGTTTGTTATTAAGCATTATAAACTCTCTCCATAAATATATAACAGCAACTGTTAAAGGTAAAAATGACAATAAAAAACACCATATATACTACATTGCCTAGTGCAGGTTTTGTAGCTGAAGTAAGAAATTCAGTTACTTAAGCTTGGAACTGTAACAAACAGGTTACTGTATTTACTGCTTGAAGGCTATACTCCAGCTACATTAACACTTTCTCCAAAATTCTTTTTCTCTATTAAACTGATGTAGAAAAATTCTTATTTACATATGTGTATATATGTGTACATACTTTTCCTTTTAACTCTTCTATTGTCATTCCATTGCTCATTCTTGCCTGTTTTTTATGGCCCACAGAGCTTGCACAAACTACTTTTAGGAATTAACAAACATTTTTTTGTATGTTTTCATTGGATTGAATTTTCTGTCTGCTTCATAGCATATCAAAAGTAGTGATGCCAACGCATTGTATGAGTACTCCATGCATGACACAGAAGTGGGAACAGTTGGTGAAAGACAAGAAATGCCAAAAAAATAAGCAAATGTTGACTGAAGATTTTGTATCCTGAAACCACAGTCTTATCTGATTGTGGGAACAGTCTCTAATCTCTCAGAGCAAAAAATGAGCCAGATCACTTTAAACAATCGAAAAAAGCAGTCTGATAGCTTTTTTTGACTGAAAGGAGTTGTGGAATTATATGAATGCTTCAGCTCTCATGTGTGAGTCATGGAGGGAGAAGACAGTGTTGAAATTTCCAGTAAAATATCTTAGAAGAAGAAAGATTAAGGCAAGTGAGGGATGAGAAAAAAGCTTTAGGCATATCTGAACATGAAGGTTAGAAAGAAAAAATACATAATTGACAAAATATATATATACATGTACAAGAGAAATTTTTATCATTACTGCCATTGTTTTTTAATTATTTTAACAATCTTAGTACTCTACGTGCACCTGTAGTACAAAAAATCCCATAATATTCTAATGAACGTTAGAAGAGCTACAGACAGTTATCTTTCATATATGATGTGTATAAAATCAGTTTATCACCAAGACTCTCAGGAATTATTTCAAATTCTTAATATTATTTCATATTAAAGGAAGTAGGAACTTGGAGCTGAGATCAATAGGAGGATCAGGCCATAAGAGAAGAGCTGAAAAGCCCTATTGATTATTT
>WUAM01000297.1:574046-590213 GCA_024336885.1 Actenoides hombroni
TGTGTTTAAAGAAAGGCTGGATGTTGCATTTAGTGCCACGGTCTAGCCGATGCTGTGGTGTTATGTCATAGGCTGGAGTTGATTATCTCAGAGGTCTTTTCCAGCCTCAGTAATTATATTCTAATCTAAGCCATATTGTGTAGCATGCAGGGACAGACTCCAACAGCACAGCCAATATGGTTGTAATCAGAAGTCTCTTTATTAAGTACAACAAGCTATATTTATACACGAGACAATACTGATCACTCACCCAGGTCACTTCTAATTGGCCCCACTCTCAAACCCAGAGTCTGTCCACGCGCATTTCAAACACTTTTAATTGGCTGGCGATTCTCTTGGTGTTCTTTCTTCAGCACCCTGTTTTTCTCCTTTTATCCTCCTGTTTTGCCAAGTGCTCTGCTTTTCTCATCCTTAGTCTTATCTCCTCAAGGTCGGGGCAGTGTTGGCTGTTTTTCGGCATTGCAGGGCTTAACATAACTACTTCTAGCTAACAATTATTTCTGTCCTAGTCTTATCAATCCCTACAATATTGGTTGCCATCAATAACCTCATAATTTTTCCATGTGCCTTAGAAAAGCCTTCAGGAGGATATGCTCCATGATCTTGCCAGGCACAAAGGTAAGACTGACGTACCTGTAGTTCCCTGGGTCTTCCTTTTTTCCCTTTTTGAAAACAGGGATTATGATTCCCCTTTTCCAGCCAATGAGAACTTTACCAGACTGCCATGACTTTTCAAATATGATGGAAGCAGGCTTAGCAACTTCACCCACCAGATCCCTTAGCACAAAAGGATGACTCTTATTTGTTCCATGGACTTGTATAGCATTAGGATTTCTGGATGGTCTTGAACTTGATCTTCCCTTACAATAGGAAGATCTTCATTGTCTCAGACCCTACCTTTGCCTTCTCCAACTTGGGTGGTGCTTCTAGAGCCCTTGCCATTAAAGACTGAGGCAAATAAATAAGTGAGAACTTCAGGCTTCTCCATATCCCTCGTGGCGAGGTCTTCTGTTTCCTTCAACAGAGGGCTCACATTTTCCTTAGCCTTTGTTTTATCACTGACATACCTGTAGACGTTTTTCTTGTTGCCCTTGATGTCCCTGGACAGATTTAATTCTATCTGGACTTTAGCTTTCCTAACCTGATCCCTGGCTATCAGACAACTTTGTATTTCTCTCAGGCTACATGTCCTTGTTTCCACTCTCTGTAGTTGGAACATACTATCAGATAGATTAGATATTAGCTTTCTTTCAATTATTATGACTCTGGAGAAATTAGTGATTGAAATGTTTGGGGTTTTTTTCTTCACCTTTAGGAAGCTTTAGCTTTGCTATTCCAAGAAAATTAATTCTTCCCCTGCCTTGGAAATTTTTCCATGTTAAATGTAGGTTACATATCCTACATCTCAACAACGTCTGTGGAAAGAGGAAAGGGAAAGGAGCTAGGATAAGAACTTAGATGTGAAGAAAACAAGATGAGGAAAGTTATCACAAAATAATTTTCATATATTTACTGACAGTTATTTAAAAGTAGAAGTATTCTTTCTGAAACTTCTTTGGGATATAATTCTCCATTTACTTAGAGATTTAACATTTTTCAAATTAAATTTATGAATGGGCAGAATATACCTCTTCTTTTCTAATAAGGAAAAGTTTTTTAAATAAAAAGGAAATGCTTCACTAAAAAAGATTTTTCCAGAGACTTTCAAAAGGCATTCCAAAGACAGAGAGTCTGTAAATTTTCTGTGACATCAGTTTCCTCCGTTAAACATATTAACCCTGTTTTATGTCCTGAAGACACTAGTAGCTCATTTGCATCTGTTCAAATACAACTTTTATGAAAATAAGTGATCAAAATCATCCTCCTTTCCGAATGAGTTATAGCTACATAGTAGTCAATATTCCCAACTTTTCCTATTGACTAGTATATTACTATAAAAATATATATTTTTATGATAAGCAAATAGTTCACTGATTTTATGTCATTTTGAATCAAGTCATCTTTTATTTGGAAGAGAGCTTTCTATTATTTATTTATGTATTTATTTTTAATTCACAGCTTTTTGCTAATCTTTTGGAAATTCACCTTGTTTCTATGACTCCAATTGCCAAGACTATTTGTTCTCCATACAAGATAGCCTAGTCATTCTAAGCAACCATTTCCTCTCCACCCTTTGTGGTCAGGAAATGATTGATTGGTTTAACAACAAATCTGTTAATAGATATATCAAATTAAATCAATCTACAGGCAAACAATTGAGAAACTTATTTATTAACTTTCCTCTAGTTTCATAGTTCCTCCTTTTGGTCCCCTTGGTTTACTTGTCTTGAAATAAACAAGGTTTAATCAGCTGTATTTTTGTCTGAAAAATCTGCTAACCCGACAGAGAAAGGTTTATGTAGAGTTTCAGTCACCTTTGCTACACTCCATATTACTACATATCTTTTAGATGTAATTTAAACATTCATGTCATAGATGGTCATTTATACTATGACATGAATGACACTCTTAAAGTCAGCAGATCTTTGAAAATTATTGTTTCACTTTAGTCTTAGGTCTTCTCTTCAATGATTGTGAATATTAGCTTTAGCACTAAGACCACAATTAAGCATTTAAAAGCTGCAATAGTTCTACACACTCTGTAGTTACTTAATCTGCACTATAAAAGATGTTAAAAACTTCAGCAGAGATGCAGAGGGAAAATAACTTGCAGTATCAGCAGGAATACAAAATTCCCACTCATGGGTGTGGTCTATATTTCCTGTTTGACCTGCCTGAAACAGTACAGATATTGCATACTTTAGGTGTGTTGGCAAAAAAGTTCTGATGTCTCTTGCTTGTTCAACAGGAAGTACAGTGTGTGGTAAAAATGAAGAATGAATACCAAGTTATAAGGAATTATTATTCCTAGCTTTATAGCTTCAGTAACTCAGGTTAGTGAATCTATGGATAAGAAGTCTAGTATGTTGTGGCAAACAGCATACTGCCTAGAAAAAGAGCCTAGGAAAACTAATTGAAAAATTATCATTATTTTTTAGTCATCTAAATATATGTGATAAAAACCTCTTGGTCATTGTAATTAATTCCTCTGAGAAATACTTAAACCATGAATGAAGCATTATTTCTGTGTCTCATTGTCTCTCATGTTTTACCAAACCTTTAGTTAGAGGAAATGTGGTATGAGGAATCTGGTTTGTGGCAATTTCTCTCCATTTGGGTATTAGCTATGTTAAATCACCTGTTCTGCAGAGTGTGTCATTACAGGGGGGTTCAGCAATTGCTTCCTTGAAGGGAACACTCCTAAGGAAAGGCTGGAAATCTCTACATGCTTAATTTATTTCAGGGGTATTGTTTACACAAATAAATTCTAGAATTAATAGAGGCTACTTAATCTTATTCAAAGCATCCATTTTTGGGGAGCTGAAGTGACTGAAGCTGTGTTTTCTTCTAGTGAGCAGATTTTGCTATTTGAGTGAACTACACTCCTCTCTTCTGTAATTCTTTATTCAGTTGAAATCCTTTATTATTTAACACAACAGTAATTAAGTACAACTACTTCAATCTTATGACAATAAGTGTGAACAAAGCTGTCTTGCACAAGCTGTGATGAAAAATTTACAACTTCTCCATGGAACAACGGAATAAACCTAGTAAAAATTACCTTTCAACAATATAGACTCACCTGTGACCCAAGTCTTTTGGGTTTTTTTGTGAAGACAGTTACAAAAAGTGAATGTTTATGAATCTCCAGTATATTGTGAGATAAGGATTGTTAATTATTTCTAGAATGTTTTGCTTAATAACAATTTTTTGTGATTTTGTTCTGTATGTAGAATGGCTTCAAAATATTTGGTGAAAACTTAATTATGGAATCTTATGTTAGTGGACATCCTCTTTTTTAACTTGGTAGATTTTATTTAGATCTGATGCCTATTTCCTATATTTATATATGGACAAAAATGCAAGTTAGAAATAAGTATTTTGTGTTAAGCCATTTTGTGTGTAATACTAAAAAGAAGAAGAAAAAAACACCAACAAAACCAGCAAACCCAAAACCACAGAATGTCTGAGATTTGAATGTGCCTCTGAGGATCAGTTTGTCCAACCAACAAGCTACAGTAGGGTGCCAATGATCACACCCAGTCAAGTTCTGAGTATTTCCAAAGATGGAGGCTCCACATGCTCTGTGGGAAAATTGCCCCATTGACTGACCACCCTCACAGTGAAAAAGCTTTTTTTAATAACGTTTAAACAGAAATTCTTGTATTTTAATTTGCCCTTTGCTTCCTGTCTTTTCACTGGATTCCAACAGGAGAAGAGTGGCTCTGTCTTCTTAACTTATGCCATTTAGGTATTTATACACACTGTGAAGTTCCCCCAGGCCTTCTCCATCTAGAACAATTCCAGCTCTCTCAGCCTTTCCTTGTGTGTCAGAATATCTGGTACCTTAAAATGATCAGCAATAATTCTTTAAGGCAGTTCAATATATCTTTCAACAAATAAAACCAATAGAGTTTTCAGATACTTACCAACTATTTCCATTGGCGGAATTACTAGTGTTTCAAAGAGTTTTAAGTATAATGGTTGGGAACAAATTAGTATTATATGTCAGGTAAAAAATTAATAATAAATTTATTCCACAACAAGTATATTGCATATTTAGATTTATGTATACACAAAAATAAATATAAAAAAATATAAAATTTAAACATATTAAAAACCTTCCTCTAGATGCATTTATTATTCACCAGCAAAACACACAGCTATTATTTACTAGTATTTTATTGTGGTGAATCTGAGGTTTTATACTTCATACTCCTTATTTGAATGGAATTGCCACACATTACGATATCATTAAAAGGAAATTTTTATCACACTGAAATCACATGAAATATGGATTAACTCAGAAATTTGCCATCAGAATTTTCATTTGAAATAGGAAAATTTTATTTTGCTAAATAATAAATGAAAAAGGTGAAATGTTCCAAGCTATGGGGACAATATAGCTGTTAAAAGTACCACATAGTAGCAAATGACAAGCTACTGATCTAATGTGTCTGATACAAATCAAGACATTTCAGAATTCTTATTTTGGCCATAAAAGCAGTGTCAGTTACAAAATAACACTTTTTAAGTGCATGATGAAATACACTTAATTACATAATTTTTAACATAGAATTTAGGTCACTTTTTAAAAAATATTCCTAAAGCTGCCTTTGTAGTGAATCTACTATTTAATTAAGGAAAATATATTGCAACTGCAGTTTTTCTGCTCCATGTACCATTTTCTTTGCTTCATTTTCTTATATATGTTTTCTCCATTTTGATTAAGTATGTACATTACATAAACAATACATCTTCCCTGCTTTCCAGTAGACAATAAAAATTGTCCTAATGTAATCACTGAAAAATTATTACTGTTTATTAAACCATTTAAATTATTTTATATAATTGTTTATATGTACTTGTCTCCTTCCCAGAATTGTATCTTCTGCACTCCTTTGAGCAACACTGAAAGACAGCCTGTAGCACCATATTGACTCTCACTTAAACAGGTTTTATTTAAACTAAAACTGACCCTTAGTCTAGCCATGACAACTGTCTGGCCCAACCAAAATTCCTGTTCAATTAATCTTGCTGCTGCTGCGTCTTTACTGGAGATCTTGTAACTGATATTTCCTGTCTTTTCTTAGTTTTTCAGTGATTCCTTGAATGCTTTCCCATATATTTCTTAGTCCATCCTGTTCATATTTCCTACAGATTTTCTTTTCCACTTTTTCAGCACCATCATCTGACATCCACTTAATTTAAATATCACTACGGATGATGCCACCAAATGTCTCCTTTTTCATTCAGCTTGTTTCCTTTTTATACATTTCCATACTTTTAAGATTCAGTAGCATCTACACATGAACATTATTCTGTTTCACCACATAGGTAACCCAAATTCTTGCAAGGTAGCTTCTTGCACGCAGTTTAGGAATTCACTATATGATTCACTCAGAAAAAAAAAAAAAATTATTAAGTTTTTCTTTATTTCTTTGCATTATGTACTTCAAAATAAGCACTCTGAAAATCTTGGCATTTTACTTTCTGTAGTGGCTGAATTACTGTGGCTTTTTATTCTCCATTCTCACTGATTGTTGTGTGAAATATCAAATGCATTTGCATTCAGAAATGAACAACAACAATGCTGAGATTAGTGTTCTTTTATTCTGTATGTTCACAAACCCCATAGCAGGGGAAAGCCTCAGGAGCACCCTTCAGGGAAGCAGCAGGGAAGACCCAAGCCCAGTAGATCGTCTACCTATTTTATATGTGCACTCTAGAACTTTAAAAATAACAAACACTGAGACCTTAAGTCTTATAGAAATTGGTTTTTTTACAGCATTAAGGATTTATATGTAATAAGGATTTATATATACTACCTATAATTTTTAAGTGCATGCAGGAAACTGTCATTCTCTAAAGATAGATTTGTTTCAAACAATTTATATTAGGTTTTAGGGTATAAAGAACCACAGGGAAAACTGATTATTACCAATATCTTTGTAATTCATATAAGGTTAAGCTTTGACAGTACACTCTAAGGGCTGAGCTCCAAATAGCATTTGAAACTGGTAAAGGGAGCATGCTCATTCACAGCAGTCAGTGGATGTTACATCAGATTTAAAAAAGCAGCTTATGATACGTTTTCAATTCATCCAGGACTTGAGTTTATTTAATATAATTTATAGGCATTCAAGTGACATTCTTTTATGTAATCTGAGGTTACTAATCACTGTGCCCTTTGTAGCTAATACACAGACACTTCCATGACCTATTTAAGGATTATTCATGTGTTCTGATTTATATGTGAGGATTTCATCAAATTAATTATACCTTGGAGACGAAAACAGTAGTCATTTTAGGTAACACCCTGAGTGTAATTTCTTTAATATCCAGATGCTTAGAACCTCAGAAGGGGTCTTATTTTTAAAATAGTTTGTACTAAATAAAATAAATCGACACATATTTAGAGACAGAAGACAGTGAGAAAATTCAAACAGGGAGGAAGTAATGTGTAGAATGAACCTGTTTGGGACATATATTTAGTGTGGAAGGTTTTTTTTTTCCAAAGATAAATAGTTTGCTGTATGGTCAATAATAATACTTGCAAAGCAAGATTGCTATTACAAACATCTTGGAAAGAAGTAAAGTTTGTAAAAATAGCTCTGCGAAATTAAGGTGTTGTATAAAGAGCTAGATATCCCTTGACTCTCTGGTAAACCTGAATAAATGGTGTACTGGAGGTGATATTAGACAAAGCAGCAAGTACATCCTGAAAGCATTGCTACACTGCTGTAACGCATAGAAATAATGAGTTTAGTACAATGTGGTAGTAACATGAACTCAGTAGGGCCCATGGCCAGACAAGGCAGGGTTGTGAGGAGCTGGAGACTATCACTGCAGTGGTGTCACTGTGGCAGGGATTGAAGGCTCTGCACTGACCTGAAACAGAGTCCTGGGCCATTGGAAGTGTCTTAGAAGGCCCCAGAGAAGACTGGGCAGGGCCAGTAAGACCTGCAGAGGCATGACAAAAGTGCTCTAGATGAATAAATCTACGAAACACTCTCTGGAATAGCCTAATTATTTCTGCTTTTCAGAATTGAGACCTACAAGGACTGTATTGCTCAACCGGGCATCTCCAATAGATTCTGTACAGTTAGATGTAAATAATTCAGACAGTCACTGTCAGATGGTGCTACTGAAACCAATAGCCCAACCTGGAAGAAAACAGGATTTATTATGACCTTTTAAAAGTCTCACTGACAACATGACAAAACTGAGAGGAAAAGAGTACTGCGGAAAGAGAAGGAATTGAGAAAGGGAGTAAGGGAGGAGAGAGAAAAGAGGGAAAGTAAGAAAAGCAAAAAGAATCATAAAGGCAATGTTTTATTGACCCTAGATTAATATATGCTTAGGTATGAGAAGAATTCAGGAATCATCACAGTAAAAAAATTGAAAGAGTGCTTTCTTTTCCAAAGTCCAGTGAATTGTTTTCAATTGTAATGAACTCAAACCATGTGCCACCTAAAGTCTCCTGTGTTTCAGTGTGATTCTTTGAAATCCAGTCAAAGGTTTACATTAGCCATTAGAAGTGCAGACAGAGGATTTGTGCTTGAACAAATACATCTTTGTTTATTTTATAGAGTTATCTGTCTAAGTAGCTGCCTTTGGTTTCTTATCTCTGAGCCCAGGTTTTAACATTTCTTTATGTTCACAACAGCAACATGTCTTGTCTGTTTTTTTGATAATTGTAGAAACTTATCAGTCTTCAGCCACAAAATGAAGATGAGAAAAAAATTATCAATAATTAACTGCAGAACTACCCATGAAAAAGCATGTGTTCATTACTGCTATGTCACTGTTTCTGAAACAGACTTTCACATTCCTTAATGATACATTATTTTCTATTGTCATGTGATGCTACTAGTTTGAGTTATTTTATATATATATGTCATGGAATACTGAAATAGCTTCTACTGGGTTACTATTTCTTTTTACTAAATAATTTCAGTCTTAAAAACTAATCTGATCAAAGATTAAGCAAATACATACTGAACAGTTGACAAACTTCATACTTCTGGACCTTGAATTATAGCTTTCTTAGCAGATCATAGTTTCTAAAGAGCAGATGTATTAAAGAAGCCTTGTCTTCTCCCTTGATTCCAGCTCCATAAGTCAGCTTTTTCATGTAAACCATTTACTTTTAAAATAACAAAAGCTGGAGAGAAAAAACCGGCAGGAAAGAAAATAATGTAAAGTTACTACAACAAACTTTTTTTTTTTACTTATTTGTTTTTAGAAGTATCTAGACTTTTCAAAAATTTTTCACAGAAGCATAGCTAACAATAGAAAACATAATAAACTAAGAATTTCTTCCATGTGTTGAAATAGCTAAAATATAAACTATTAAACTGTGAATCAACTAAGAGAGTTGAAAACTAATGGTACATTTTACAAAAAAACTTATCAAAAACATTACTCTAAGGAAGCTGTCTCCTTTTCTTAAATTTTCCTTTAATATCGTTGAGCAGACACTTCCTGTAGAAAAATTGATTTTATTTTTCTCATCTGAAAATAACAAATATTAAATATAATAAATATAAATATGTATGTATATACACATTTTTAGACATTCCCACATTACAACTATAAACTTTATTGAGGTATAACTGAAGTTGAGCAAATTAACTCTAAATTTTCTAAGAGTGATGAATCAGCAAAAGTATAAATGTCATAAATAAGACATGAAGGAGATTTCTCATGTAACAATAATATTTGTTTTGAACTTGGCTGATGACATTGATGCCTTTGAAATTCCTACTTAATGGATCATCCTATGTGATTATGAAAGCAACAGATTCTTTTTTACACTAAAGGCATTCTGCATTATTTGTGTTGGAAGCTTATTATTGGCATATCCAGAATGAAGACTATCCTTAAAAAAGTAGCATAAAGTATGCACTTCCAATTTCCTACATTCCAAGGCAAAAATGCATATAAAAATTTGAAAAACATTCCTTTTGTACACTAATAATAATAAATTGTTATCTGGGTCTTTCTGCACTTTGTATTTCTTGAATAGTAACATCTACCTTATGACAAGCAAAGTAAGCAAAATAATAACATGCCATTTGTTTATTTCTTGTCTTTGGTTTGGTTTGGTTTGGTTTTTTTCAAGCAAGCATTTTCATCCTTCATTTTTCCAAGAAGCTACATGTTTCTGATGTCTTCTTCATGTAAATGTTCCCTTTATTATTGTTTTTCTCTTCATTGCATGTATAACAAAGGAACCCTATCAAGTTTCAACTCCTGAATTACAGGGGTTTGGTTTGGGATTTTAGGGTTTTTTTGTTCTTTCCTTATTGTTTCTTTTTCCAAGAATAAATTGTTTTAGCAACATATGCATGAAGAGGTGCATATGAGAGGTCTTTGTATACTAAAGATTTTTATGATTATTCTTGGTTTTACTGGATTAATGGATAGTAGTCCTAGGCATGTGGTTTAGTGAAGTTCATTATATTCAACTCAGCAGAAGTTTAAATGTTTCACTCCTCTTAGATTCCTCTTTTTATGAAGAGAGCATATGAAAAAAATAAAAATATTAGTAAAGCTTAGCAAGTCAAATTTTCTCTAATTGTGTAATTGTACAATTGTACAATTACATATTTTGCTCACAAAAACTATAAGGGAATGCAAGTGATATATTATTACAAACTCAATGCTTGTACTGTTTTTAAATAGAAAAGTAGATTTTCTTCATAGCAGTTAGCATGGGGCTATTTTGTATTTGTGATGAAATCAGTGTAGATAACACAGGGATGTTTTAGCTATTGCTGAGCAGTGCTTACACAGAGGCAAGGCCTTTTCTGCTTCTGACACCACCTGCCAGTGAGTAGGCAGAGGCAGAAGGAGTTGGTAGGGGGCACATCTGTGACAGCTAATCCCAACTGACCAAAGGGATATTCCATACCATTTGATGTCATGCTCAGCAAATAAAGGTGGGGGAAGAAGGAGGAAAGGGAGGATAAACAGAGTGATGCCATTTGTCTTTCCAAGTAACCATTATGCATGCTGTAGCCCTGCTTTCCTCAAGACGGCTGAACACCTGACTGACAGTGGAAAGTAGTGAATTAATTTCTTATTTTGCTTTGCTTGCACATACAACATTTGCTTTCCCTCACTTTTACTCTTCTGATTCTCTTCCCTATCCCACTGGTGGGGAGTGAGTGACTGGCTGTGTGGATCTAAGCTGCTTATTGGAGTTAAACTATGAGATCTGTTCTACACACATGAATTACAGGTATAATATTTTAAATCCAGATGATTTGTTGGGTTTTGGGTTTTTTTTCTGATAATTTCAAGACATAGCTTCCATAATCCCTGATTCCTTCAATTACTGGTATGTACCCACATGCATTTACATATTTGCCAAAACCGTAAGAAGGGGACCCTCAGATATAATCAGAAGAGTTTCTGGTCTCCAGCTTGAGGATACTAATGATAAGATATAACTCTGTGTCCCTCACTTATACTTACATGTGACACTTACCTGTATTTACACATAGTTATGATTTAAGTATCTCAACATTCACACGAACCCAAGACCCACTGTCAATATCCCATATATCCTGACTAGACTTCTGTAATGTAGATGTGAAGAGACACTACTGGATACCACAAAAACTGGTTTAGAAAGAAATCAATATATCCCATATGCAGTATAAAATACTATTTTCTTCCTTATTTTCTATCTTTTTTCTACAATACTTATGGGATGACATTAAAATGCTATTTCCTTCAAAACTGATACTAAAGTGTGAACTGAAGGGACTGGACTAAGACTGATGTGTCTGTGAATTCAAAGGAAAAACCTTGAAGAGCACTTAGACAGCTAAATGCAAGTCAGATATTTTGGAAGTCGATATAAATAGGCAAGAATATTTAAATATCTGACTGAATAGAGAAAGCAGCCATATGCCAAGGCAGAAAGTTATGTTATAGAAGTATTATCTCAACCACTGTTCTCTGTGTGTATTATACAATGTTTAACAGCAAATTAATTCTGAATTTATATTGTAAACTATACAATTCACATCCTTCCAACTTGTTAGAGTTTGTTTGGTCTGGGTTTTTTTTTCTTTCTTTTTTTTTTTTTTTTTTTTTTTTCCCCCTACAATGGAAAAAAAAAAAAGTGGACATTGCACCAGCACCATTCCTATCAGGAAAAAAGCTGGGAACAAGTTCATCTTACTGTCAGTCTGACTGAAAAGTAAGCCGCAACTTATATTATTTTGTCATGCAAAGGTGTGATTAGGTAGGAGCAGTAGGAGTTTAGGTAACAGTTCCTTCTAATACAGTGATCTCTTAAATTTTGGAAGCAATTTGAAGAGAAAGAAACAGTGGAAATTACCTCAGGTTTTTTTGTGAGGATACAGCATACATACACCGTTTGAAAAATGGTTCACAAAATTGCAAGAAGTTTGGTTGCTGGAAGAAACTTACTCCCTGTTCTGGAAATTTAAAGCAGTATCATTAGCCTTATGTTTACATTTTTCTAACACAGTCTCACAGTGGAGAATTAAGCTACATAATGATAATCTTCGTGATCGTCACTAGGTTATGGACTTGGGGTATCTAGAGTTAAAACACAAGTTACAAAGGCTGGCTACTCTTTCTGGTATTTTGGAATTATATTTGGAAATATATTTCCATTGGAAAATGGAAACAAGTACAACACACAAGACTGAAGTAGTTTTATCTCTTAATGAAATGTTTCAACACTTTAGAATTGATTTTAAACTCTGCTCCTAAGAAAACCAGAAATATGTTAGCATTCTTAACCTTAAAACATACAATGTTCTCATGATAAAGTAAAAAAAAATATTTCAAGTCAATATGGTTACCATATTGTCAGAGTACATAGACACAGAAAATGAAAATTTAAAAAAACCCCACAAAACCGAAACCAAAACTAAATAAATGTTCATATAATCTTGGTAGAAAAAAAGGTAATACCAAGTAATTTTTACCAATCACTCTATTCTTTAAATATTCATGTCTTCTTGTTTGAGGTCATTTCTGTTAGAAGGGATTTTGTTTTAATTTTTTCTTAAATTTTTGACTATCATAGAATTATTAGCCTTCATATTAAATATGATAGTTGTGAAAACTCTGATAACAAACTCCATCCAATAGACTGAGCACCCCAATAGGAATGAAATACTCCCATAATCTCAAAGGTGTATATATATCTCCAATATATCTGTGTTACAGTTCGACTAGTAGAATGAAGACTGTTGAACAGTTGACGTTCTGGACAGGGATTGCGTAAACTGAGTGGATAGAGTTTTTACAGCATTCAAAATCAAACAGGCCAAGAGAGTAATCTTTAACATTGTTTCATACAGTTTGCCCTGAATTCCTGACAAGAGATGAATGTTGCAGTGATGGCTGCTCCTGCTGTCTTCTACTCCCCTTGCAGCAATTGCACAACCTCACAGCTGCCCTGCATCTTGACATAGTACCGATTATGCATCAGCTGCAGAGGAGGCACAGCATGTTTTCAATTTGAGCTGTCAAAAACAGGCATAAGGGAAAGGGAACAGTGACGAAAAAAAGCAAACTATTTTCTTCAGGCACTCTATATAGCTATGAAAATGTTGGTAGTGGGACCAGTCATGCCTATGCACATAAATCATCCAGATAAAATGATGAGCTTCTTGGATGGATCCTTTTTATAGAGTGATACTTTTCTCAATTAATTTTATGTATTATATTTTTATATTTAATATGCTGGCTGGTGTGGTTGCCTTCAGGAAGGAAGGCAGCCAAATCAGAGTCACTGGCAGAAACAATGCTACTGTATGCATTAACTCTCTTGGGGAAGACAGGAAACTTACTTTCTTTTTGAATATTTTGCATTCCTTATCTGTTCAGTCTAAAGTAGCCTTGGGAATAGGAACCAAAATCTGTTCTTAAATCTAGATTAATTGGCACTGCAAAATGCACTCCCGTTTGTCACTGAAATTTAAATCAAAGTGAAATATAAAAGGAGATGTGAACCAGGAGGGTGGGGTTTTTTTTACATAATCATCTCTACAAATTCTGTTTTATTTTTGAAGATGCACCATATGTCTTAGTTTTTATGTGATTAGGTTAAACAGGAGACTTAGATAATTGCAAATAGGGAAATAAATCCTCATCTGGTAATTTTTTGAATGTGGAGTGCTAGTACTGCCAAATTCATCATTATCCAGATCCAGTAGTCTTCCTTTTTCTGCCCCACTACTTGCTCTTAAATTGCATTCAGAGACCAAATGAAAACAGTGAGCAGGCAGAAGTGAAAGAACAGCTCTATTTCATAGTCTTCTCATTAGTTCAGCAGAAGAAATCATTCACCAACATAGGGAAATTATTTCTAGGAAAATAGTCTGACAATTTTGAACAGATTTTTCTTATAATTTCACTACAAGGAGGAAACCATGCCATGTTTTAATTTTATTTCATATATAAGATCATGGAAAATAGTAGTCTACTGATCATCTACACTGTCTTGAGTTCCTTATTCTAATTGGAGTTTCTTAAATATTGCAATACTTTGCAAAGGGAACTAAGAAGCAATCCGTATCTTTCTCATCTTCCTTTATCATTCTCACACTAAGTTGTTTATCATATTGTTAATGATACCATTAACATCACTTCCCTAGTGTTCAAGAACCTTATTTGTGAGTTCCTATGTAAGAGAACTGAAATAGATGTGAACTATCTCCACAACAGTCTGATTGTGAGATTTTTGTGACTGAATTATGATTCTTCTCTGGAGAATTCCTTGTCCCTGCAAGTATCTAGAAGGACAGTAAATACTACTACATAGCATTTTATTACAATTGTCATACCCGTTAGTCTTTTCCCAGAAGGAAATAGTTTGGCACCCTTACATATCAAAGCCTGATAATCTTGTATGGTCCAAGGGAACGCCTTAATTCTCAAGCAAGCAGTGGTGTTGTGCTATTTTCTCAATGGTAA
Source organism: Actenoides hombroni (assembly GCA_024336885.1). Classification (NCBI taxonomy): domain Eukaryota; kingdom Metazoa; phylum Chordata; class Aves; order Coraciiformes; family Alcedinidae; genus Actenoides; species Actenoides hombroni. The sequence continues at coordinate 588,621 of WUAM01000297.1, forward strand.
ATTCACCTATTTCATATATCAGATAGACATTTGCAATTTCATGAATTCTGTGCTATTCCAACTGGATGTAGCAAAGCTTCATTTGAGACATTAGCCTTGTGTGGCTTGGTGCTCCAGTGGGTCCTTTTGTCCACAAATTTAAGTATTTATGTCTCACTAAGTTAGTATAAAGAGTTCCATCTGCTGATAATGTCCATCAACATATGCCTTGCTAAACAGATCAGGGGGTAGAAGATATGAATGAACAAAGAGACAACTGATTCATGAAGATTCATTTCTACTACAAATGATTTTCAATACAATGGGAGAGTGTGAAAAGGGGAGTGATACAGCAAGGCACAGTGGTATTTCGAATGGGTGCTCCATAGATCACAGCTATTAGTTGTGCAAAGAAGTTCTATAGTGATGGGTGAGTAAGAACATGACAGTGGATATAGTGGCTGTAGTTACAAACTTGCATGTATGTGGTCAGGATGCAGTTAGAAATGACAGGTCACTATGCAACATTTTTTCTTCTCTGCTTTCTCATACTTGTAGATGGTGAAACATCATGTATTTTCCTTGGTTTCTGAAGGGGTAAAACTCAAAAAATTGTGATCTTGTGAAGTTAGAAACGTGAGAGAAACTTCTAAGCATGGTGAGGAAAAGTTACTTTCTGAGATAGTCAGAAAATCTACTTGATTTTTTATTTTCTTTTTCCCTAAGTAAAATTGTCTCAACAAGCCAAAATTTTTCAAAGAACAATACTGATGTCAAGGAAAACATGTCTTTTTTGTCACATTCAGGACAGAAATGGGAGAAAGATATGTAACTAGCACTGTCAGTAAGGCACTTTTCTAGCTTATGGGAGACTCTTCTTCCAAACTGAACAAAACAGAAACGTAAATTGTCCTTGCTCAAAAGTGAGCTGTTGAGGGAGGAATTAATGATCAGGGGCACCAGAAGTGGTGCAAACGTCTTCTCATCTATTACAGTAACATCATATTCAAACTGCCAAAACAGCTTATTCTTGCTACAAATTTGAAAGGCACGTAAAACAAAACACATGTTTTATAGTAAACTGAGGGAAAGGTAGGAAAAAAAAAAAAAAAAAGAAAAAAACAGGAAAAAATCTGGTTACCCTCCCAAATCAAATTTAACTATATGAAGTTTAATTTGTGATTTATATAGCATAAGCAGTGAAGCCAGAGAATATACTTGTTTTCTTCTTTGGAATTCAGAGACAGGTAGTCCTACAACACGTATCGGGCATGAAGAAACAGATTTTTGAGAATTTTCCTACAACTAGAACAGTATAAGATGTGGAACACCCTTCACATACAGGCACAAAATGTAGGCACAATGTAACAACATGATAGACCAATTAAATAGAGCTTATTAACCTCTGACCCTCTAAAAAAAAAAAAAAAAATTCCTAATAAAAATCTTCAAAAAATAAGATACAGATACAGTTCATTACAGTATACTTGTAATTCAAGAAAGACTAGCTGGTATATTGAAAACCCACTGAATGAAATCAAGTGTCAAGAGACACTAACCTAACAACAAACTGAAATTATATATTTTTAATGGTTTATTGTTATTTAACAGTTG
>WUAM01000297.1:636828-660377 GCA_024336885.1 Actenoides hombroni
ATATTTCACACTTTAGCAAGTAAGGGTCATATATTCAAGAGCAAACTTGGGTCTTCTGATTCCCAAATGGAAGGACATTTTAAATTCAGTACCATCAACAATTACAAATCTGGTGTTAGTACTCATAAGGGAAAAGCTAACATTTCAATATGTTCAGCGTAATTAGACAAAATTGCCTTTTACTATAATTCATAGGGAGAAATTGTTCCCTCAAATATAGACAATAGTTTGACAGACTGCTTGGTATAACTATAATTGTTAATTTGTTGATATTAAGAGACATATGGACTGTACTGTTGAGAGAAGTCAGATGAAGTTATAGAAGGGATCTTGGGCATATTTAAGGACATTAAAAGGGCAAGATATTACAAGTAAACTCTGCAACAAAAATGTATTTAGTTATACCTTTATTTTTTGTACTCCCAAAATATATATTTTATCATTACTAACTAGTTAAATATGTAGAAAATTCTAAACTATAAATGACCTTGGGAACTATACACCAAAACTCTGATTCATTAAAAAATAGACAATGTTCCTTTTTTATCTGATTTTTATGTGTGAGTCAGACGGTACACACTGCAAGTAATTCCAAAAATGGTATGCTGCTGATGTGAGGAAGTGTGTTTTGTTTTCCACCAAGCAAGGATATATATTTTCTAACAAATTCTGAATATCTGAGAACACATTTTTTTCTTATTTTCTTACAAGTTTATTTAATCAGGTTGTCCAACTCCAGCACTTATAATCATAGAATTATTTTGGTTGAAAGACGCTTTTAAGATCATCAAGTACTGCCAGGTCACCAATAAACCACGTTCCTAAGCACCACAGCTATACATCTCTTAAATACCTCAAGGTTTTATCTGGACTGTTTCCTATAGCTAAGTGATCATGACAAGATTCTTTCTCTCCTCAAAGATTTATTTCAGAAGTGGGTGTTAACATTTTGTGCCTTTGTCTCAGTGGTGTCGCCAAAAGGCATCCACAGTGAAACAGACTACTAAAGTAAAAAGAACTCATTAGTAACTTAAGACCTAATTCAAATACGCCTTGAAATCATCTAAAAGATGGTCCTACCATATCAACTGGGAAATAGGCTTCTAAAGAACATGAGAATCAATTTGATTAAATGATTTATTCCTAAGGGAGTTTTACTAAAAATCCCCAAATCCCAGACATGAAGAACAGAATTTTCAATGCTTTTGAGAAGATTTGTCAGCATGTTAGGATTTATGTTTACTGTGTTAAAAAAAATAAAATCTTATTTCAACTCAAAGAAACTCAGTGTTCTGATTTCAAACTTTCAAGAGTAACCTTGAGACCAAGAATAGTTAATTTGTATAAAAGCAGGAAAATATCATACAAATAACTTTAAATACCTACTTTTTCTTTTAATATTTTGAACTACATGTCACATAATAGCCTAACTACTATAACCATTTTTCTTAACTTGTGGGATACCTTTAGTGTTTATGCTAGTATATACTAGATTTTTCCTATATTTTTATCCAATTTATGTGTATTGCAAATAATACTAGAGAAGAAAAAAAACCCAATGAAACAAACAACAGAATAGGGAACTAGACACAAAACCCACATCACAAAGAAAATAAATGTATTATATGATTCATAAAAGGAAGGATTGTGAATTAAGTGGAAATACACTGCAATATACTACTCAGAAGATAGATTTTACAGGTACCTGAGTGATAGCATCTAAGACTTTAATTATAATTTTCACTTCAATAAACAAAGGATGTTAAAAAAGTATTACAGGAAAATGTTATAAAGGAATTGTAAAAAGGGACTTAGCTTAAATTCTTCTAAAATACAGCATGTGCTACAGGTCATCTTTATTTGAAAAAAAAAGTAAGAGCAGTTCTAGAAACACTATAAAGCAGTACAGTCAAATTATACTAAAAAAAAAAAATCTTAAAAATCCCACTTTTGACTAACATCTGAAGAACATGTATTAGACATATTCAAAAAGAGAAGCTCAACAGTCCATTAAATCAAAACTCATTTTAATTAGACTTAGAAAAGATGTTAAACATTTTATATTTTTATTTGCCAAAGCTGAAGCCATTTTTCTTACTCTATACTTCTTTAAATTTTTCCTGTGCTTCCTGTTAAAGTTTGATATTCAACAGTGAAAAAGAAAGCTTATCAAAATGTACTCTGTTAAAAATGTTACTGCTTTATAATTGCAGAAATTTTGTAAGTAACTCAATTTTTAAGAAATATAAAATTTATGAGCATTGAACATTCTATAAAATTTAGCTATGGATAGGAAAAAATATTTTTGAATATGATGTATAATATTCTAGGAAGTATATATACTGGCTTATTTAGCTTAAGAAACATGAATTTGTTATAACATATTAACAGAACATGCATTGAAGTTGTAAATTTTTAATATTTTCTTCTTTTCTTTGGTCATAAAAGATCAAGGTTTAGATTTTACAAAGGATGCTTTGCAGTGTGTGCCAAAATGTTCTGAAAGTAACCATTGACTTCCTGCTTCATCAGAATATTCTGTGTTTCCTGAATTCCTATTTTGATTTTGAACTCCATTTCCACTTGTATTTTTTTTCCCCTCTTCTTTTTTTCTTGTGTTGTCTAATGGCAATCCTTATCAGAGGGAAACATACCAAAATGTTTCCTGTCTTCTCTCCAAAAGTACTCTTTCCGATAGATTGAAGTGACTAAGCTTGTGAATATAAAAATAGGTGGTCATTATTTCTTCTGAATGGTGGCACATGAATAAACAAGATTGAGCCATGAAGCACTCTCTATTCCCACTGTATTTATATCCAAAATGCAAACCAGAAACAAGGTACAGCATAAAAACTTCTGATGTATTCATTATTCCCATTTTATAATTATGAAACAGAGGTATTCATGGGATCTAAAGGAATATCTATGCTAGCAGTACAAATAGCGTTAGGAGATGTTCTGTGACTCTGTGACTTAAGTCAAACTCATACCTTGACCTGATCTTTGCCCATTCCTGTTAACAATTTTCCATGCAATTCCTAAGTGTGGTTCAGGAGTTATTGTGGGTCAGGGACCCTTACCAAAATGTAATATTGATGTATCTATTAATGCTGTGTATATCAGCACGTTTAGCACTATGAGTACTGGTCATTATGTGGCTGCTGTCAAATAACAGGCTTAAGGCAGTTTTAATTTAATGGAGCAGGAATAACTTATGAAGCCTTCTTCCTCCTTAGGCTTCAGCTTAATACTTGCTTCACTTTAAAAATGATGCTATAGCATAGAAGAAGTAGATTTATTATTTGCAGTCATCATATACATGGAAAAAAAGTTATCTTTAGCTCTACTATTTCTAATACTATTGATAATACAATTTCCTTCCAGTATACAGGAATGCTTAGTAAGAATTATGTATCAGTTCATATCCTTTTCCACTGAGATAACTCAAATATAGAGGGATTTGTCTCATTTATCTCACCTGCCTTTAAATTCTAATGATAAGACATCTACATCTGATCTTGCCAGCTAGAGGTTTAATTTCATGAATAAAACTGGGTACTTCTAGAACACAATTCATCTCATCATAATACAGAAAACTAAAATGGTTAGAAGAACTTAATTTTGGTATTACCTGTATCTCCTTCAAGTATATAGTCAATCCAGTTGATTAATCAAGATGCAAATATCTACATAGCTGAAACTGGGAAGGCCTTAGAAATAACTTTATTTTATAGAAAAATATTCTGCCAGAATCCTTACATGATCTCAATCTCTTATTCAAGTGCATTTTATAAATGTAATTTTAATTTTGATTTCTTACAAATAAGCATGAAGCCGCAGCATAACATATTATCTTCAGCAAAGGTATCTTAGGACTAATTGTAGCAACTTCCCAATCATGTAATGAAATAATCAGAATGTGTGTTCTTTTAGAACCATGGGAAAAACAAAACAAACAAACAAATAAAGAAACAAAGAAAGTAAAGCTAACATTTATAATGAATATGCCTATGATATCAAGAATGATTTTAATGCAGTTAATGCAATATTTTTCCCCAGTATTTTTATTTATTATGCTATTTGTGCATAAGCAAATATGAACAAATTGATTTTGGAGGGGATATCAAAATATTTACAGTTGAGACATTTTTATGATTTAAACTACTGCGTTTTTTTCAGATATGATAGAAACATGTTAATATTTCCACTAATAAAATTATTGACTTTCTTTGTTAGACTATCATTGGAGATTTCATATTGTTAATCAATAGTATTTCATTCAAGTCTTTACACATATGTCAATTTGAATAGACTTCTTATTAACTGATCTAGGGATCCTTTTAATCTATTCATCTTATGAGTGTCTTATATTTGGATTACATAAATTTGCAAAAACTGACTGGAAAGAAAGACAGCAGATATATACACCCATGTACACACATAAACTACTGCTATGTCTGCCACAAAAAATAAAACAAATAAAAATTAAAGTCTGTTGATGTTTCCCCATACTCTTATATCACCTTGGCCTGATTTTCCTTTCTGCTCATACTCACCTGAATCCTCTGATTTGTGTTAATTAGGGTTGAAATTGCAGCGAAGTATGGAGTTGGCATTTTTAATAAGAGTCAGACCTTCCCTATCTATGTGATTGTGACAAATCTTTATAGGAACGTTACAGATACAGAACCAGTGATTAGCTCCATTGCTATGCAGTCCTGTATCTCTGTAACAGAGAATAATCATCAAATTCGCATTATCTGGAAACTTGGGAGTTAGCAGTAGCTGACCATGCCAGCTGGAAGAGGCTTAAAACATGTGTTATGCTATTAAGTGGTATTACAATGTACCAATAATGGATTACAAAAAAATGTTACAGACCTTGTTACTCAGAAGTTTAGATGTACTGTGCACATTATGAAGCCCTGATAATGCAGTTTGCTAAAAGAAAAATGATGAACTGGTGTACAACTTTGCATAATGAATTATGCAGAGGTGAAGCTAGATTAAATCAACAAAAATAAATACAGAAAAAATAAAATGTGAGCATGAGTGTTAGCAACAGCATAATTTTAGAATGTGTTTGGGGGTTTTGTCCCATTTTCTACCTACAATGTATTTTCCCTTCTGTTGCTGATATGGGCCCTGCAATTATTCCTGTTGCACTGTGAAAAAACATCACGAACAACAATAATAAAATACTTCAGTTTAACATAGGAAACAAAAGGAGGTTTAGGGCTCAAAAAAAAATCTTAAATTAGGAAAATTTGAGATCTTTCATCCCCCAATTATCATAGAAATATGTGGATTTGGGGTTTTTTTTTGTTGGCATTCTGGTTTAAAACCACTATGAAGAACTACATTTCGTAATATTCAGAAAAAAGTCTCCTTTCAAGTTAGCATCCAGCCCTGTTATACTCATAGAAATAACAACACTCTTTGCAGTTTAGTAAAATAATACATACATAGCTTTAAAAATCTCAGATTTAGCCTCCTGTTCAAAGTTCTGATATACCTGTCATTTTAATTATCAAGTCTTTACAAGTAGTTAATGGTAATAATAAAATCATCTTCAGAAAAAAAAAATAAATCAAAACATAGACCCATCCTATAAAATGAAACTGGATTCTTCTATGTGTGTTTTCATTTCATTCCACATTAAAATGTGTATGTCCTCATTGTTCAGAACATAAGCAGAAACTGTTAGCAAAGGTAAATATTTTTCTGATGGATCTGAAACCAAAAGTGTTTTCATGGTGGTTTCTCAATAGAAACAAAAAGACAGCCTTAAAATAAAACTGACAAGGTGTTCAGATGAAGAAAAGAGAGAAAAAAAAAAAAAAAAAGAAACACATTACAACACATTAAGTTCAGAAGCATAAATAAGAAGTACACAAATAATTTCAGGAAAAAGTATCAAAAAGGATAAAATCCAGTACTGAAGTTTTCTTCAAACACAAATGGGAAAAATGGCTCCTAGAGAGTCTGTAGAGTCAAAACGCATAATATAGTGCTCAGGGAACACAAGGTCATTACAAACAAGCTAAAAATATATCTTATTATTAGTTTTATGCTGTGAAAGAAACTTTATTCCCCATGCCCCCTTACTTGTGGAGGGCTCATCGATAAAGTCATTGCAGAAGATGTGGAACAGACATAAAATGAACCATATTAGTTGTGGAAATCAATCACCAAAGAGCACAAAAGCAAGTTAAGAATGGATTGGGCTGAATACTGACATCTCTTAAAACTTCCTGAACATCTGAAGGTGAAAGGTAGCAAATGCCATGCCAATTGTTTAAAATTCTTCTAAGGGGAACTCTGAAGAATTACTAAGAAATTTGTAGAAAACATTGTGAAGAACTGAATTAATTAATAGCTTCATCACTATAATTTTTTTTGAAAGAGTGAATTGGTTTATTTTTAGGAAATTTTGCCTTATAAATTTATTGACATAATCCGAAATGGTCTACAAACATGCAGATAGATATGATTCAGTTGATCTCATTGGATTTCCACAAGGCTTTTGAAACATCCCTGCACTGAGGACTTCTAAAGAAATTAAACAACCATGGAATGGGAAGGAATGTCCTTGACCAGATAAATAAATGGCTAAAAGTCAGGCAAAAGGATAAAAATAAATGGTCATATGAGGCCACTATAGCTCAGTATGGTCTGTGCTGGGGTTTGCGGTGTTCAGCATATTCATAAATGAACCAAATGTGAGCAGCAAGTACAGAAAAGTTGCTCAGAGTATGGAGTTATTCTGGATAATAAGGACAAACAGACAAACTATGCAGAACTCCAGAAAGTTGCTTGAAAACAGAGTTTATGACTTCAAGAGACTGTGCAGCAGCATGGAAAACAAATATCAGGGTACAAAAGTATAAAGTGGTTGGGAAAAAAGCAAATATATAACAGATGCACCATGCACTGACTATTATCTCAAAGGAGAGACCTTGTAGTAAAGAAAAATTGGCACTAGTTCAGTAGTAGTCAAAAACATCAAAGAACATGTTGGAAACTATTAGAAAATAAATAAAAAATAAAAAGCTTTTCCAGTGTAAATATGTGTTTCAAACACATCTTGAATATGGCCATTAGGGAAGATGACTGAAGTTGCAAAAGTTTTCACTTGAATTATGAGTGGTAAAATTTCCCTGCTTGGAAAGAGATAAGTGAGGTGGGTAGGAAAGAAATCTACAATTCTAAGTAGACATGGGTCAACAGTTCATTCTTCAGCTCAAAATATATTGTGCTCATCTGTATTCAGACAATGCTTACATAAATTAATGGAGGAAAAAATATTCTACAAATATGAAGTCACTGCCTCCTGATTCAAGAAGTCTCTGAAGCACAATTTGCAACACCTTGGTAGAGAATGTTGTTAAACAGTGTTTTATTTTTGCCCTGTTCTGGTTGTCTTTCCTACATTTTGTGCTCTTCACCCTCATCTCCTACACGGAATTCTGGTCATTGCAGATCTTTCATCTGAAAGGTCCATATAACTCTAAGTGACAGAGATGTGAGATATGAAGATCATTAAAAAAAAAAGATAAAAGGGATATTGGAGACTTTCATTTGTCCATTTTCTCCTCCAATACTGCTGCAAGACATCCAAATTTCAGTTTATTGTAGCCCTGAAATTTTGGAGACTAAAAACACAGTATGCTGTTACCATTTTAAGATCAGAAAAGTGATATCATGGGTCATATTCAAGATATTTATCCCATGGCAATGTTAATTTAAAATTTAATTTAAAATTACATACACACACATATAGGTAAGATAAATGTAAATATGAAGTAAAGAATGTGTATAAAATCTATCATTAGTTACTATATTTTTGTTCCCACTGAATGATATTGGAGAAGCTGCTATTGGTAGATTTTCTAACATATATCTTTCAAAGACATTTACTATTTAGTTATACCTTAACATATATAATTCTCTAAAAGTTAAATACTTAGACAACAGCACTGTCTATGGCAATGTTTTAATCAATACAGAAAGACAAGTTTCTTCAGAGGGTGACTCTGAGATAAGGCACCTGAAGTAAGTGCCAAATTAGCTTTGAATGGTCTGTACTGGCAAAGAAGAAAATCTATATAACTACACTGAAAGAGATGCTCAGTATGTGGGTAATTAAAGTTAAGCAGATTAACAAGCTTTTGGGAAGGTCAGACCTAAAATTCATCTTTAGTTTTTGAAGATTAGTGCTACTTTAACATCAGAACCATATAAATCTTTGTGACATAAACTATAAGCTTTTTATTCAATCATGAATATGCTTCATTTTATGAACACAAGTATGAGAACAATTCCTTTTATTGTTTAGTCCTGTGTCTTTCTATCACAATAATGTCCTAAAACGGCTTTCATAAAATCATTGGTTTTTTTCTAAAAACTGTTTGCATTTCCTTAAGATCACTGTTTTCTTTGGGTTACTGCTCCAGAATTTCGATTATGTCATTATTATAATTGCTTTTAACTCACAGTGTATTTGGGATTGTGCATGCAGTTAAGCTGTTGTGCCCCCACTGTCCTTGAATTAAATATTTATTTTCATAATATTTGTCCCCCGCTGAATTTCTAGAAATCAAGTATGTATAGTCTCTCTGTATCTATATTGTTAAACACATAAGTTCCAGGGCATCAGCCTTCTAATTCTGGTCAGGAAAAATATGAACATATATGTCCACAAAATTTAGAGCAATCTTACTGTAAAACAGACTGCACAAAATTTGTCCTTGGATTTCCATTAGGTCTGATGTGCTGCTGCTGTGATTCTAGAAAATACTTGATGTTGTTATTCTTTTTTCTTTTTTTTTCATTCAGAAAGTCTAAGACTATAGTATAGCACTTTTTTTTTAATGGTGTAAAACTGAAGATACATATCATTAGTGTCATAATACAAAGCTTTGTGATAGAGTTTTTGACAAAAAATAGGAGAGGTCAAGTGGTATCTGCTTATGTGTTGTCCACGCTGAGTGGTCACAGGTGTGAATTATCTCCAGAAAAATGTCAGGTCTTTATCTTGGAAAAAGTTAATTGGACCACTTAAAACTAGAGTCAAGTCAGTGTGGATAGTCTGGGATCAATTGCTGAGTCTTTTCCCCTAGTGTGCTTTACTTCAGAGGATAGACACAATCTATGAATATTCATTTGCTAAGTGAGTCATGTTTTGCTAGTTTCTTTTTCTAATGGCAATCTATTTTTATTTATTTATTTATTCTGTGCAGTAGCCAGTTCCTCCATTCAGGTACCTAAATCTGTACATTGACTCTAACTGAGGTCTCACTGATGTCTTTTTCACAGAGGTAGTAAGAGTTCATCTTAGCTGGAAGCATTTTGTTTACTGATGTGGGGCACCATAGTTGCCCCTTTTACAGCTTTATTCCATTATTGATTTACTATCATCCTTATAAATATATTTTATAAATATGCAAATATCAGGTTTTTTCATTCATTTCTTGTTTGCAGCTGGTAAAGTCTAAAGTTGTGTCCAGATCCAAGACTGTGCTACAGATTATTTTTCTGAGTCTCTAAATGAATGGACTTGCATTTTGTTGTCATAAATTTTCCCCCATCCTATTACTTCACTCCCTAAGGTTATTAATTTATTTTTGTATAATATTTCATTCTATTCAAAATGACTGCCAACTTTGTGATATCATCTAATTTCATTACCTCACTCCAGCATTTGAGCCAAGGTCAGAATTTAAGATTGAGGTACTGAGACTACTATTTGTCCTCCATAAATTCCAGCTATGAGTCCTCCACAGTCTAATATTTTCTCTTCAGTACAACAAAACAGCTATTGTCATTTGATACTATATACTGCTATGTAAACTTATACAATATGTTTTTTTAATTCCTAGAGGCTTTAGAATCTTAGAATCACAGAATGTTAGGGGTTGGAAGTAATCTCTAGAGATCATCAACTCCAATCTCCCTACAGGATTGCCTAGGGCATGCCACACACGAACAGATCCAGGCAGCTTTAGAAAGTCTCCAGAGGAGACTCCACAACCTCTCTGGGCAGCCTGTTCCAGCTCTCTGTTGCCCTCACAGTAAAGAATTTTCTCCTCATGTTGAGGTGAAACCTTCTATGCTTAAGTTTATACCCATTATTCATTGTCCTATTACCAGGCACTACCGAAAAGAGGTTGGCTCCTTCCATTTGACACCCACCCCTCAGATATTTATAGACATTAATAAGATCACCTCTCAGTCTTCTCTTAAGACTAAACATCCCCAGTTCTCTCAGTTTAATAATTTTTACTTAAATATTTGTTCTAAAAACCTGCATAATTTAAGGACAAAAAAATCAGAGATATATTGATCAATTTGTGTCCTCTTCATAAATACCAGTATTTGCCAAACACTTTTCATACTTATTCACATACAGTGCATTACATTTCATCTATTGGTTCTCTAGAGTTATCTAAGGGAAATTATCCTGCTCTTCCATCATAAACACATTTCAGTTTTAGATGCAGTGCTTGAAATTTGCATGTCATCATTGTGTATTACCAGTCCTGGTGGCTATCTTTCTGTTTTCCTTGTTCAATATGACAAAAATATGATGAAATTTTTTATATATATAGCTTTGAGTAACGGTCAAACTGTGTTTAGTCAGCATTTTAGTCACAAAGAATAGCACTCATACTTCTGTATAATAGCACTCATTCTTCTATATACACTTTTTTCAGACAAAACCCCAATATCTTATTCTGTAAATGTATACCTTGTGCAATACTGTTTAGCCCTAAGCAAAGTTCTATGACCAAGTTAGAAACACCGAAAACCAGATTTTTATAATTGAAATGCCAACTCGAGTTGTGCATCAGTGTACAAATGCATTATCTTAATTTTAGTCTGTGTTCTTTCACCATGCTATAACTATATGTTCCTAAGGGGAAAGGGTTACAGTTCTAAAACATCTTCTCCATACAAAACATCTTCTCCGTACAGTTAGAGTAACTGATTGGTGATGCATTTTCCACCTGAAGTTAGCTTTCTGTTATATTTTAATTTCCAATATCTGAAAGAAATTAGGTCTTTTGATGTAGTTCCAGGTTACTTACTCAAATGAAAAACCAAAGCCCCACAGGTCTCTAATATAAATGCTGAAAACCTAATAAGTTAGCAAGAAATATCAGGAGATAATGAGTGAGGGATCTATTTTTAAAGCCACCATTCAAATAATACTAATTGCTTTCAAATCCTAATTTGAAAATACCTTATAAAATTTTTACCTTTGTATCTTGGGCAGATTCTGATAAAGAATGCAACACTGGACAAACAAATTTCATTATGTTAAATTTCCAGTGCCAGATGTTAATCAGATAATATGTCAAACCATGGTACTAGAAGCACAACTCTTTTTTTGTATCACTCCCTAATAAGGATCTTTGTGTTTCATTTAAAAAAAACACTTTTCTTTTCTGTATTCTATATAGGAATATAAAGGTCTACTTTCCATTATTGTTATATACCAGAATGATGGTTTTCATATGTTAAGAATGTGCTGCCCTCTACTATACAAGATCTAATAATAATATATGCAGATTAATGTAAAAATGACTGTGATAATGCTGATAGCAAATTTTATGAGAAAATGTTAAAACTAGTAAAATATACTAAACTAAACAAAACAAAATGTTCATAAGCATAGCAAATTCAACGATTAATAGCAGGATTCTGGCTTTCTATGTTACCACTTTGATTTTATGTGGTGTTACTAAGCAACAAAGGTTACTCTTCAGCTCCACTTAAATGGAGTATTTGCAGTTTTAATCAAATCAGCTGTTAAGTGAACAGTATTTTTGTGTAATCTGTTGGTGATAGATGAACAGTACAAACATATCAAATATATGCTAATTTATCTTATAAAACATAATTACATCAAGTCTTGTTTCAGTTAGTCAATGGGCTTTTCTAATGTACATCTCTGATTATATAATTTATCTTATTATAAACATCCTTGGTAGCAGAAATACTTTAGGTAATATTTTAGTTTTGCCTCCAAGCTCTAAAAAGTATTTACTCAAATGACCTCAAAATGATGATTAAACCTGTTATATTGATATCAAAATGTGAAAAACCCACATAAAAATTGCACTGTCACAAGTATTTTTGTTGTTATCTAATAATTAAAAAAAATCCAAAACAAACCTGAATCCCATAAGACACTGTATGTCAAACTTTAATTTTATCTTCAGCTTCTCCCTGAGATACTAACAGTGAAGACTAGACAGGGTAACATGACAAATTACTGAAATCAAAACTTCCGCTGCTTTTGAAATTCCATGTTGATTTAAAAGTGAAAACAGCTACTCTATTTCAGGAAGCATAGACTGTAAAATAACAATTTGTATCAGCTACTAGCTAATAAAAAAATGTTTATTTCAGATGATGCCTTTAAAATTGAAAAGTCTCAGAGGTGAACAGTTTCTTTTAATCTGTACACCACCATATGGATGGTTTTGCTGTCATAAGCATTCTGCAGAGATAATTGTAGAATTCCCATTGGAAAAGAAAATACAGAATTTAAAGCTGTATCAATTTAAATGATTAATAACAGGAAAAAAAACTTGTGCAAAAATAGGATGACATGAAGAACAAATAAGTTATATGTGACATGCTGATATGTGTAAGATAGTGAAGATGGTAAATTATCTTTCTCTGCTTTTGGAAGTTAACTTTTTTTTTTTCACAAATAGTATAGAAAGAATAGTAATGGCAATGCTGCTGTTATAATTTTTGGAGAATTTCTCATCAAAAAATTGGAAATGTAATTTCTCTAAGTCTTCAATCTTGTGATAGCATTTAAATAACATACATTATTTTAGGGAGAGGGGGAGAAGGGACAGAAGAGATAGAATAAATAATAGTGCTATTTCTACTCCATTTGAAATCCATATGGCAGTCCATGTAGCACACAATCTAAAAACATTGTCCCATGAGAATATTGATGTAGCCCTTCTAGTACTGTCGACAGTAACATCGTAGTTAAACATGTTAGCGAATGTAATCTGTTTTCTACTTAAAGGATATGCTGCTGGTTTGTATTTTTAGAGAAATGATTAAGGAAGTAATTTGTGTCCTTAATGTTTTTGAGGTTGTGTGATGTTTATTGTAGAAGAGAGATTCTTTGGCAGATATATAGCAAATTAAAAAGATAAAATAAAGGTGGGGAAGAGAAGCAACAGATACATTAAGATTCATAAAATGTACTCTAAATTAGAATTCAAGAAAATGTTTCACTCCCTAATTAATAGGGATAAATAAAAACATTTTAGGGGCAAGGTAGTTCATCTGGATTTTGTGGGGATTGAGCTTGGTCGGTTTTCTGGACATTACTATCTCACTTTACCGAAAGGCAGAGCCTTTGCCCATACTATAAAAACTATGAGTAGTCTAATGTAATTTTCTAAGTGCAGTGGAAAAAATGCTGGTATGATTTTACTGGAATGAAAAGTTTTCCAAACTCATGTTCTGTAACAATATGAACTACTTCACATAGTTTGTGTAAACACTACCTATTAATTTAATGCATGCAGGAATTAGTGACAAAGGATCTAATCTAGATCCTGGTAGATCTGATGAATTTTTTGTTTTTATGAACAGTATCAGCCTCCAGAAAATACTTTAGGCCATAAATATTCCATTAGCATTGCCATTTGGATGCTTACGTTTTTGCATCTCCAGAAATATTTGTCTAGCTGTGGTCAATTAACACAAGGAGATCCTAATCAAAAAAACTTTTCCAGCATGTAATAATTAATGTAAAAGAAAAATATTTTTCTAGTATTATATCTCCCTCTACTGGTAAAATATTGTTTTCCTTATAATTCATTACAAAACCAGACTCTAATTAAAAGAGATTGTAACATGGTAGCTCCTTTTTGAAAATATGGTCCCAGAATGAATAGTTTTCAAAAGACAAACAAGAATTAGGTCTAAGTATTCTTTCAAGACTGAGTAATACAGGAAGTTTAGGCAAAGGTTACTGATTTATTTGAGAGAGATTGATTCACAGGGAAATTAGAATGATATTTACAGTGAGGGAATTTACTGGAGTTTTCTCAGTAATTTTCCTTAAAAACAGAATATAAAACATATAAATATATAGGTAGCCTAAAAATGTTAATAACCTATTACAAAAAATGAAAAACTACAATGTGCTACTTTTGTTTGGGATAGAATAAATTTTCTTCACAGTAGCTAGTATGGGAGTATGTTTTGGACTTTTTCTATGAAACCTATTAGACTGTTTTTATATCAAACCATGAGTTTTCTCACTTTTGCACTTCTCTTGCCATGGGGGGAATGAGTTAGCAGTTGTGTGCTGCTCAGTTGCTGGTTGAGGTTAAATCATGACAAAGAGGAAGTACAGGTTATCCCCTGGGGCTTACTTAAAAATGTTAAACAATTAAAGCTTGGTTAAATAAGGTAAACAGTAATGATTATTAAAAATAAATTATGGCTTAAAAACATAAACAGATGACATTCACCCACCTGTAAATACTATTAAATCCTGTAAAACAGTGTAGTATTGATAATAAATATACTAAATGTGTGTTCAACAAAAAACCTCTCAACAGTCTGAAAAGTATTTAAATCAAACAAATCAAGACGACCTCTTATATTCTTGACTAGTAACAATGAACTCAAGATGTATTTTTCATTCTTCCTAGGTTTTTGTTATATTTCCCCAAATATTTGTTATATTTCCCCAAATATATATAGGGAGAAACCCAATACAAACCTCTTCTGCTTTTCTAGAACAAAGATGAGCACACTTTATAAATTTTCCACCTAAAGCACTGGAAACTGAAATGACGACTAAGGTTTTAATAGGATTTGCAGCTTAAAGCCTGCCACAGGAAGTAAATTTTGCCCTTATTTTAAAGCACAGCTAGAGGAGTTTGTCGGGCCACGTTCTACCTTTTATATAATACCTTTAGGATGGCAGTACTCACTCTGGAGCCAGGAAGTTTGGTGTCTTGAATACGGATAAATCTCTTCTCCCTCCCAGAAGAGTGCTGTAAAAAGCTGTAATCATACACAAGTTACATTTTAGGGGAATGTGTGATTTTGCCATGTTGAGTAAAGTATTTTGATCATCACAGTGCATGAACTGAGCATTTTGTGACACAATGCTCTCATTCTTCAGAACCTGCCTCTCTTGTTGTGATGAAGATATGATGGAGATGATAGCACTGATCATAAATGTATTTTCACTGTGTGATTTTCTGTTAGAAAATTATCAAAATCAAATAAAAGCTTTAATATTTACCCAAGACAGTGAAATTATTTAAAAAAAAAAAAAAAAAAGCTTAAAAAAATAGATAGAATGTCCAAATAAGCAAGAGAGAAAGATTGAGAACAAAAAAAAAAGAGATAAGGCATCAGGGTGGCATGGGGAGAAAAAGAGAGGACCAAACACAATAGGCACAAACTGAACATCAGGAAACACGTAAACAATTTTTTACTGTGAGGGTGACCAAGCACTGTCACAGGTTGCCCAGAAAGGTTGTGGAGTGTCCATCCTTGGAGATCTTCAAAAGTTGTCTGGATATTTTGCAGAGCAACTACCTCTGATGACCCTGCTGAGGGGAGGGAGGGAGGGAGGGAGGGAACAAATATGTTTTTAAATTAAAAAAAAAAAAAAAAGCAAAAGAAAAAACTGCTATGCCACTTTCACATGCAGATAATGATGGTATTTAAACATGTGATAAGATGAATGTCCTTTCTAAACTGTCATTGTCAAGGTAAATTGATTCATTGCTCATGGTGTGCAGTGTCAGCATCTATAGTTATCTTTTCTTTTCTTACTTGTCATACAGATTAATAACATTAGTGGTGTTATATGCTTGCAGCATTCTTCCCCGTGTCAGTCACTTAGGAATTTACTCTGAACAGGTAATTTATCTTCTGTGGATTTCTTTATAGTACTTCTTTGATTAGTTTAAATCGGCAGCAAGAGCACATTTTATCTCCTAACTACTCACATGTGTTAAAAATTTTGAAAGCTTGATGCTGTGGTTATTGAATATATGCCCATGTTCAAAGAAAAAAAAATATTGCTTTTATTTTTGTTAGTATTTGTATGTGTGATTTTTTTTTTTTTTTTCCTCTTAAACGTGGAAGAATGTAGCTGGCAGCTATTAGGAAACTCTCCCCAAAATACAGGTTACTTTTATGTGTACTACTCTGAATAAATTTTTCTTTTACTTCAATAATAAATTGTAATTAACCAAACATAATTACAGAAAATAATGCCTACATATTATAAAGTACAAAATCCTACTAGAAGTAGTATCTGGAAAAGAAGACAACAGATTTTGAAGCAATGGGATTCTGTTTGGAGACATTAATAGTAGACGACTCCTCCAGTTATCAATATTGTAGTATATTATGCTGAAAACAATCCAGAACTTCCCAACAAAATGTCATGATGATGTAGGTCTTTGAGATATTGCTAAAACAGCAGAGGACCAGCATGCTATCCAGGATGGACTATTTAGCCCTGTAAGCACCATGGTCTAAAATAAATGGGGAAAATATAACTATAGAAAACACAAGAACATGAATATAGAGACTAAAAAATAGAAATTTCTGCTATCATCTAGGAGCTCAGCAGCTGCAAATATCACTGAAGCAGAAATCTGCATGTGTGAAAGTATTCACAAAGGGGAAGATTAATGTGACCCCAGATAACAAGTTGTTTCCATTTGAGACAGAAAAATATTAAAGGCTTACTACAAAGGATCAGTCATTGTTTATCTGCGATACCCTGTGAAGTACTGTGTTTAATTCTAGTAGTACATGTTTAAAGAAGATAAAAATTACAAAATAACATACAATGATGAAGAGGAAATTACTGGTAATTTACTGAAAATAATAGATATGTTAACAGGCTTTGGGTTTTTTTTTAATGTTTTTTTTAACCTAGTTAAACTACTCAGCTAAATGTCTGTCTTGCCAGAGATAGGGGTGCAGGTCAAAGTCGATGAATTATTCAGATCAGTACCTGGCTTCATGGCTAGTGTCATTGCCAGGGCTTTCATTTCTTCAATCATGGGACATTCTTTGATGAATACAGCCTATTAGGGAGAGATGGGATCCACCTATCTAGAATTTTCAGGAGAATCTTCACTAATAGATTGGCCGATTTAGTAAATTGCTCTTTAAGTTGGAGGATCATGTTCAAACCTGAATATTCAAAAGCAACTGGGTGGGTGAGCATACATATCAGAGTGGTAAGTAATGATTCCCAATTCTTTCCAAGAGCAAGAAAACTACCTTCAGCCACCTCAAGTATATTTATAGCAATGCAAGTAGTCTGGGCAACAAACAGGACAAACTGGAATTCTGTGCCCAGTCTGAGAACTATGATGTCATAGGAATCACAGAAACCTGGTGGAAAAACTCACACGACAGGAAGACCAGAATGGATGGCTACAAACTGTTCAGAAAGATAGGGGATAAGAGGAGGTAGAATTGTACTTCACATAAAGGAGAAATTTGAACATATGGAGGTGAGCTAAGACGAGCATGAAAGTTCTGTTGAATGCCTTTTGATCAGTGCCTTTGGAGTTCAGGATGCTGCTGAGAACATTGAACATCAGTAACAAGACAAAGACCCTGGATTTTGGAAGAACCAACTTCAATACAGTCAGAGGCCAGCCATGAGGAATTCCTGGGAATCATTCTTTTAAGGTAAAAGAGCTTGTGAGTGCTAGTTATTCAAGAACAACCTTTAGGAAGCAAAAGAATGGTCCATCCCCTACAAAGGTAATTCAGGAAAGCAGAACAAAAGATTACCCTGGTTTAACAATGAGCTTTTGGATGTGCATAAAAGCAAAAAAAAAACACCAAAAACCATACTAGCTATGCAAAGGCAACCAAATAGACATCAGGATCAGGGACTACAAGAACCTTGCTAAAGTATGTAGAGATGTAGTCGGGAAAGCTAAAACTCAGATAGAACTGAAATTGACCAAGAGAGATGTCAAGAAGAAGAAAATGTTCTTAAAATATGTGTGCAGTAAGCAGAAGCACAGGGAAGATGTAAGCCCACTGCTAAACAGTGAAGGGAAATGAGTTATTAATGCTGACAAGACAGAGTTTCTCAATTCTTTGTCTCTGTCTTTACCATCACAGAATCAAGTAGTTACAACAACACATATGTTGACCCACCAGTAGTGGAGGAAAGGCTAGTCTGCAGCGTCTTCCAAGGGTCCAACCCAGATAAATCTGTGGGCATGGATGGAATCCACCCCAGGGTGTTAAGAGAAATGGCTGACATTGTTGCAAGGCCACTGTCTATAATCTTTGAAAAGTGGTGGAGGTGAGGGGCTGTCCCTTATGACTGGAAAAAGGTATATGTCATACTCAACTGAAAGAAGGGCTGAAAAGAGGACCAAGGAAGCTACTGGTCCATTAGTCTTACTCCAGTCCATGGGAAAATAATGAAACAAGTCCCCCTAGAAATAAATGACTACAAACCAAATGAAGCTGGTGGTTGGGAAAAGCCAGAATGGATTTATGAAAGGGCAAATCATGCCAGAGTAATCTGATCATCATCTACAAGAAAATGACATTTTATATCAAGATGGGGAGAGAAGTGGATGTTGTTTACCTGGACTTCAGCAAAGAGTTTGACACTGTTTCCCACAGCCTCCACCTAGAGAAAATGGCAAGATACAGATTGGATTGGTGGTCTGTGAGATTGGTAGGAAACTAGCTAACGGTCAGCACTCAGAGGATAGTGAACAGTAGTTTTTACTCAGCCTTGCAGCCTTGCACAAACATGGTCCACCAGAGTTCAATACCGGGCCCCACACTATTCAACATCTTCACAAATGATCTGTATGATTGAATTGAAAGCACCATCACCAGCTTTGACAACACTAAATTCTGTGATGAGGTGGACACATTTGAAGGGAGAGGCATCTTACAGAGAGACCTGGATGGGTTGGAAGAGTGGGCTAGCAAGAACTGTATGATGTTTAATGATGTCCCTACACCTGGGGTGGTATAAACAAAGAGCTCAGTACAAGCTAGGATCTGTATACCTGGGGAGCAGCATTGCTGAAAAGAACCAGGGGCTCTGGTAGACAACAAGCTTAATATGAGTCAACAGTGCACTGCAGCAGCAGCAGCAAAGACAAGATACTGGACCTTACTAGCAGATGTCATCACCTCAGTGTTTTTTAGCCTGCAACTGGAGTACTGTGTCCAGTTTTGTCCTCCACAATTCAAAAGAGATACAAACAGACTGGAGAGGGTCCAAAAGAAGGTCATGAAGATGGTCAAACAGCTGGAGAACCTGCCCTATCTGAATGTCTTTTCTTCTTGGGGAAGAGATAAAGCACAGGGGGGACCTAATCGCAGTGTCCCAGGGTGTAAAGGGCAGATATGAAGAGGATGGAGGCTCTCTCTTCACAAGGAGCACATGGAGAAGACAAGGCAACAGGTACAAATTCCACCAGGAGAGGTTTCATCTTGATGTAAGAAAAACATTTTTTTCAGTGAGAACAATCAATCACTGGAACAACCTCTCCAAGGATATAACAGAGTCCTCACTGCTGGAGAGTTTTAAGATGCAATTGTACAGGGTGATACAATAATATTTATAATCTCATCTAGGCTTCCATTCCTACAAAAAGTTGTACCAGGTGATCTTTTGACATCCCTTCCAGCCTGGACTGTTCTATGATTCTTTTGTTGTGTAGGTACATAGGAAGATATATGAGGACTGACTTCTAAGAGATTTAAAATTACTTAAGATTTAGGGAATAACTTCATCTAAATGGTATCTCTAGAAAAGACTGCATAAAAACAACTACTTTTGAACAGAAAATTGATGAGTGAAATAAATCTGAGACATTGGACATGTAGATTTCTTTTGTAGAATTAATATGTCAGAAATGCTTACGCTATGGATACATGCACCTGAATCAATTGTTCTATGATGCCTTTGTAGTCAATGAAAAATGAGAAAATAAACATTACGAGGATGCAATTCATCTGCATATTTTAGATTTCTATTTTAAGATAAGAATCTAGAAGTGTCTATTTCTCTTCCATATTATGAAGACCACAAAGTGGCAAGCTTAGACAAGAAGTCTACACTGTAGAAATTTAATTTTCACCAGGTGAATCATCATTGAGTCTTTGACTGGTCATGCCAAATATACATCTTTCTCAAGAGGACTAAATGCAGTGAGAGGAATTGTGGCCTTTCAGATTTCTTCTTAATATAAACAGAGTAATTATTGTGCAGGCTTTTTTTCCTAACCTCTTTCCTTTTTAAAATATTTAACATTATGCTGTTTGATTTTGAATTCTGTATATAAATATTTGAATTGCCACTTCTCATGCTTTGGGTTTTCTTAAGTGTAGTTTCCAAGTAAATGTTTAATTTCATGGCTTATCCATCCCAAATGCGCTTTGCTTGCACTATTGTACGAGGCCATCCCAGGCAAATGCTAAGAAGACAACACAAGGCTGTAGAATACTAGAGTATCTGAAAACTAGAATAGTATTTCTATATAATCTGCATATCCTAATTTTAGAGATAGTGCAGACGGTCAGAAGAGAAAAAAGTATTTTCCAGCAGCTAAAGGGAATTAGGAAAGATCTTTTGGAAATAATAGAAAAGCAGGGAATAGTTGAGTCCCATGTACCCTGAGAAAGTTTTTAAAAAATACCTCTACAGTCTGGGCAATCTGTTACATGCATGTAAAAAAACTTAAACTAAAAAGGCTGGTGAGCATCTGTGGTGAGAATTAATCACAATAAAATAAAATCTAAAAAAATTTAGTTATTTTATCTGCCAACTTCTGTTGCATATTACAAGGTGCAAATGTATTACAAGGTAGTGTTAATCTTATTTACAACAAAATCAGTGAGTAAACTGCCACACAAATGGACAGGTATGGCACTAATGATCACTTCCTCAGTTTGAAAGAAAAAAAAACCCACTACAGAATCTTTAAACTATACATTTAGTATAGACTGAACTAAATTGAAGTTCACTATGAACAAAATTTCTCTATATAGTCAGTGCAGTTTGCTATCAGTGAAAATCATTATTACAAAACATTAACAATGCTGAAGATCTGGCCAACTAGCTTAAAATTAGAATGTAGTTTAATATAATAGCTCATTCTTCACAGAGGAAAAAACAAAGTTTTGATGCTTTTCAACAGGAATTGTACACAAAAGTACAAGATGATACATGAAGTTATCAATATTTGATAATGATAGACTTTTTTTTCTGCTTATTGAAAGATTACTTAAATTGAAATATTCTTGGATAGGAATAAATGTGGTGAATAATTTCTGTTAGTGTCCTCCTTTTTCAATTTCTAGACATTTTGTATCTACCACAGAAATAAATTCTTCCATATTTCAAGGCCATACATTGATTTAAATTGAAGCATTGAAGAAAAAAAAAAACCAAAAGTATGAATTCCCATATTCTTGAGTAATATATATTTGTGTGCTTATATGTGTATGCATACATATATATATAAACATTTACTCACAGCCAAACATCTTTATCAGTATGTTGCTGATTCTAAAAGGCTCTCCTGTATTGTTATTTCAAGAAGTTTTCTATCAGAATCGTATAAAACTACATAGCTTAATGCTTATAATTGAGTTATATATAATGGAGATTATTTTATGCAAAGAATGCTTATTTCTAAAGTAATTTATTCAGAAAGGAGTGTAATGGGCCACTATTAACATGGTTAGATTCATGTTCAGAGGTGTTATCAAGCCCTGCTCTTCACAGCAGGGCATTTATTGAAACAGGTATTGTAACATATCCATCCAAAATGTGTTTCACCAGGGAAAAGATCATTATTATCATTAACCCTTACAATGTTGCTCACTGTTTACTCACAACTATATTGAAATGAATTGAAATTAATCACTCATTTTTCAAGGCAGTATTTCAATTAAGAAGTTCATACTCATTTTGAGGAGGAGGTGTGCACCCACACTTACATGAGTGAAAAAATATGCAAAAACATGCAAAATCAGGTTAACACTGCACCATTAATTACAATAAGGCCTAGATAAAGGCAGAGTATGCACAGAAGTAAGTCTGCTTAATGCTATTTTCAGCATTACATTTATTTCTGTGTTTAGTAAATTCACTACAGTTATAGAAAGTTGAACAATTAGAATGCCTGTCACAATAAAGTGTAAGGTAAATTATTTCAGTCAGTTACAACTAATTTATTACAGTTCTACAAATATTTCTGTGAGGTAGACAGCACTAGGTAATTTAAAGTAATTTACCTAATTTACCCATTTTTTTTCAAAATATTTATAAGGAGCTATTAAATGGAATATCACATAAGAAGCCATTCATCTCAAGCAGTTAAAAGATATAAAAGCACAGACTATGAAAGGATATAAATGAATGAAAAAGGATGTAAATGCCAAAAAAAAAAAAAAAAATCAAAAAAGAATCCACAAAAAAAAAGCCCAACAAACCAAGCAAAAGCCCCCAAAACTTTCAGGTTTTTTTCACTGCAGTGAAAACTCGAAACCTAGGACTGCCACAAGGTTCCCTAATTGGTCAATACTATGTCTTACATGTTTAAGAGATCATTAATGAAACACCCACAGAAACACCACTGATTCCTTAATTGATGCCAAAATAAGCATTGAAGGGTATGGACCCTATGCTAAAAAATTCAGTATGAAAATAAAACAAGAATACATAGTTTGGTATTCTTACTTGACCTATTCACACTCTTTAGACTGTAGTAACTTTTTAAAAATTTGGTATTATTACATGATAATATTATATCATATAATAATTATATAATACCACAATTATATTATTATGCAATATAATTATAATGTTTCAATAGAATTATAATTACGTATTGTAATTAAAATATAATAAAATCACCATTATAATAAAAAAACTTACAAGCTTGTTGCTTAGGATTAAATTAAAAGAAGTGCATTTAGAAGCTAGGCAAGCTCCATTCTGTAAAGTAGACATTAATTCTGCATTGTATACCTTAAGTCTATGTGCAGATTATAGGGAAAGTTAGGCACTTCAGAATGACATTACATCAAATCATAGAATCTTAGAATCATAGAATATTAGGGATTGGAAGGGACCTCTGGAGATCATAGAGTCAAACACCCCTGCCAGAGCAGGAACACCTAGGACATGCCACACAGGAACAGAACCAGACAGGTCTTCAAAGTCTCCAGAGAAGGAGACTCCACAACCTCTCTGGGAAGCCTTTCCAGTGTTCTGTCACTCTCACAGTAAAGAAGTTTTTCCTCATCTTGAGGTGGTGCTTCCTGTGTTTCTCCTTGTTACCATTACCTCTTGTCCTATCCCAGGGCATGGCTGAAAAGAGACTGGACCCTTCTACTTGACATCCACCCTTCAGATATTTGTAAACATTCATGAGATCCCCTCTCAGTCTTCTCTTCTCCAGGCTAAACAGCCCCAGGGCTCTCAGCCTTTCCTCATAAGAGAGATGTTC
>WUAM01000297.1:661124-679815 GCA_024336885.1 Actenoides hombroni
AGAAGGCTATCAGATTAGTCAGACATGACTTCCCTTTAGTGAATCCATGTTGGCTACTGTTGATAACCTTCTTTTCTCCCATATGCTGAGATATGAACTCCAGAATAATATGCTCCATTACCTTTCCAGGAATGGAGGTGAGGCTTACTGATCTGTAATTACCAGGGTCTTCCTTCTTGCCTTTTTTGAAGACTGGAGTGACATTGGCTTTCCTCCAGTTCTTAGGTACCTCACCTGTTCTCCATGATCTTTCAAAAATGGTGGAAAGTTGTAGAGCAACATCAGTCAGCTCCCTCAGCACTCATGGGTGCAGCCTATCAGGGCCCATGCATTTGTATGTGTTCAGTTTACTCAAGTGATTTCCAACACAATCCTCATCGACCAGTGGAGAGACTGCCCCCTTCCAGGCTTTCACTCTTACTTCCAGGATCAGGGATTCCTGGGGACTGATCTTTGCAGTGAAGTCTGAAGCAAAGAAGACATTCAGTAACTCTGCCTTTTCTTCATCCTCTGTTACCAGGTCTCCCTCATCATTCAGCAGTGGGACCACATTTTCCCTATTCTTCCTTTTACCATTGATGTATTTGAAGAAGCCCTTCTTGTCCTCCTTTATTTCCTTTGCCAGAGTTGGAATGCTAAACAAAGATCTGACTAAAGCAGACCAGCAGGAAAATGCTGAGGTTAAAGAAAAATATAAGCTCAGGCTTACTTACATGTACAATAAACCTATCATAGTGTAGTAATTTGTGTGGGACAGTTTTACCCCATCAATGTGTGTTCAGCCTACCTGATCAAGTTACTCAAGGGATAGGATGAGATTTAAAATTCTGATCAGGCTTAATTATCAGTTGATAATTGAATTTCTCGATACGTCCAAATGAAATGTTACTCTACATATACAGATAAAAATTTAACACATTTTAAGTCACACAATTAATTCTTTTGGAGTTTAGGTGATGACTATTTATTTATATAAGAAATATAAATGTTTATAGCAGGGAAAAATAATAATAAAATCAATTAACTGCTTCATTTATGTTCTATTTTCATCAGAAGTAATGAAGCAGTCAATTGATGTTATGCAGTGAGGATATCATTCAACACATTTAATATATATTTACAAAAAAAGGCACAGTAATACATTTTATGAATATAAGCCTATGTAAAATGTCTTTTGAAGAATCCTAAACTTTATGTAATTGCAATGAGATGAATTTGTAGAATAAAAAGTATTTTAAATTACATTCTTGGTGTCTTGATAATTACATCCAACAACATTCCTCAAGCTACACAAAAGAAGGTGATTCTTTCTGTTACAAATTAAATCAGCCTCATGCAACTCTTAGAGTATCAAAAAATGTGTTGACTTTTAATGATCGAATCACCAAAGCCCTTCTGTTGGTAAACCGCTTTTAAACGCTTAAGCCTGCGTAAGTACTTGCTAATTAAAGTTAGTTAGTAGACTCACTCTAGATCCAGATTACATAGCACAAAATAGTGCTTCAATATAAATCAGCTAGAGAAGAAGTGCTCAGTGCTAAGAATAGGAAAATTTCATCCACTTGACTGAAGAGAATGCAGTAATATATCTAATGTCTATATAGTAGTGTAATTATGAAGATTCACTAAAAATAACTATTAGAAACAATTTCCCAGAAGTTACATAATTATATATATAGATTTATTTTTTTTTTTCAATATATTAGGAGTGCTGAAGGTACTAAATGAAGATACAGTTTGGTCATACCCATTCAGAATATTCTGCACCTGATTCTGGATTATCTTTTATTCCTACAGAGATTTGCATTCATTATAATTGCAGAATTCCTAAAGATTAAATTCTCAATCTCTTCCAGTGACATGCGCATTTCATAGCATTATGATTTTGAGATTTAATGGTCTTGGGAAGCTTAAATTGTATTAAACTTTTATTAACTAAGGATTTTCTCAGTTTAATTGAATAACTGAAAACACTCAAAGCTTACATGAATTGACAGAGATTAAAACTATACAATAAAATGAAAAATATTTCTTAGATTGTACAGCAAAAGAACATAAATGTAACCTGAAATAAACGTAAAAACAGTGTTGACAGTTCATATTTTCTTGTGTAGCAGTACATTTGTTCTACCAGCACAGTTTTTTTCTGCAGAAACTTATGTAGAAGATATCAGCTTAATGCAGAGAAATTTTATTCTTTATTCTATGGTTTTGTTTCCAGTCTCTGTGAGCCAGCGCTTTTTAATATGCAATAAATTCCTAAATCATTATATGAATTAATGTACTAATGGTATGTTAATACAATTAAGTTTTTTAACAACTTGCTTACCTGCTATGGTAAATACATAAAATCAGATTCTCTCAAGAATTTAGAGAAGAACTACTGCTAATAATTATTTTGGGTTTTGGTTGGTTGGTTTTTTTCAAAATAAAGCTAAACCAAAATGTTAATAAAGTTGAAGATCAGAATGTTTTGTAAAAAAAAATAGTATTGAAATTTATACTGCAAAACTAACCAGAATATAGACTAATTCTGTACTATCAAAAACTCTAGGTAAGGGGAAAACAGCAATGGATGAGTTAAGAAAAATAGTGAAAGAACATATATATAAAAGAAATACAGAAATACAAGAAAAAAGAAACTGTAATAATAAAAAGTGATAAAACATTTCTATATTTTTATAACATTTGTGTAACACACATATATATGTAAAGGAATTATAAATGCACACACACACAGAACAAAAATGTTACTGGTAGTAGAATATTTGTATCATTATGAAGAGTCTTAGTGGATTCCAAGAGTGAGACAGGAAAAATATTTTAACCCTGGATATATGAAACTTATGCAAGAAACTGAATGAAGTACTTCTTTGATCTGTCCTCCTCCATAGTCAGTGGAAAGAGTGGAGATGTCAGAAGACATGCTGGAAACTTCCATAAAAGTGGACTCACCATACAGTAGTGACTCTGTTTTCAGTAGAAGAAGTTGAGTATGATTAGAATCCAATGAAAACCTTACACTTCGTCTACTAAAACTGAATTTTACCTAATCCCCGCCACTTGATCTATATTACTGTTATTATATAAAGACCTAGTAATTCATGAATGGCATTAGTTTTTGTCTTCCAATGCTTGTTATCTATTCCCACATGGTAGATAATATAGGAAGGACATTGAATAACTAGCTTCACACCAAAGCAGCATATGAAATAGAGTTTACATGTATCAGACAGTAGACAAATTTTGCAGCTTGTGAAAAGGCTGAAATTGTTTGTTTTTGTCATTAGCTCTAATACAACATTATTTTAAAACAAAGGCTATGTCTTCACAGTCATCTAGTTGCCATTTAGTGCAATGTGTTACTTACCAGTATCATAGGTGGAAGATAATTCCAGACTGTGGAAATAAACATGATCAAATATTTATTTATGTTCAATGGTACACACAGCTGTTAATGAACAAAGCAAAGCTCTATACAATTTGTAAATCAGAGACATTTACAATTTTCTTTATTTTTGGTTTACCACATCTGTAGCTTTTAATTTGCAGA
Source organism: Actenoides hombroni (assembly GCA_024336885.1). Taxonomy (NCBI): domain Eukaryota; kingdom Metazoa; phylum Chordata; class Aves; order Coraciiformes; family Alcedinidae; genus Actenoides; species Actenoides hombroni. The sequence continues at coordinate 664,678 of WUAM01000297.1, forward strand.
ATTTGCAACAAAGGGGATCCATGCTAGTATTTTGCAGCAGATGTGACTATCACTATTTAGATGGTGTAAAAAAATAATTTACTGTTACCGGATTCCTTGAAAGTATGAAAAGAAAGAATACATAACTTAAAAAATTATACCTGGTTTGTTCCACTCTTTACAGTAATTTCTGTTGGTTTGGGGTAACTTGTAGGGTGATCATGAGAAGTTTTACAGGAAGTTTTGAGGGTTTGAAATATGCTTTTACTCTGGACTGCAAATCAAAATCATTGAAAATTTTGCAAAATAGACTTGTACTGAAATAATTTATTCTAAATTGAGGTGGGCAGGTTTCAGATTCTTCAATATTTCTGCTTTGTTATATAATTCACTGATCAGGAAGCCCATGCTGATTCTTAGAAAACTTTGTACTGTAAATAACTGCTAAATCAACATGTGTGTGCTTGTTCCAGCTTTGCCAGAGCAGAAATGTTTCAGCAGGAAAAAGCTTAACAGAAAAGCCTTTGAACCACTCCAGTTTCTCTATAGCATAGAAATTAACTTCAAATTAAAGGGCTATCAAAGATTTATAGGCCTTAAGTCTATGAGTATTGGCCTATCATGAAAAAGACAATAGATATGATAAGCCACAAAGCTGACTAAGGGTGCACTTATTTGCAATAGTTGCCTTTTTTGTGCTTGATAAATGAACATCTGAGATAAAGGAAACACTCCCCAAAACAGAATGACAGCCTTGTTTGTTTCAAGAGAATTCCTCACCCATCTCCCTATTTTTCTAAGGATACATTACAGATATAGTGGTTGAAATTGCCTCAATGTGACAACCAGGAGACACAAACATGACATTAAAGTTCTGCTTTTGCTCAATGCTGCAGAATTTTGATTTAACAGGGTGAAAAAATTAAGTGCCACTGATATTGCCAAAATTGAGTAGATATTAATAAAAAGTTGTTGAAAAAAATTAAATGTGTACAAAAATATGTAATGGAACATTATTTTTCAAGTGAACTATTCATAAATCTTAGGATAAGATGTGACTATTCAGTTAGTTTATATCAGCTAGATTCTTGACTATTTTGTGCTAACAAAACATTAAACTATGCTATCAAGATGCCACATCTTAAGGGCTACTGGAAAAAACAAAAGAAAACAAAACAAAACAGAAAAAACCAAACACAAATCAAAAGTAAACCCACACCCAACCTGAAAAAATTGGAACCTCCTCTTGGAAAACTTTACTATTAGAATAGTAAGGACCAGATCTTTCTTATATCTTAGTTCCTGTCAAATTAATGGCTGGCTGATAGGTATATACTATTGATACTGAAAAGAGATATCCCTTGCTTCTTACAATTGCTTGTAAGTCTATTTGTACTTTGTTATTTCGTAAAAATTTTATTGCATCTAAGCAAGATCAAAATGAAGTTGTGGATGTATATCAACTAAAAAAAGTCTTTCTTGTGGGTCAGATTCAAGTAACTTGAATTAATGAACACTGCCCACAGTAAAGTATGATCAGATAAGAAACTGGCATTTAAGTAAAATTCCACTTCTTGAAGTCAAATGAGAAGAATTTACTGTAATTGAACTGACTCAGAAACAGAGTTATAGAGAGCTGACTGGAGAGAGAGAGTTTCCAGAGAAAGAGAGAGAATGTGGGGTTTCTTGATGCCAGTGATTTTTAGCCACTTTTTTTCCAATTACATTTTAAATGCAAAATTTGTATGCAAACCTGAAACCTACTTGTAGTCTAAGACCATCTTCCTTCTCAGTGTAAGCTCTTTCATTCTTTACCCACTGGGATCTTTCCTTCATTTCCCCTTAGTGAAACATAGAATCTTAAAACCATAGAACAGTCCAGGTTGGAAGGGACCTCAGAAGATCATCCAGTGCAACTTTTTGTGGAAAAGGGAGTCTAGATGACATTATCTAGCATTCTGTACAATTGTATCTTGAAAACCTCCAGGAATTAATGAGGACTCCACTATGTCCTTGAGGAAGTTGTTCCAGTGATTGATTGTTCTCACTGTAAAAAATGTTCTTCTTATGTCAAGGTCAAACCTTTCCTGCTGCAGCTTATGGCAAGTTTTTGGTAGTGGTGGGGCTACAGGGGTAACTTCTGTGATAGCTGCTAGAAACTTCCCCTATGTGCCATTTACTGCCAGATGGCTCCAAGACAGACCTGCTGCAGGCTAACGCCAAGCCCATCAGCAACAAACATAGTGCCTCTGTGATAAAATATTTAAGAAGGGGAAAAAACCCTGCACCAATACATCCAAATAGACGAGTGAGAATATGTGAAACAATTATGCAGACAAAAATGTCAGTGAAAAAGAAGGGGGATTATATATTGTAATTGCTTAAAAATGGAAAAATAAAGGTTTAAATCCTTAAGAAACAGCAGGTCATATAATCCAGGCTCCCCATTCTCATCCTAAATATTCAATAGGCAATTATGAACAACATGGGCCTGTTAGCCACTGTCAGAAAAATTGACCATACTCTTTCAGTGTCTCTCTTCATGGAAGTATTCAGTGCTTTGAATGTTACGTAGTTGGGTTCCTGACTCAGAGGGACAAAACTATTAAGAGACAGAAGTTTGAAGCATTTCTACTTCAGCATTCTATTACCTGGCTGTAACCAACCACTTTCTCAAAAAGCTATACTGACATTTACATTCTTTTAGAAGTGTATGGACAATTTAAAACAGCCATTTTCCTAAAAAAAGACCACCCAAAATCAGATATGTCAATGTAGCCCATGAAGCTATGCTGGACATATTAAAACAATTTTCTGAGGCTAGGTGCTCAATATCTAAGCCAACCTGCTTGACTATTTGGGATATATACTGTAACATAGTATAATTAAGCTCAGCAAATGTAAGTTTTAGACTAAGTTATGTTGCACTGATTACTTGAATAGGCACCTAGACAGATTGAGAACTTGGCCTTAAACCTTTTCTATTGTAATTATCTTGTTCTCTATTATTGAAGTTTTGAATCATGGTTTATCTGCAGTCATATACTAGGTTTCATTGCATACATTTCATTGCCTTCTATTTATTTGCACAAACACTCCCTTCTTATAATATATTTAAAGATAATGTAAAATTGTTGAGATCTGAGGTGTGTGTGTTTGGTGATTTTTTGTCATTTATACCTCTGCTTCTTTAATTCTTCATCTCCCAGTTTTCAGAGGTTTAAGCATAGTTGGACATTAATTTCATGAAGAACTGAAAGCATAACTGAGCAAACAAATATCAGCTAATATTAGACCTATAAATACAGAAATGTTTTGAGAACTGTTTTGTTATAGATCTACACTGAGAAAAGCACATCCACAAGTGCCACCAAAACACAACTCCACTTAGATCAATTTTCTCTAAGCTGTAGGCAAGAAGTGCAGAAGGAAAAAAGTTGAACTGAAAAATTTGTAATTTTCTTGATACTAATGCACAAAACCAGCATACAAAAGTATCCATTAGGCATTGTCCAAATATTTTGTCTACTTTTGTCACAATAATGTAGTATGTTCTTCTCTAATCTGTATAATACATCTGTGGAATATATAAATTGCTTGTTTGTTGAATAAACTAAAAAAACCCTCAATGACAGCAGTGTATCTGATTGGGTAATACTTACATGTATTTCAATAGCCATATGCTTGAACTGATTCACACATGCAAGAAGAATCATATTTAAACCACACAGAAAAATTTTGATCTTAGAAATCCTTACTTAACATATGAAGTTGTCTTTGGGAGGCATTTCAAGTCTTATGCAGATATTGTGAATCAGTTGTGAATTGAAGAGTTCCAAAACATCTGCAAAACAGATTATAAGGCTAACTGTATAAGCATGCTGGAAATAGTGCCCCATGCAAATGTCTACTCCGTATTCGAAGAACAAGGTTTTGGGTTTAACATGAGCAGTTTTCTTTGACAATAATTCAAGAAATTTGGAAAATTTAGTAAGAATAGAATAATACCTGTTGGATGTCTAGTAATATTTATCCAGTAACGTAGTTCGATGAATTCTCTTTCAATCATTCAGCACATTGCTACAGTTCTAATTTGTACACACATACACACACATACGCACATTTATCTCTTTGTTTATTAATGCACCGTACTTAGCAGTAACACAAACACTGCAACATATTCTCTAAAATAAGAGCACAGGTCAAAAATTATATTTGGAAATAACAAGCTGAGTGAAAAAAAGAAAGAAAATTTATTGTATTAAGTAAGTATTACTCTGCTTTTTCTGGTTTTATAAATTGGCTCTGCAAGGTGTTTCAGCAGTGCAAACAGCTGGCAAGTTGCTTGCCATACTACCTTAACTTAGAAATTAAAGCATTTTATAATACAAAAAAAAACCCAACAGGAGCCACCTTATAAATAGTTGTAAGGTCTGAGAAATTTTTATTATCATAAATACCACAGTGGAGTCACTAAGAAATCCTGTAGATGATCACAAGAAAAAAGAAAAAAATATCTGCAGCTTGTTTGTAAGAATTGGAATGAAACTGGTTTGGGTTTTTTTCTTAATGAAAAATAAATTTTTTGCAAAAATAGTAATAAAAATAATAAGAAGAACAATAATTCTGATTACCATTTAAAAAAAATAATTTTGTGTAGAAATGAAAGACCAAAAGAGATACTCAGATATTAACTTATTGTGGGACTACAGGAACTAAATACAAAATAGACTGAATTGTTTGAAATTATCTAAAAGTAATATTTACCTATTTAAGTATTTCCAGTTACATATTGGAGTTTCATATACCACTGAAAGTTTCAGCATTTGAAAATAGTACCCCAATTTTATAAATGTTAACATAGCAGAATTATTTCACCTGGGAAAGGGGAATTCTGTTATTAAGGGATTCTGATGCCACAGTATGGAAGTGACTAATAATGTATGTACTAACTTCAGATATACACAGGATGATCTGATTTACTGAAGCTTTTTTCTATCATGAAGATAGTCAAAGAGTATCGCTCTATTTGTCAGGCTACAACAGTGCTGTAATTCATTTAAAGTTAAATGCTCCTACTGCATCTGTTCGTCAAGAAATTCCTTAGTCTACAAAACCCACTTGTTTTAACATTATTAATAGTTTACAAATTTCTGTTAAATTCAACAGAACTTAAAAATTTAGAAAATTAAAAAATTCTAAGAATTTAAAAGTAGGATTACACTTTGTCATTAAAAATGATCATTTTAAGCTTTCTCTATTTATGATAAAGTATCTTTTGGGCTTCATACAAAATATACATTGTTGATAATATTTTACGGATTATTTAGGGTTTGGTGAAGTTCTGCTTGTTCTTGAGCAGAACGCCACACTTTGAATAAAATCAGAAACTTTCCAGGGATCTGAAGGTTCTTTCCCTTCTGCTGCATAGGTTACCCAGGAATCTTTTTTGGACTCATCACCATTGTTTCCCTGGATGCATAGGGAGACAAACTTTAGCTGGGTGTTTGGAGTGTATCCCTTTGGTCTTGTGACTAGACAAATGAAAACTGGTTTATACCCTTTCACAGGAAAGGATAAAAAACTTTTGCTTTAGTGAAGGTGTTGTAATAAATAAAATGCCGTATATACTGTGCAAAATAGCTGTCATCTTTGGATAAGACTGGAGATCTCACTTGTTTCTCCACATTGGAACTGTAGCAGTATTGCTACAGTATTGATGAATACCCTCCCCCAGAAGAGTGTCTTGAGACTCTGGTGACTACGCAGGGAACCTCATGGCCAATAAGACAGAATTGAAGTGCTCTGATGGGAGCAGGTCAGCAGTGTAGATTAGCCTCATGAGACACAATAGTATTTAAGAGAACTGCCTACACATAGAAACTGTGAAGGTGTAGACTTCTCATGCATTATTCATCAATCTTTTTTTCTTAAACAGCAGCAGTCATGCCCACTTCTCACATCTCTTCACAGAAATTACATCTAAACTAATGTATACCATGAAAATTCTCCAGACATTGGTGGAACTACGTTGATTAAGCCTGGTCATGTTCCATCAGATCCCCACATGCTTTGACTCTCACAGAATCTCTTCATTTCTCTGTGCTTTTCCTTCCTTCTTCTTCACACTTTTGCCCTGCTCCAGCATAGATCTTCTATACATGCTGCAGTCCTTCAGGAACAGACTGCTCTGTCTTAGGTCCCCTGTGGGCTGTAGTTCCCACTAGAAAATTTCATCCTGTATGGGCTCCTCTCCAAGGAGGTTCCTGCCAGAACCCTGCTCCAGCATGGGCTGAAACATGGGCTGCAGTGTGGATATATGCTCTATTGTGGGTTCTCCAAAGGCTGCAGGGGAATCACTGTCTTGGCACCTGGAACGGCTCCTTCCCCTTCTTCTCTTACCTTGGTGTTCACAGGACTGTTTTTCACACATTTTTTCTTCTCACCCCTTACACTGTAGGGCATCATTTTTGCCCTTTCTTAAATATGCTACCATCTTGGCTGATGGGTTCAGCCATGCCCTGTAGTGGGTCCATTGGATCTATCTGGAACTGGTGGTGTCTGGAATAGGGCACGTCCTTGTCTCTCCTCACAGAGTGCCTCTGCAGACCCCTGCTGTCAACACCTTACCATGTATACCCAATAAAACTTGTCCTCCCCCATTTAATCCTTTTGATTTGCCTCAAGGGTGTGATTTAAATCTTAGTAAAAATAATAAAAGAATTTTAAAATTTGTGGGTTTTTGTTGTTTCTTCTTATACTCTGTGTGAATTAACCACTATTTCACTTCATTTTTTCCTTTACAGACACTGGTATCTTAACAGTTATGAAGGTCTCAGTAACTCAAGAATTGTGAGATTACTGGCAAGAAACACACTTTGTGGGAGGAGGACACACTGACCCTTCTTCAAAAGCTGCAAATATCTATTTAAGTATACAATATATTGGGGTTTAACTTAATTATGTTAGTCAGTTAAATAATTTGGCAAAAGAATGGTTGGCAAATGAGGAGCAGAAAGGGATGTCAGTAACAAGAAAGGTAATGAATCCGTTAGCTTTTTTAGAGAGTGGGAAAGGCAGATGAAGATCACCTGTGGAAAACTGAGTAGCTCCCTGGGGCAAGACAGAGAAAATTGTCTGTAATAAAATTAGTGCCTCTGTTGAGCCTATAAATGTTAGTATCTTCTTTATATTGTGGGACTTCTTCTTTTTTTTTTTTTTTTTTTTTTTTTAAATCAGTAGACACTGGTAAAAAGAAAGAGAGAAAGCTTTACTGGCTTCTACATTAAACAAAGTGGTGTTGATGCTGATACTTAATGTGTATTAAAATAAAGTGACATATGACAACACTGAATTTCTTTAAACAATGAATATTTTTACTTTTTGATCCTCTTTTCTCTAATCTTTAATCATCCAAATTTCATTCCTTTCAAGACACTTTAATATAAGAAACAGACTTGTCAGCAGTAAATGCAGTTCTATGTATGACAACGGAAAGTCTGTATAGTGAACTATAACATACAATATTGTACAAAAATCAATAAACTACATATACAGTGCTTCAAGATTCCTGTCTGGCTATTAATTAACTGCCAGCAGAGTGACAGATTGTTGCTTGCTAAACTATATTCAGTTCATGCTTTAAGATCTATGATCTCAAGGAGTGCTGATTAGGAAAAATACCAAGTAGAAATACCCAAGTCAGCATAAAAGCTTATCAGGAAGTTTTTTAAAAAGATAGAAATACTAGTCAGCAGAATAAAATCTACATTTCTACATGATTTTGTTATTTTTTAAACTAATAGGACACTGTATAAACTAATAGGTATAAAACACCATCTCACACTTACCCATGTCTACCAACTGTATGGCTTAAACACTACAGAACCTAAACTGTTAAAGGCAGGGATCAGCTGGCTGGTGACAGGTCTCATGAGAGGGACAGGCAAGAGTGGGACTGTGCTTGTGGTTTTGTAGCCAGTTCAGACTGTGGGTGGTCACTTATAACTGGTCCGTAGGGAAAGCCACTAATCATGGTGTGAACTGGTAGCTTGCATGTGCAAGGTAGTATACTTATTGTCAGGCTTCTGTCTGCTCTACTCACCCACAGGACTAGGCTGCAATCTTGACAGTCACATTAGCTAGCTGTTTGCTGTGTAAGCCTACCAGGAAGATTGAGGTCTCCAGGGCATTAGAATTAGAAGAATAACATATTTCAAAATAATCAACATTTTATAAAACTGTAAGTTGACTGTGACCTGATGAAAGAAAATGGTGTTACCTGATGCAACTGCAAGGATGAGGGTGAAAGTCCAAAGAGGAGTACTACAGCTTAGCTATGTTGACATCTCCACTGAAACAGACCTCTCAAAGACTGAAATGGGTGTCTAGACCTCAGACTGCATGGAGCTATAACACCTGCAAGTCCCTCTAGCACCTGAGGGCAGAGATGGAGGTCATAGCTGTGCAGGTGTGCCCAGCTAAAAGAACTCTTCAAACAAGTAGCTATGTTACAAGAGGAACTCACCAGGCAGCACAGTATCTGGGAATGTGAGTGGGAGATGACCATGTGACACTGTGCACTGTCCCATGCTGAGTGACAGCAAGGCAAGATGAGGATAATCCTGAAATCAACCTTGAGCTGGCTTCACAAGTAACTCATAAGATACTTGGCACAGAAGGATGAACCTTCCTCTAAAATGTCCCTACATAACAGGTATTATGATCTGGGGATGAGGAATGAAGACCATGTGAGTAATGGAGGAGGATCCAGAAGAAGCTGACCATGCAAAGTTGATTCAGCCACCCACCCACATTAAAACCAGTGCCACCAGATGAGTATGTAAAGTAATGAGAGATTAGTTACTGAGAGACACTGAAGCACCCATTCAGACATTTGCCATCCAATTCCTTGGATATAACCAGTTATATTGCCAGGTCAAGAAAGAGAAGAAAAAAAAAAAAGTTTTATCTTGATCTGTTAACCATTAAGAACATATTCAGTTTTTATATTCTTTTGTAAAAGCAAAATCATACGTTTCCATGATAAAATCTTGATGGTACAACTGTCAAAAGTAGTTTTTTTCTCAGATTCCTAGGTATGTTTTTTCACCCTATAAGAAAAAAACAACTGTATTCAATATATGTCTTAGGAAGTGAGTAGCTAAACACTGGTGTTGAGCAAATAACATACTCAAACAAATAACATACTCTTAAACTGGGTATATAGGAGCGGACAGTGTAATGGAAATAACATGGAGTTATGACATCCTAACTTTGCTGATCTTTTCTATAAACTTTTAATTGGAAAATTTCTAGTGATGTAATGTTGGCTGCACTTCCTGGGGTTTGTCTCCTCCATTTTTAAAGTATTTTACTTTTGGTATTTCCTTGTATTCTTCAATCTTTTTTGTTTGTTAAATATTCTCAAACCTGGTCTAGCTATATTTTCATTCATATTTCAAGTGGAGGTGGGGGAGAAACAACAGCACACAAAACGTAAGTATAGAACATTTCACCTATAAACACAAAAATTAAATGAGAAAAAAGCATACAAAGACTATACACAGTCTATTGGGTGTTGTTTGATATGGTATAAAGCATTCACTGATATTGAAGAATTTACTTAGGAAAGCTATAAATAGCACAGTATAACACAATAGCTTGCTCTGATATTTTATTTTTAACTAGAGCTCAAGCTGTGCACTCTATAACCAGACTAACGGGGGAAGTTAAATACTGACAATATACACTCAGGTGGCAATGGTTCAAGGCACAACAGATGTTCCCTTTTGTTTCTTTTTAACAGATTCCTATAAAATGGAGTATTAACTTTTAAAATATTTTAAGCTTGTTCGTTCTGCACCAGACATTTTTAAGAACACACTTAAAGTAGATGAGATTTCTATTTGCCTTGAAACACTGTTCCTAAAGATGGCATAACATGTTTTTGCATTGCCAGAAATTCAAAACTTGAATACATTCTTTGTATACTTTCATTCTCCAGGGAACCTTCACTAAAATGAACCTCCTGAATATTTTTCAGTTGTTGTTTCCCCTCTGATTATCACCTGACATATTTCCCAATATGAGAGCTTAGAAATGGTCAGCAGTGAAAATATAGTGAAAATATAACCTTCAAGGCATTGAACAGTGAATACTGTTGTTTTCTGAATGGCAGTGTTTAGGCACACATTCATTACATTTGTCTCTAGGGATGAAAATATACAAGAGTAAAGGTAGCGTATTATCTACTATTCCTATATTTTACTTTGATCTTCTCTTTCACCTTCTTTTGATAATGTGGACAGACAGAGATTATAGAAGCCTAAATGAAGTCATTTTATTGGTTCTCCTCCCTGCAACAAAGGATGCCTTAATACTAATCTACTATGTTTTATATAATTCAAATTATTCTTGTAGAAAAAAAAATGTAATAGTCAGGGAGATAGCTTTTTAAAAATTTAGACTTCTAAGCCTTTTCTATTTCAGTGTGCAGCAATACATAAGTCATAAACAGTCATCAGGAAAGCTGCAACAAAGCATACGTTAATAGATTCAAAATTAAATCTAGATCCTTTATAGGGGGAAAAAAAAAAGCTTAGTAAACTTTAAAGCTCATAGTTCTATAAAAAAAAAAAGGTAGAAATACACATAAATTAGAATAAAGTTCAATTTGAAATGGTATCAAGGAAAACATAAATCTCTATGCAGAATGCACAAACAGGACCAAATTCTGGCCCTGATATATTTTCTGATAGTCCTGTGTCCAAATAACATTGATAAAGTACCATAGAGTAAATCTTAACAGAAAACATAGTGTATCCTGAGATTATACGATCTTGATGCATTTAGTTAAGTGAGTATCGGGGAATCTAGTGTAATTAAGCTATGTGCTCCATGGAGCTGAGAATAAGAGCAGCAAGATGGGCTAACTGCATTTTACATTGTAGGATTTTGGCATCCCAAATGGCATCTCAGAGCAGGTACCATGCTGAACTCCTCTGTGGTCAGTCAGCAAATTTAGTGTATGGCTGCATAAAGACATTAGTTAGAAAGTGCTGAGCAAAAGGACAAATGTAAATTATGCTTCTTGAGCTCTTTATCTAGAACTGCAGAGCCATTTTTCTTTCTGTTTTCAGTTACAAACCTAAAAGTAGACCTAAATTTTTTTTACATTTTATTTTATAGATAGCTTAACTGTGTATACATAGCAACAGGAAGAAGGAAGATTGTGCTTATTTTTCCTATAATATCCAAGTAGTGAAAAGAGCTGTGCAGAAAGATGATCATAGATATGCAGTTTCTTTCTTTTGGAGAATTTAAAACTCCTCTTTAACACTGTTTAAAAAAAAAAGACATTTGAGAGTTCAGGACCATAACCCAAATGCCTCTACTTTCAGTGAAATGCATTCTTTCAGAACAAGTTTTCATACCCCCAGAATAAGCTATGTTTTCTTCTGTCTGCTCTCCTGAATCTGTACTTCAAGGCACAGTGGTCAAGCTTCAAAGGAATGGCTGTACAACATGATCACCCATACATACTGCCCTGAGGGAGTGGTGAAATTACACCTTGGCCATAAGAAAAACTAAAAAATCCATATTTTTTGATCAAGTACTGTAGTCACACATATGTGACATAAAGGTCTGCATCACTGTTGCTTCTTCTAAGCACCTATGTATATCTCACTGAGATGAGGTTTCTGTGATCACGTGAGTTCTTAATTTAGATAAGCATCACAGTCCTAATATTTGAAAGGAGTGTATCTGCTCTTGATGGCAGACATTTAGGATAAGGGTTTCCTCTCAACTAATTTACATGTTTAAGGTAGGTATATATTAAAGTAGAAATAGGTGCCTGCAGAATGTTACTAATATCCTCCTTTTTTATACTTCTACATGTATTTGATCTGCATGAGAAGTAGTTAACTTACTCCCTAGCAGCTCTCCTAGTGTTGTGGTTTGCATTTGTAGCTAGAACAGTGCTGGCTACTAAGCCATGTTTTGGCTACTGCTGAGCAGTGCTCCCATAGTGATATACTTGTAAGGAAACCAGGTGCATTCCCTATTATCGAAGTAAAATGAACTGTGACAACTAAAAGGAACTTGGACCAAACAGAATGAAGACCATTCTCATCACTAAGGGAACTACAGAAAAAGCAAGTTAGGAGGTAACCATAAGACGAATTGATAACCATCTTTCTTCTATGAAAGGAAGAGTTCACCCAGAGGACAATGTTGGGTGATCACCAGGGGGCCCTGAAAGACCCTTCAAAATCCTTCAGAAACTCTATTTACATGTGTAATGACTATGTAAATATGATAATTTGTTCCAGGAAACAGAATGAGTATGTATAATAATTATAGAAAATTTAATATATAGGTATGCTGACCCAGACTGAACAAAGAGACATTCCATACCACATGATGTCATGCTCAGTAATAAAAGCTAAGAGAAAGGTGGAAGAGGAGGTAGAGGGTAATCTGCCATTAAGGCATTTGTCTTCTGAAGTAATAACTATGCATAATGAGGACCTGCTTCCCAGGAAATGGCTGGACATCACCAGCTGGTAAGAAGTAGAAAATAATATTTTAATTTTTTTCTTTTTTTTTTTGCTTTATTTCTGCATGCTGCATTTTCTTCTCTTCATTAAATTGCCTTTACCTAAGTTGATGAGTTTTTAATCTTATTTTCTGCACCTGTCCTGATGAGTTCAAGCTCAATCCACTACACTGTCTTAATGTGAGATGAAACTCATAATTTCAATTTCTCCCTACTGGCCATGAGCAGAAACATAAGATGATGTAGTCAGCTGTGACATATATTTTGTATATTTCATCAGATTAATATTTTCCTTTTTTTTTGTATATGTAATTCAAAAGCTTTTTAAAAATTGAACAATATTAAAATCTTCTTGCTTTCATTTTTAAATAAATGAAAATATAAAGAAACAAAAAGAGAACTATGCAATTATTAGCGTAACCATTTTTAAATTCAAAATCTTACAACAACACTGATTCTTGCTGTTTTGATTATTTAAGACAGCTCAACTTATATATCTTACAAGGATTGGTGCAGCTGAGTAACAGAGGCCATTGTTACTTTTATGTTCAAACCAACAAAATCCCCTTAGGAAAAAAGTAAGAAATAATTTTTTTCAATGTATTATTCCATCCATCATTATGCAAGGTTTTTCTTGAAAAAGCTATCTTCTGCAGAAAAAGTCATTGATATTTTCCATGTAACTAAATCATTTCTGCATGACAGGACTTGACTCACATTTACATTAACACAGCTATTTTGTTTCCAGGGAGGTATGTTTTCAAACCAGAAGAGTATATATCACATTTAATCTCATGAAAGTTTCTTCCCTGAAAAGAGGTACAATAATAAAAGAACTAAGAGGAACAGGAAGAAAATATTTTTATTTCTTCCTTAATAATTTAAAGTGATATATAATAACATGGTTGATTCTTTTTTTGAGGTAATACCTTGCCTCTGATAAATCAGAGTATGTTAGCCTGTTCTACAAGGGGAAATATTAAGGAATTTGTATGATAAGGATGCACACCCCTGTTAAGGCTTTTTTTTGTTGGGTTTTTTTTCGTGTTTTTGTTTGTTTGTTTGTTTGTTTTTGTTTTTGTTTTTGTTTTTTTGTATCCTTACAGTCTATTTTCTTTTGAACTAGAGGGGAAAAAACCAACAATGTGTACTAGTTTTGGCTGCAATAGAGTTACTTTTCTTAGTAGCTCATATGGTGGTATGGTTTGGATTTGTGACAAAACCAGTGTTGGCAGCACACTGATAATTTCGTTATTGTTAAACAATACTTACACAGCATCAAGGCCTTTTCTATTTCTCACACTGCCCAGGCATCAAGTAGGCTCGGGGTTCACAAGAGCTTGGGAGGGGCACAGTGGGACAGCTGATCTCAACAGACAAAAAGGATATCCTGTAATGTATGACACTTAGCTGAGCGATAAAAGCTGGGCAAGAAGGAGGAAGAGAAGGACATTCAGAGTTAGGATGTTTGTCTTCTCAAGTAACCATTAAGTGTGATGGAGCACTGATGTCTTGGAGATGGCTGAACACCTGCCTGCTGATTGGAAGTAGTGTATGAATTCCTTATTTTGCTTTGCTTGCTCTCACAGCTTTTGCTTTCCCTATTAAACTGTCTTAATCTCAACCCACAAGTTGTCTCACATTTACCCTTATCATTCTCTCCTCCATCTGTTTTAATACATCTGAGTCATTGTCATGTTAATTTAATTTAAACTCATTTATAGAATCACAGAATCATTCAGGTTGGAAAAGACCCTTGGGATCATCATGTCCAACCATTAACCATACTCTACAAGTTCACCCCAAGACCATGTCCCCCAACACCACATCTAAGCGATGTTTAAACACATCCAAGGATGGTGACCTTCCTGGGCAGACCATTCCAATATTTCACTACTCTATCCATGAAGAATTTTTTCCTAATGTCTAGTCTAAACCTACCTTGTTTCAACTTAAGCCCATTCCTTCTGGTTCTATCCCTAATTACCTGAGAAAAGAGACCAGAACCAGCCTCTCTACAATGTCCTTTCAGGTAGTTGTAGAGAGTAGTAAGGCCTCCCCTCAGCCTCCTCTTCCTCAGACTAAACAGGCCCAGCTCTTTCAAATGGTCCTCATACGACCTATTCTACAGTCCCTTGACCAGCTTCGTTGCCCTCCTCTGAACCCACTCCAGCACCTCGATTCCTCTCTTGTACTGAGGTGCCCAAAAGTGGACACAGTACTCAAGGTGAGGCCTCACCAGTGCTGAGTACAGGGTGACAATCACCTCCCTACTTCTGCTGCTCACACTATTTCTAATACATGCCAGGATGCCATTGGCCTTCTTTGCCACCTGGGCAAAGCTGTCTGCCAGACAGCTCTCCAACCAAACTTCCCCAAGCCTGTAGCGTTGCATGGGGTTGCTGCTGCCCAAGTGCAGGACCTGGCACTTGGCCTTGTTGAAACTCATATCATTAGCAGTGGCCCAGCGATCCAGTCTAAGTCTCTCTGGAGAGCCTCCCTATCCTCACGCAGATCGAAACACCTGCCTAACTTGGTGTCATCTGCGAATTTACTGATGGTAGACTCTATGTCCTCATCAAGATCATCAATAAAGA
>WUAM01000297.1:694193-706995 GCA_024336885.1 Actenoides hombroni
GGGAAGTACTGAATAACATCTTAGCTATCATAACTGACGGCTCCTTGCGTCTTATTCTCTCCCTGCGTGCCGTGCTGCCCGGGGTGGGGGGGAGCAATAGAAGGGCTTAGTAGGCACCTGGTGCCGTGCCAGGGTCAACCTACCACATCAATAAAACAAAGATCACCTAGTTTTGGCTTGCTTTTTGCCTCTTTTCAAACAATAAACTTATTTAAAATGAAAATCTGTTTTTAAAACATCTCCATTCAGTTTTTAATCAAATTTAATTACATTGTAATATCAAATCTACAATTTTTCAGTGACTAATAGGGTGACAAAAGTTCTGACAGAAGTCAAGACATTTTAAACCATTAGCAGAAATTTTTAAGGCATTTATTCTTCCTTTATTGACATTTGAAAATCTTTCTCAATGTTATCTTGTTTATACCTGAGCTTTTCAGATATTGAAGTGTTTTCAAAGCTTTTCAGTTCTTCTTTGCAATGCCTGGAAATCCATATATGCTTTTTCAGCTTTCTTTTTCAAATGAGAGTCCTTGAAATTGTTTAAATTTGAAAATATTTGTTTCAGTTCTGTCTTCTCAATTAACTGAGCCTTCTTATATGATGACTCACAGAAGGCAATACATTTTAGTAGCCAGAATAAATCTTAGATATTGACTTGGAGTCTGAAGTAATCTTTACCTATTCCTTTGGATTTTTAAAATAAATTCAGCTGGAATCACATTACACTCAGGGCAAATAAGTATGTATTTTTATGTATTTGAATATACAAAAAAAAATATTTTTTCTAGAGTTCAATGTACTACATGGCTAGTTCTGATGATTTAATCTTTGTGTAGAAATTCAAATATTTACACCTATTGGGTTTAAGATCCTACATTATAAATCAAACCAAAAATTTGTAGTGAACCTAGTGAACAGGGTCCATCCTAATTTACAGAATTAAATTACATAGTTGCTAATAATTACTAAAAAGATTAAATTAAGATTCTTAGGCTGCTATTTCAAGTCCTTTTTTCTTCTTTATGTTCATGTTGATGAGAATCCCATAACCTTAGTTTACCAAACTTGTCAAAGGAATAATCGCTGAGATGCTGAAACTTCCAACTGAATGTATATATAAACACTATTAAGTCAATGGTATAATACATAGTATAGTATAATCATGATACAGGACAAGATTATGCCAAAATAGAAAAATGTATTGCCATGATAACAAAATGTCAATATGTTTATCAAGATTCCTGACAAATATAAATAAATAACTTCATCTTAGGACAGATGAAAATATGACTTAGGAGAAAAAAAAACAACACAGCAACAAAAACTCGTGGATTTAATATAGATTTATTAATCCTAAAGGAATGATGGAGGGATGTTGGTTGTTTTTATCCAAAAATCTTTCATGAGTCTGGAGAGGAATTGGTCTAAATGTCTGCAATGTAGACATCTACTTTTTAGCTCAGTATCTACCTTTATTTAGAGTCAGAAGAGAACAAATACGTGTTTTTAGGGCACATTTAATATTTAATTTTAGAGTAGACTAAAATAAGTCAGATGACTCATGGTCTGAAATGTGTATTTTTCTTGACTAAAAGAAAAGCCTGAATGTAGATATCTTCAATACATAATTGAAAAAATTGGATGTGATAAATTTACTCAAAAAGCCTTTGAGAAAGGAATGAATAAAATCCTTCTACTGTGTGAAGAGTTACAGGATCATAAATGCATTATTTTAAACAAATATCATGTTTTATCTGGAAAAAGTCACTCTTCCAAAATAAATAGCAACAGAACACTTCCTGTCCTTGGAATTTGGCTATTTATACTGCAAAACTATCCAAATCATGCCCAGTAACAATTTTGCAACATGTCAAAAAACATTCACTTGAACAAATCCTTCAAATAGTATGGTAGAGTATTAGCCAGAGAGAGTTTACAACTAGCAGTGGGATCGTACCATCCAGTTTTGAAGGCTAAAAGAGATTAATGAAGTGCACACAGTTGGCCACAATGCCAGAAAAGTCTTTGGCTATTATAGACAGCAACTTCATAGGCAGGTACAGTCTCTAACCTGTCAAGCTTAAGTGTACACACATACAATATTTTCTGTTAAGAACATTTCTATTTTATCATACTATGTAAAGAACTGCACACCAGTAAGTTTCTTGAAGGTATAATACTACCATATTATTATTATTATTATTATTATTATTATTATTATTATTATTTCACATATGGCCACCATATATTCACATGACATCTCCACTACATACTATTGTCCTGGGAGGACACACATTTTGTCTGTGGTGTCTGAGGTTTTTTTAATAATCAAAATATTTAATGTAAGTTAATTTTATATAATCCCTAAATATTTATCTTCAGCATTTGCTTCAGACTGACTGCATGATGAACACTTATCAATTACAAATAAACCAGGATATTTATTAAGTTTATTTAAATATAGAACACAAACCAAATGATTTTCAAACAAAAAGATTAATATATGTGAAACCTTCAAAATACATAGTAACAGCTGTTTTTCTTTGCATTGACTGTTAAAATGCTCCAAACTTAGAAACACAACTTTGTTAAAAAATAAATAAATAAAAAGTTCAACTTCACAGGCTTTTTGCAAGCTATCAGGAAACCCAACAGCTGGCTTGCACATGCTACAGCAGTAGCTCTGGGGTTTTATATGACATGCAATCATACCATATGCCTCATTAGAGAACTGTGTGGAAGGGACATTAAAATATTGTGAGATCTCTCTTCATGAAGACAGATATGCAACTGAGTTTTCTTCCATTTAACAAACTTGAGGCTTAAATTTCTTACAGATTTTTATAACTTCAGTACTAATTTTAACGTTTTAGATTAGGCATCTGTAATAGTACCTGTTTTCCCACTGTTATAGCAAACAAAAAACCCAAAGAAGCATAGATTTTTATCATATAACAAATCTCAACAGAAAAGCAGCAAACAAAATGTAAACTGAAGTCACCAATGATGAAGAAGTCTAAGATGGAATATAATGTTTGTCTCTCATGTTTTATTTAGCACTATCTGTAATGAAATAAATAAAATATTTTTTTATCATATTCAAGGTTGTGAAATTAATTAACTGTTTGTAACCAGAAAGATTACAGATTGGGAATTTTCAAAGATCTTGCCTACCCTGCAGGATGAAGGGAAAAATGTTTCCAGATGCTCACTGTGAATCCAGTTTTGGATAGCCTGAAAAATCAAAATCAACATGGATTAACGATGCTCATAAGTTTCCATTTATCCTTCCTGATGTGCTTATTCTGGTAAAAAGCAATTTCTCACTAACTTAGGCAACAAGCTTAGAGTTAAGCAGTTATTCATTCAGCTTTGTTAATAGGGTCTAATAAATTGGTGGTTGCAATATATTTTAAAACATAGTCTTGATTCACTTGTATTATTCTAGCTTTTATATCAATATATCTCTCTGAAACCAGTGTTGTGCCTTGGGCATGAGTCATTACTCCATTATTCAGTCTACAAAAGAGAATAAAGAAGCTGTGGATTTTGCTTCCTTCCGGTAACAAACTGGTTTTATTTAACCAAACTGTGGAATTTTTCTTAGGCAGACACTGATGTGGCTATCTTCTTTTAGAAAATTAATGAATGACAACATCATTTCCATCTGTAAATACCTAACTTATGGCAGTAAAAACAGTAGAACATGTTACAGCTGAGAGCCAATACTACTTTTTATCTATCTACACTTGTCTTAACATTTTATTTCAGTTTCTGTGAAACCTGAAAGCTATTAAACTGAATTTGCTTTCATGGTAATAGAAAGAAACAGTAACTATAAACCACTCCACTATTTCAAATATAAAATTGAAGTCTTCAAGTAGTAACCTGTAGGAGAGAAAAGAGATAACAAATAAATTTTCACTGGAATTACTTTTATGTATGTTATTCTGCTCCACAGATTATTTTGTTTTTCTTTTTAGGGGAAGGCATGGAAGGGGGAGGTTGTGAACATTTCCATTAAATGTAATCTCCACAAATGGAAGATGATTAAAATATCACACTATGAGGACAAAAGACAAAATTTAACAATAAAATAATATACTGGCTATGACTTGGATTTTTATTTCCAACATTGACCTTTTAAGTTTTCTGAAGAGAGGCTTTTATAGCAGCATATCAACATTGCAACATTTAATATACTGTTTGTTTGG
This sequence comes from Actenoides hombroni, assembly GCA_024336885.1. Classification (NCBI taxonomy): domain Eukaryota; kingdom Metazoa; phylum Chordata; class Aves; order Coraciiformes; family Alcedinidae; genus Actenoides; species Actenoides hombroni. Next base: position 698,411 of record WUAM01000297.1, read on the forward strand.
GTTTTTTTAACCAGGGAATAATATAATATCACAGGCAGTGCAATGTGAACAATTAAACTTACCATAAGACAGTTTAGATCTCCAGATTCCATTAACCATATTGTTAAGGGGTTAAACATAACTGCTTAAAAATACAGTCTAAAAATAGGGCCTAGGTATTTGAAGCATTTTCATAAGGCTGAAGAATCTGATACAGATCTTAAGGAAAACAAGTGCTTTTTTGGATCACTAGCTTACAGACAGGTGGTTTATCCTAGTGAGTGTCAATTGGCATGAGATTCTGATGATGAGAACAGAGAATTGTGGGTTTGTTTGTCTTTGAATATTCAAGCAGATGAAACTCATAAAGAAAAGACAGAACACCTATACTCTTTAATTTAAGGGTATACAATTTGAATTCCACCATTGATTTCTGTGACCTTAATGTATTTTTTCCAAGTCTTATCCACCCTTGAGTGTATTTTATATTATTAATTTGTTTGTATCCAAAGTAACCCTCAGAGGATGTTCTAATTAGCTTTTCTAATGTCATTTGGTTTGCACAATTAGGTACATATACAACCAACTCTAAAGATTAATGTAGAGCTTCAGATGAGCTGGTAGTTTCTTCATCTTAGCCTGGATCTCTGTGCCAACTTGACCTTCCCACACTGAGGTGGTATTTAGAAGTAATAATCACATTCACAAAGTAATTCTAGCTCCTCTAATTCCCTGACATAAGCAGAATTACCAACTGAAGCAAACAATAGGTTATTTTCATACAAAGAAGCTTTTCAAAACCAGATTAATCTAAATGCTTTGATAAAATATCTTTCCCTGAGACACCCAGATCCTGATCTATCATGATAAAGTGTTTCCTGGAGATTTTTAGTGACGTCTAATAAGCTTTCATCACTTTGATACTTAAGAAATTTTATGGACATGAGGGAAAATAACATAGTTTAAAATGTGTCAAAACTGAATAATCAGTCCTTGTTTGTTTCATTGAGATGACAAGTAATGTAATTAAATGTGCTGTGCCTTGCTGACAGTTGAACACACTCCTTTCATCTGGAACTACACTTGTGATGTAAAGTTAACCATAAACAATATTCTTCACTTTCTTCTCTAAGTGCCAACTTATTAGTTAAAAGCCTGCTGACATATGGTGAAGTAGTATCAGCTGAAAAAAAAAAAAAGCAGTTAAAGTAAGCTTCTAAAGAAAGAGCTTTCAGAAAAATAATTTATGTGATTTTCAGTAAAAAATACTGGTATTTCACTTAGGCATTTCACATTAAAAAAAATAAATAAAAAAAGACATAATTGTGTATGGGGAAAAAATGAATAAAAAAACAAAACCAAGGAATAAGAATGCCCTAGTCATCATATCCTAGTCTTGCAAGTTAAAATTATACTGGAAAAGTCTTTCCCCCTTAAATTAAATTTCAGAAATTTTGTGCTAATAGGAGGTAAAACAGCTGGCAGGACTTTGTGGTAACTTCTGAAGTAATCTCTACTCAGGGGTCATGGTGTAAATTGAAGATGCTTGCAGCTGTGTTCTGAAAGAATTAATTATTGGAACTTATTTTATTAGACTGGAGTTATAAAGGTATTGATAACTGGAGTTATAAATTTATTGATTCATTAGCTCACTTCCGTCTGTACAGAGATTTTTCATGATACTTACTTCCTTAAACTAAATCTAGAATTAAATTTAGGACTGAACTACATACATTGGTCATTGTGACCACCTATGGGATAAGTTACAAACTTTGATTCAAGGCAAGTGTCTGGCCTATAGTGACAATAACATATGCTAAAGTGTTTCTCAGTTTGAAAATAAGTAGTTAAGATTTCTGTTTCAAAATTAAGAGTTGAGTAATCACAGACTTGTCCACTATGTGCAATGTTGTCATCTGGTGACTTGGGCAAACAGCTAATATGGCTTGGCCCACATAATACCAAAAATCAACAGGAAGTCAGATTTTTTTCTCACATCAAGACATTAAATGTCAAAGCTACTCAGTTTGGAGAAAAACACATAATTTCTGTTTAAATTATTGAGATGAGAACTGTCAACTTCTACATTGTTTTGTGTATTTTTAGTTTTCTTTTTTACTTTCATTAAGTAGAATGAGACTTGATTCTAATAATATTAAAGTTGCTAAAGCATTAAAAAAAACCTATATTGAGCTAATTTCTCACATAAGTTCTCTCCAAGTAATGACATGAGAACTAGCAGAATTAGTCAGTGCGGTAGCTCTCAATTCAATAACAAAATTTCTGGAATGTACATTTGGAGTATTTTAAGTTACCTGAGATTAAGAGCTGATAGAGAAATTTTGTGGGTTTTTTTAGACATTTTAAATGTTGCTGGAAGTGAATACATTATTACATTCTCAAATCTAGTAAAAACAGTAGGAATAGAAAATAGAAGATCAATTTTAACTGTACATATTGCAGTGAGCATGTTGAAATCCATATTTATCTAATTAAGTAACTACTACACAATCACAGAATTGTCATGGTCGGAAAAGACCTCTAAGATCACCATGTCCAACCATCAACAAAAACTAAAGCAAAGCCCAAACAAACAAAACCCCATAAAACCCCCCCCCACCCCCCACCTCTCTTTCTCACTAGAGCATGCCCTGAAGCGCCTCATCTACATGTTTTTTGAATACCTCCAGGGATGGTGACTCTACCACCTCCCTGGGCAGCCCATTCCAGCGCCTGACTACTCTTTCAGCAAAGAAATTCCTTCTAATACCTAGTCTAAACCTCCCCTGCCACAACTTCAGGCAATTTCCTCTGGTCCTGTCATTATTTACTTCAGAGAAAAGGTTGCACCCAACTCACTACAACCTCCTTCCAGATAGTTACAGGATAGTCAATTATTTCTTGGAAATGCTTGGCATTACCTTACCCCTCTTTTATATCACTCCTGCGGCTGATACACATGCCCAGTACTGTCATTTAAGGGTCTTTCAGTGATCTCCAAAAGAGAGGCTAATGACCCCAGGTCCAGGCTCATGAGCATTTTGAGGAATAGGGGGGTAGATGGGTGCCATTTAACCAAGTTCCTTCTTTTGTGGTACATTCTGAGGTAGACAGTTAATAGTGTTCCTCTGTCGTTAGTGGTTGTTGGTGTTCCTCTGTCATTAATGGTTGAAACAAACAACTCCCACACAGTCTCTTTACAAGAAATGTTTTTCCCCTGTAGGGGTGATGTTTGAGACAACTAATCAATGGTCTGTTACACCACGACCTTCAGATTTTTACGTACTATTTTCTATGAGCCTGGAGATGAAATATTATTTAAATATTATTTTTCCTAGTTATTTGCCTGTTCTGAGAGTTAAGATGGCAGAACTGTAACTCTTAACATAATTTTAAGAATCATATATGTTCAAAATAGGAACTCTGGCTTGAAGTTCACAGAATCACAGAATGTTGGAAGGCATCTCTGGACGTCATCTGGTTCAACCTGCCTGTTCAAGCAGGACCACCTACTGTAATTTAACCAGGACCATGTTCAGATGACTTTTGAGTGTATCCAGGGATGTTGACTCTACAGCCTCCCTGAGGAACCTGTGCCAGTTCTCTGTCACCCTCGAAGTAAAACAAAGTGTTTCCTGATGTTCAGAGAGACCCTCCAGTGCTTATGTTTGTCCCATTGTCTCTGGTCCTGTTACTGAAAAGAGCTTAACTCCATCTTCTTTTCACTCTCCCTTCAGGTACTTATATACTTTAGTGAGATACACCTAAGACTTTCCTTCTCTGGGTGGAACAGTCACAGCTCTCTCAGCCTTTCCTTGTAGGAAAGATGATTTAATTCCTTCATCATCTCAGTGGTGTTTTGTTGAACACTGTCCATTATATCCATGTTTCCCTTCTACTGGGGAGCCCAGAAATGGACACAGTACTCCAGATGTGGCCTCTTCAGTGCTGAATAAAGGGAAAGGAAGGATAGTCTCTCTCAACCTGCTGGCAAAAGTTTTTCTTATATAGCCCAGGGTACCTTTAGCTTTCTTTGCTGCCAGGACACATTGCTGGCTCATGTTCAACTTAGCGTCCACCAGGACCCCTAGATCCTTTTCTGTCAAGCTGTCTTCCAGCCGGATGGACCCCAGAATATATTGGTGCATGGGGTTGTTCTTCTCCAGGTGGAAGACATTGCATTTCCCTTAGTTGAACTACATGAGATTCAGCCCATTTCTCCAGCCATTTGAGGTCCTTTTGGTATGACAGCACAATCCTCTGGCATATCACCTACTCCTCTCAGTTTGGTGTCATCTGCAAATGTGCTGAGGATAAGTCTGCCCCATGATCCAGATCATTACTGAAGATGTTGAACAGGAGTGTAACCTGCATAGACCTCTGAGGTACGTTGCTAGTTATTGGCCTTCAACTAGACTTTGTGCTGATGATCACTACCCTCTGGGCCCTGCCATTCAAACAGTTTTCAGTGTACCTCACTGCCTGCTCATCCAGCCCATATATCAATGCTTTGTCTATGAGAATCTTAAGGGAGACGGTGTCAAAGGTCTTATTGAAGTCTGAGTAGGCAGTATACACTGCTTTCCTCTCATCTACCAGGCCAGTTACTTCACCACAGAGGTTTATCAAGTTAGTCAAGCAGAATTCACCTTGGTGAATAGACAATGACTGCTCCTGATGATTTCTTGTAATTCATGTGCCTGGAAATGGTTTCCAGGATTAGATGCTCCATCAGCTTTCCAGGGATCAAGGTGAGGCTGACCAACTTGTATTTCTCTGAGTCCTCATTCCTCTTCTTGAAGATGGGAGTAACATTTTCTTTCCTTCAGTCCTCAGGCACTTCTCCAAGTCATCATGAGCAATCAAAGGTTATTACAAGTGGCATTACAATGACATCAGCTAGCTTCCTCAGCATTCATGACTGCTTCTCATAAGGGCCCATGAATTTATATATGTCCAGTTTACTTAACTAAATGTTCCATTTTAAACGTGAATCCACTCTAATTTTTCAGTCTCTGTGCTGGGAAGAAATCTGAAAGGATTGTCACAAAAGTAATAATGGAATTTTATTAAGCCTTAAAAGTACCCTCTCTTAGGGAGGAGAGCTTAGAAAACATCTTTTTTTAACAAAGGATTAGCTTGCTAGATAGCCTGTAAATTAACCCACTGACTCTTGCAATGATACCTAATTATCTTTCCTTTCCTAATGAGAGTATTCATAAGTTATAAAAATAATGTTATCTAAATTGCAGTACTAGGAAGAGGGGTGAAAAAGAAGTTGAAAATTGGTCTTAAGATCAAGTAAATACTTGTACATTCCTGTAAAATTTTCTCGAAGAGAAAATCAGACAGTTCAGAAGAGAGGGATGAAAGAAGTATCTCAGATTCTACTTGATCTGAATGAAATGAAATGAAGGCAATATAAGGTTAAGGGAAAAGACCTATATATCACATGTCAGCTATTCTCTCCTGGATCTCCATACAGTCAGTGGAAAGACAGAAGTATTTTAAGGGCATAAGTGATCTAACCTACTTTTAAATAAATACCTCAAGATGAGATAAATCATGACCTTGAAGACCCTTTTTCTCTTAGTTGGTTATAAAAAGATCCAAACATAACTAGTTTATAACTGAAGACCTTTTTCTTATACTTTAGTGTTAGACAACTAATCCAGTCTGGGGGTTTTTATGTGATTTTTTTTTCTTCCTTTACAAATGACCTGGAAAGTAAATGTTTTTATTTTCCGTTGCACTGTTTTTTATATGTTGTATATGATGTATTGAAAAAAAACACAACACAACAAAACAGAATATGTGTAAGATGATGTAGCCTGTCTTCTCCACATATATATATATGGAAAATCTCTGAGCATCACTACACTGATTTTAGCTTAAGCCCACTAATGGAAAATACTGGACAGGGGTAAACGTTTGAATAATACTATCTCTCCTAGACTAGTTCTATAAGTCATAGCTTCAGATAAGCACTACTACTAACTTGAAATTCATTGTTCAAGACTTTATTTGAGATACAGTGAAACTAGACTGTTGATGTCCTGTTGCATATTTTATTTTTATTTCATTATTGCTTCCAAAATGATTAAGCAGTCTGATTTAAAAACAACAACAAAACAAAACAAAACAAAACAAAACAAAACAAAACAAAACAAAAAGCAAAACAAACTAACCAAACCAACCAAACAAAAAATCAAACAAAAAACCCAAAGCCAAACCAACCAACCAACGAAAAAAACACAACCAAAAAAACCCCACAAATAACCCTCCTCCTTTAAATTCCTTTGGTCAGGTAATGAATCAAGAACAAAAACTCCTTTATAAAAAATTAGAAGTTTATACCTAAAGATAGTTACTTTCAGAAAACTAATTTTAGGATTCTGCAGTTTGGAAATCTAAATCTTCCTCCAAATAGAAAAAGAGAAGCTCTTTTAGATGAACCATAACCCTCATTTTATAGAGACTCCCATATCCCTCTGTAAACTGAAAAGCAATAATTATTTTAGACTAGAAATGTGACCTCCAGCAATTTAACTTGTGTATACTGAAGCTAACTGCAAGTGCCTAAGGAATTTTCACTACAAAACTTAGATTTATCTCTCAAACTCATGCACTGGCCCCCTGATTGTCTATCCTATTTATCAGTCTGTTCATTCCCTGTTTGTGTTCTTTACCACATGAATTTCCTTTTTCCTAGGCAGAGGTACAGCCAAGGGGCAAACTCTACCCAATATATAAAAGCTATTCAGTGTCACTTGGCATCGGATTACAAGATGATGTCTTTTCAAACTTTATATACAGATGTAGATGATTCATGTCCCCAAATACTTCAAACCAGACTTTTTAATATTGATGTTTTGACTTTATGTACTTGTTTCACCAAAGTTGCACTTAATGTACGGAAATCTTTGTGTTAAGTCCAGATTGTCTAAAATAAAACCTTTCCTAAAAGAACTGATCAAAAATATTGTTTGGAATTTACCCCTAAAAGTCTTATCATAGGTCAATAGATAGGCTGGGGCTATCAGAAGAGTTAAAATCAGATGTGCTAAACCCTTGGCTAGTGTTCTAACCAATGACTCTTCTTACTGCCTGTCTTTTTTTTCTTATCTGTGTGATCTTATTTTGGCCAATTCATTCTCTATAATGATGCAAAAAATGTATTTTTTTCCCTGTGTGGGCTTATTTCACTTAACAAAACTATATACAAAGTGTATGTGTATGTGTGTGTGTGTGTGTATGTGTACAGTCAACTGATGCCATTGGATTTCTAATGAATTTTTCATGTCTATGTGTTATGCTTATACATTTATTGTAGCTACATCATTAAGCCTCTCCTTTAGGAAAGAACCTAAAGATTAATTACCTTTACCTCAAATAATGCTGTCAGTTTGATAAATGCAGGAAGAAAGGAAAATTTTCTTGTAACCAAGAAGGTAAGAACAGAAAATTTTTGCAATTTAGGTGTACTGGTGATCATATGTAACAAACAGCCCTTAGGTAAGTTTTTTCATTTGCTTTGTTTCCTTGAATTATCATAATTTTCCTCTGCTTTCATAAAGGAAGAACAATTGACAGATTTTGTACCAGAGCTAGTAAATTTCTCTGATTCTTCCTCTTCCTAACGTACATGGTATTATAGTCTGCAAAGGAAAAATACAACTGTAAGGTATCCATCAGATAGCCCAACCTGAGAATAACCTCACTCTTTCATAAGGAACAGCTAGTCACAAAAGGGTGGGTGAAAAGTCTCTGCTGTTCTTCTGCTGTATGAAATATAGTGGGGTTATGAGGGATTTGGAAACAAGTGATTTCCAAATAATGACAGGCAATATTCATGCTATTCATAGAATTATAGAATGGTAGGGGTTGGAAGGGACCTCTGGAGATCATTTGTGGAGTGTTATGACAAGGCCAGGCTGGTGGGAAAATGAGGAGTGTAGAGATGGGAGTATAACCTTCAGGATGTCCAAGAGATTAAGTCTGAAAAAAAGACTTCAGAAGCTTGAGTGGGAGTGCCAGTCCAAACAGCTTGTGAATGTCCTGTGAATATCTGCTTGTTGAACTGTTACTTTTAAGATAGCTACAAAAGGAACCAAAAAAGAACCTCTGTATTTGCCTGTATTGTTGGTAATAGGACTATGGCTAAGTGCTAATATTGATCAAGTTTTTGTGGTAAACATAACTGTCTATATAAGCTGCTTGCTGTTGTAATAAAGTGTCTCTCCTGCACATTAACTGGGGAGTCCATGCCATGATCTGCCACAATCATTGAGTCCTACCACCCTGACAGCATAGGAACACCTGGGGCATGCCACACAGAAACAGATCCAGGCAGGTCTTGAAAGTGTCTAGAGAAGGAGACTCCACAGCCTCTCTGGGAAGCCCATGCCAGGGCTCTGTCGCTCTCACAGCAAAGAAGTTTTTCCTCATCTTGAGGTGGAGCTTCCTGTGTTTCTCCTTGTTACCATTACCTCTTGTCCTATCCCAGGGCACGGCTGAAAAGAGACTGGCCCCTTCTACTTGACATCCACCCTTCAGATATTTGTAAACATTCATGAGATCCCCTCTCAGTCTTCTCTTCTCCAGGC